>CM017556.1:62542870-63142870 GCA_007844125.1 Sinonovacula constricta
GCTGTATACGGCGATCACTCTAATTTCACGTTTTAACGTACATATATGTTCTTTCTTTCAAAGTTGTTAGACAATGTCGAAGCTAGCCGTGCTTCCTTTGAGTAGGTCCATGACTGTATACACAAGTATTATTCATACATCACGTGGTTGCTTTTCCGCCATTTTCCGATCAAAAACCGGAATTGATCGAAAGCGGTCGTAAGAAAAATTATAAACGTTGTACTTAAATTCGGGTGTTGTATCGGTCAAATATCATCCCATTCAAATGTTATCGTGGGCCCATATTTTCCAGAAGTCTAAGTTTAGGGTCCCTTTAACCGATGATGGCCTTATTTTACGATTGTTTTACTGCAGAGTGTCGGCACAGCAACTTTAATGCCTGTATTAAAGAGTTTATCTATGTCACGTAACGACAAGCTATGTTAAGGATGTTATCTTAAGTTGTTTAATGGTCCATAACCGCGCAAAATGGTGTATGAGGGAGATTACCGTCTGGCGTATGTGACAGCAACATCATGTAAAGGTAATGGCTTGTGCAGGAAAGGGAGAGTTTAGTGGGGTTATTTAACTGCGTGTCAATATTTGCTTGAGCTGTGATACAGTTGCAAATGAATTATCTTGGTATCTTTTCAATATCTTGTGTGTTGTATGCGGTTTTTTCAATTATAGATGGTCGATTTTCCACTGAATTGACAACGCTTGTGACACAGCAATTAATATAAACCGTTTTCCTACATTAGAAATGGAATATCCCTTTATTCGTTTTACACACATAACAGTTTAACATAAGTGGAAAGTCTATAGCAAAATAAATAAATGCAACATTAGTAGAAGCAGGGATAACGACCTATTTATTATCTTTGGATCTACAAGTTAAGACGAAGACTAGGTAAAACCGTCCATTTAATCAAAGAGTGCAGTCAAAACATGTTGATCATTTCTTATTAAAAAATTATCAAAACGAGTACAAACTAGAAATAACTGAATTGTTCGAAAATATTCAATAAAAACGTAAAATATACTTTAACAAGCTTTCCGTTACAGAGGTTCCAACACTATGTCATTGTATCTTGTGATTTTAGTATTGCCATAAACGTCAATTTAGCATTCTCCATAGCTTGCTTTCCCTATTTTAAGTTAAATTTGATCGCTGATAATATATCTTTTATAGTGTTTAAAATCTGCCTCAATGGCTAACATGCAATAAACGAGAACCAGTTTCAGCGACCGTATAAATGGTGTGATGAATAGGTAGGTAGGTAGGTAGGTAGGTAGTTAGGTAGGTAGGTAGGTGGGTGGGCTTTAGGTAGGATGGTAGGTAGGTAGGCGGGCAGGCAGGCAGGTAGGTAGGTTGGCAGGCAGGTAGGTTGGCAGACATGTAGGTAGGTTTGCAGGCAGGCAGGCAGGCAGGCAGGAAAGTAAATAGGTAGATAGGTAGGTAGATAGGTAGATAGATAGGTAGATATTGTGTTGCTGTTGTTGTTGTTGTTGTTGCTTGTCTAAGGTACTTTTTTAATTTGCCCATGTTTGCTAGTTTATATTGATTTATAAATATAGCATAAACTAAAAGGCTTTGATTTAAAAAGCATGTCAGTCCGAATGTTAGATAAATAGTTTTGCCCGTAGGATGTTTGAAATCGATGAAGACAAAATATTCACAAAAGAAATATATTTCAGAGTATACACAATTGCTATTCATCATTATATTTCTTTCATTTTACAATAAGTTTTTTAGCTTAAATCCCGAAAAAAAAAATAAAAGTAGACGATTTACAAATCCGGATATAAAACTGTTTTCCCAGTGTTTTTTGCCACACATACAAAGTATTAATTAAAACTATTTCTTTAGCATTCATTATTTCATTTTTGTTTTCATTAAAATTATTTTCGGTAATCCTCCAATATATTTCTGTGACATGAAAGGTTTAATTGTTTGTCAAAACATTGTAGACAAATCCCCACATTCACGCAGATCAAAAATAGATTTAAAAACTGATTTTTTTTTCTAACAAGAATGCTTTGTTGTTTATAATTTTCTCATTTTTAAAAATATATTAATTATTAAATATGTGCAGTAGAAGCATGAACTGTGTCATAGTTCTCTTCATACACGTCGATAAGCTCTGTTTTCTTTGGCTATTTTAATGGAGCCTGTTTGTCTACTAATGATAATAAATCATATTCGAAACGGTCTGGATTAGATTTGTGTACAGTTCAGAATATTTCTGTATATGCACCGTCGTTTCGAAAAGCATTTTTCAAGGCTAATATAATAAGCAGATGCAGTAATTATCAAAGGACTGATCATGTTATGGCAGTCATTTACACCTGTCGAGAAGTTAAAACAGAGATCTTTTTTAATTTTTAAAGGGTGCCTTTTAAACTTCTGAACCTGTTCATTGTCTTTGAATATATCTTTTAATTAAACGCACTATTCTTTTCGAAGTAAAAGTTTGTTATTTAGATTTCTAAGAAATTTAATAACTTAATAATTAATATGAGTACTGTGATTTTTGACCATCTGTCACATTATAATGGTATTCAATCTGCAACGTTTAAATGATTACCTGTGTATGCTTCAGCGCTTTGACATTTTATATTCAAATACGCTCGTAGATCGTTTTTCTTTTCATTGCTTGCATTTGGGAAACTCGTCAGGAAGTGCGAGGTTAGAGCTCTGTAAAAACCGGTTTAAGCACCCCAGTCGATCCATATTGCCGACGGACCGTTCCAAGGCGGTAACTGTCGGGTTTGCTCTTTTCGTTAAATGACTCATCACAAATTTGTTTTTACTTTTCGCTTGGTTTGCATGTGAAATACCTTTGTTCTGTGCCTTGTCGGAAATTGGTAAATGTTGCAATGCTCATAGGACTTTGTTATATATTGTCTTATTTTCAATTTTGTATATGTTGCAATGCTCACAGGACTTTGTCTTATATATTCTTATTATGCTCCTGTATTAATCGATGAAACAAAGTCAATATGTTTCTATATTGAGGATACTCCTTGCCAAAATGGACTCATCAAGTTAATTATTTACTTTGAGAGATGCAGATTTTTTTTCTAACTTTTACAAAAGTATGACACACAATGAATAAATTCAAATTTCCCCTATTTTCTTCATTTAGGATTTAGTTTCAGCCCAGAACAATATGGAATTTAATAATTTTTGAAAAAAGCGTTTTAATACAAACAACTCGCTTAAACTTGTCCAGGAAAGACAGTGATTAAAATGTGTGATATTTTTTCGGTTTTCTTTTTTTTCTTTGATTGTTTTATCCCACCATCGTTTTCACTCGCGGAATTTCCTTTCTAGAAGAACATTTTGATTCATGGTTCTCTTCGTTTTTGACTTTTCCCTCATTTACCAAAAACCTCATTAAAAATCAGGCTTACATATACTAGTTAAAAACGATACAATTTACCTAAATCAAGCAAGTCATTTTCATTATTCTACAACGTATTTACACATTCTGCTGTCAACAATCATACCAATAAGCGTAGGAGCAGATTTTAATGTTCGGGTCTTATTTTCATTTAAGTATATATATAGTTTCAAATGTACAATGTCCTCATGCAGTGTGTTTATGTCCGTGTGAGTCTAATGCATAAAAATGAGCGAAATCGAATTGTTCTTACATTCTTTATAAGATTTTTTTTTTATGTTTTAGGCAAAACATATTTATAGCTCATTACTCTAGATTAATGTAATACAATTTTATTCAAGCATAGACAGCGTGTTACCATTGTGAAATGATGTCGAGTAATCGTCGATTGTTCATTATAACCAAATCTTCAATGTAATTTACATCCGGAAACAAACACAAGATTACTTACGTTTACATTAAAATGAGATTATAAGACATGGTTGTGAATTGGTACAAAACACACGATAATTAATACAAATACCGTGTATTCAAAAAATAAAACCACTTAAAAGGTTAAACACTGGAAAAATGCCTTTAGCCAAATGATGTGTCCGCTACTTTGAGAGCAAATTATTCCCTACCGGAATTTCAATCTAAAGCACAGCTATGAGTACAAAGTATCTAGATAGAATATAATGACGATGAATACCTTATAATTATCAGTAAATGGTTAAGAGAAGGAAACTTCTGCTTAACAGGCTCAGCATTGGACATTGTTGATGTTGGCCATGTAATTCACTTTTTACTTGATGCGTTTTATATCGTAAATACAAGACAATATAGCTGAGGACACTTTTAAACACGAGGTAAGATGTTTGCAAAAATAAATCAATTAAATCAAATTAATGGTTTACTGATAAAATACCAGAAAACACTTTACATTATCTCCGTTTATCTATTATCAAACTAAGCTCTGAGCGAAAGCGAATTTTGACACGTCACATAAGGGAGTGGGTGTGTATGCGTAAAGTAACGAAGAGCTGGTAAAATACATGTAAGCTCAAGCCTGACACTATGGATATGCACTCACACTCAGATAGCTCTGAGTATATTAAATGCTCTCCCAAGAAAAGATTGAGAAACGAAAATTGACACGTCTCGGACATCAATGTCGCTTAAAAAGTGATTGTGCGGCGAAGCGGTTTTTCTTGATAAGATTGGCGTCGTTTAAAATGCACTCACAAGGTCTTCAACGATATAAATATGGCACCTCAAAAAATTAACCTTGCTTCATATCTTGATTTCTATGTTAGCTATGGAACTATCCTGGCTAAAGTCATGCGGAAAAAATCATAATGCACAATATCAGGCGTTATTACATATCCTCATGGGAACAAGATATTTCTCCAAATGAGTTTGACCGTTTTCGCTCTATACACTCACGGTACAGCTTTTGTAATATATGGTACTATGCAGCAGCCATTCCAAGACAAGCAACACGTTGCAAATCTGTAGCTAAGCTAATTGCGTACACTTCTTTCTTCAACGATACTTGTAACAAATGCTCAGTTATTTTAGGTGTTCGGGTCCCATATAATAAATATTTTATCTAATCTGGACAATGAAACAGTAGGCAATACATTATTAGGGTTATAATGTTAGGCTACAGTCTCTAAGATAACAGACAGAAGTATGCAATTTTAGGAATTTTACTCAGCAACATTTCACTTTTGCCACGCTATTTGGCTCGATTACAAGAAGATACAATGTTCCTCTAAAGACACATTGTAGTTGAAAGTGTAATATTCATTTGAAAAAGATTTTGTAATTTTCATACCTGTCACAACTAACATAACTAAGATATATATTGTTTCTTCTTATATTTCTGTGTCGATAGCCACAAACACTGAAAAGTGTATTTCTAAGAGTATGTTCAAACAAAAACACGCACTGGTACGAAAACACTTGGTGTGATTGTAGAACCGTCAAACACGGGCCTATTAAGTTTTATACACTCAATATTTAAAAAGCGATTTGAAGACATTTGATATTTTTTGTCTCTTAATATTGCTTAACATATTTGTTATTAATTGCATCTGTATAGATAAAATATTATATCCTGTTATGTATTTAGAATTTAAACTCAGAGAATCTTTAGAATCGAACTATCGATAGTGTACATTTGCTGCGTTTCTATTTAGATTCCCATGAAACCACAACCATTGCTGTTTCCATCATAAGTTCGGTAATCATCATCTTATTGGCTGCCATCGTGACCGGGATATGTGTGTACAGGTAATCAGGTTTAATTATCATAAACACATGAAAAACTATAATATGATGATTAATGCAATACAAACAAGCTGCAACATGTTAATAATTCTATTTCTTTAATTTAGAAGGCGAGTCAATACCGGGGCAACAAAACAATTGAGTAACAGGATGACACAGTCCAACAACATACATATCCAGGAGCCGATTGCAGGAAACCATGACGTCAACGTGGTGCCACCGACGTATGAACAGCTAATACGTCTAACCAATGAAGGGGAATATTCTCAGATTATCGGACATACGGCTGCCGCTCAGACCCCAGAGCCTGGAACCGGGGACCCGCATTCGTGTCAAGGACGAATTTATGTCAATATTGTGGAAACTACGTACGAACATTTGTTGGGTGATAGGGTCAACAATAGAACCAACAATACATACTCTGAACTATCAATGGGAATATGACTTGTTAAAGATCTTTTCTTATCTGGCTTATATCATGTACAATTTATGGGAGTGATTTTTGTAAATGCAGTGTTACTAGTTTATCGGTACCTTCTGAACCACATATGCAAGTTCTTTAAACTCTGTAAGTATCAAAACATAATAATTTTACATTAGACAGAATGAACAACTTATGTAACCATTGTAACACGCCATTGACCCGGTCGACATTTGCGCATCATCGTTGTGTTGTTATATGTTAATACAGTGTTAATACAGTCAAACCTTGGTCACTCAAACACGCAAGAGACCTACGCTTGAGTTCGTCAAAGCGAAAGGTTTGACCGATCAGCATTGACATCTGGTCATCACTTAAATGACTAAGAAATGTCACGTTAATACACTGTTTGCATCTGCATATGTACACATGTCTTTATGATGTTCAGCCAGGTTTAAGTTGGATTTACTGAATCCTCTGAACAAAAGGCCTTTTTTATTTCTTTACGTATATGCATTTGTTCAATAAATTGGACAATTTATTTATTTGATTGTTAGTTTTCTTGACAGGCATACACAGTAAAGTAGGCAAAAACATGAACAGTTTAATTTTGAAGTCTTAATAAATAACAAAGCAATCAGAAAACAATTTTTTAATCTGGTGTCGATAAGTTGCCATCATTCCAGTAATGAACATATGTGACGCTGGGTGGTGGTAAGTTTCATGAACGCGTGACATACACAACCATCGGAAACAAAAGGCACAGCAATCAGTCGTCGATTTGGACTGTTTGATCGAAAAGGTGTGAAAATTCAGGTCAATGGGCTGTAGTGTCAATCAATTAGTTCTAGTTACCCAGCGAACCGGTGTTCTAGCGATAAAGATAGAACTAATAGACAGAAATAAGGGCAAAACCAAGGGACCAGCGGGTAAGCTCTACCGAACCGAGCAGTTCTAGTGATCCCAGGTTTGAGCAAACCAACCACAAGTGACGTCAATAAGGAACTCTTTAGCAGATTACCACCACAGGACTGTTTGCGAGCTATCTGACATTGCAGGCATCAGCGTTGGGTCAACGCATACTATCCTTACCAAAACAATGCCTCGCATCTTGAAAGACTTGGACTTTTACCGGATTTGAAACGGAAACTAAAGGGACGAAACTGCCAGACTACAGAGCGCCACGAGCGCCCTTATACGCATGTATTCGCAGGAATATTACAATAATATTTTCTTTCGGCAATGGCCTATGCGCCATCAACAATGTTTGGACTATGAGGGTGCCTATTTTAAGAAGAAGTGAAGATTGCCGTCTATAGCGTGCACCCCGCCAACAATGTAACGTTCAAAACTTTACCAACGTCATGACGTCGTCATAGACACAGGCCAATAGCGGTTAAGTGTGTGTCTTTCAAGAACAGTCCTAATCTATAAGTAGGTCTGACAGACATGAAATTATACATGCATGTTAAACAATGTTTGTAGTTTTTAGTGGGATGTAATTTTTGTTCGTCAATATGCAACGTGTTAAAATAATAAGGTTTGTCTACGTATTTTTGAACATTTGATTGAAAACATTGATCGTGCATATAGCACACCTTTACCCATATAGTTTTTAAGAATAACTATAAATAAAGTTGAATTTTGCACGGACTACATGTTTTTCTTACATTTAGACTGATTTTTCTTTCATTTTAACCAGTATTAAGGACAGTGTGAATAGTTAAGGTAAGAGTTAACCACGCCAATGGGAAATAAATTTGTCTTTTTCCGCAAAGTGGCAAAACAAGTGTAACTTTCAAAACGCAGTGACTCTCGGTACACGCATGGGCAGCTTTTGGCACATTGCGAAATATACATAGTTAATCGGCTGAAATAAGATATCCAGCAAACCTCGAGTAGTTTTCTGCCCACTCTATCTGGCCTGTCACTGGTCCTCTCACACGGACCGAAAGTGCTTCGCCATGGTTCACCTGAAGGACCTTCACGACTGGCCCCTATATGTGATCAACATTTTAAATAATAATTTTGCCGAGGGGGTCCTTAATGAGCGAAAAAAACCAAAAAAAAAACCCAAAGGAGCTAGCCGTGCATAGGGTTGGCCTGGGGATATGCCCCCCATACAAATTTCGAAATGCTTCAGCCAAGTAGAGACGTTTTCTACATTTCAGAAGCTCAAACTGTTTGTATTCTTGTTGACAAAGACTATCTATAATAACATTTATTCATGGGGTGAGGGGAGTGGTCAAATTGAACAAGAACCATAGGTACGAGTAGTGTAAGGGGTCTTGCAGCATGTTCCCACAGGTAGAGTATTGATATCTAGAGGCCAAATAGCGCCATTTCCTGCATTCCAGATGTTTGACAGACATTCGTAGAAAGTATTTTTGTACACAAAATGCGTTTTTTTTTCTAGGACATTTTAGGCGTCAATACCTGCTTACTCGTCTTATCTGTAGCACGGGATACATATGTAAAAATACTACTACAGGTGCCATAAAGATGTGACAAACCCTGAAAATTCCAGGGGGTCCCCACACTAGATCCGTCTACGATTCATTGAACGCCGACAACTAAAATGATATCAAGACCACCCAATAAAAAACTCCGGCCGAACAATCAATGATCGCCGACAAACGAAAATGATATCAAGAGCACCCAATAAAATAACTTAGAACATTCACTGAGGGTCGACAATTTGAATAAAAAGGGGCAACCAATAATGTAATTCATGCTGGGCATTCCCTTTGTGAACACTTATTTTGTGCGTTTTAACTTGCATTATAAATATTCGGATTTTTCTTTGGCAAGTTTACAGGAAGTGACATATTTGTAATCTGGTGTTAACGCGTGTTAGCCCAACATGCCAAAGGGACGTATGAAAACCCTGTAAAACGCATAGGGAAAGATACGAACAGATTCCATCCATTTCTGTTGCTGGGAAATGTTTTTCTACAGTCTGGTCTACATTCGTTAGTTAGATATACAGTCAGCAGTTATTGTCTTTCCTAGCCGAGGTGTTGGTAGGAACAACCGAGGTTTCCGAGTGATCCGGTATAGTTTTCTTCGGAACACCTCGGCCATATCTACAAAATAGAATCCTGAGCTTTTCAGAAAAGTGCCTTAATATAAGTAAATAGATAATATTTATTTTAATTCTGCAAAATTGTATCAAATCATCATTAGCTTAAAATAAGCTTCTACACCCGACGTAAAACATAAAGCATGTAACAACATGTTACCCTTGCTTGGGAAAATATGACAATATTACTGGATAAACTCATACTTCAGTTTAAATTATTGCTATTTATGCAGGAATGCTTTTATATCATCTCTGAAGTGTTTCTCGTCGAGAGATTATGTTCTTGGATTATAGATCGGAAGGTTTCAAGTTCAAATCCTAGTCCTGTCACGACAATTTTTAAAAGGATCTTATTAAAGATTCAGATTATCATTTCACTAGCATAAGAGAAACAGAAACAAACGTACAGCACACCAAGAAAGCACTTATAACATGTTTGAAGTGTTCTTGGTCAAGAGGTTAAGGTTATGAACCCGGGATCGGGTTCAAACCTTACACTTGACATTAGATTTTGTCCTTGTACCAAACTTTTATTACACGAACATAAAAAGAATATGTTCAGACCAAGTCTAGCTTCCTTACACCCAGAGTTACTAAGTAGTGTTTATATTGGATACTATTAAAATATGGCTTTTCAAATGATATTTTGTAATATTTCGGTCCAATATTGACTGACATACTACCTTTTACATGAAAACAACTTTCAACGTGTAATTACATACCACAGTAGCACATATTTGCGTAATAACATTATTTCAACATTAGTTCCATCGAGATTAAGGACAAACCAGACCGTTCTGTTTTAACGATTCTCTTAGTCTTCATCCATTTCACTTTAATGAAATTTGTGAAGTAGGTTAGATTTAAGAAAGAATTAACATTGTTATTTGTACACATTATTCAGATACAAACATGTTTCCATACAATTTTGAAAAAAAAGATACCGAGAAAGAAAAAATACCATTTTCCAGAAAAAATACTACCTAAACAAAAATGATTTGTGAGGCTGCTGCACAAGTGCTTTTCTGAGTGTACACTTTAGTTTTATAGTTAATTTTAATAATGTTGGCAACTTTTTTTCTTCCTCTACACAATTATATAACACCTGTTAAATAACTTTTTAAATATCTTTTTGTTATTTGCAACCAGATTACTTTAACCTGTTTACCTGTTCCAGTTCTTGTGTCGCCTTTGAGGCTTCTCGTCAATAACTTTTCTAGTCTTCTGACAGGAACGGTCATTTGCCATTATATGGTCCATAATTGTGATGACTGACAACTTGTGTCTCGGCAAGCGTAGATTAGTGGCTTTATCAATATTCTCGTAAGAGGTCACGTGCTTTAAAGGACAATGCGACCGCGCAGAATTCAAAGCGATGTCTCGACACTTGGAAGTTATTACGTTGTGAATCGATAGCATAACGCATTGGAGTTCTGGCAACTCTTCAGCTGCAAAACAACCACCTCTTGTAAACAAAGCTTTTACATTGAGAGAAAAGTCACAGCACAGGCACTAACACCTAAATTTTATTTTAAACTCAAACTTAAGAAAGTGAGTGGCCACAAACGAGTCACAGATAAAGTAACAATAGTATTTTTTCTTTAAATATAGTGGATAAATACAACTTGCTTTTACACTGTGAAATATAAGGTTTTCCAACAGTTTTGAAGTCTAGCTTTAGAGAAAATTCCAATTGTGTGTAAAGGCAGATTAAAAAAGATGTCATTATGTTTAAATATTTACATTAAATTGGTTAAACTTTCAGCAAGTCTAAGTTTCGCTTGTGATGTCACAAGAGGTGCCCTGGCCCGGCTTCGATGAACAATGTCTCTTTCTTTGTCTGGTTTGCTATTCTTGTATTTTTTTTTAAATACCATCTTCCAAAATGTCAGTCTATATTATTTTTTCTCCTGCATCGCCATTTCAACTCTGACTTGTTTTTTTCTGTCGAATCTCAGCTGTTGTGATGCTGTCCTAGCAATTCCTGACCTAACTGAAATTGTATTGCAAGCTTTCACTAGGAGTTGTCTTTCTTTCCTTGTCTAAATTTACTCGTTTAATATCTGGCATAACAGCCCGGTACATAGCAATATTATGTTGGGACCTTCAAGGATCTCACTGACCAGTTGTTGGCTCAACCTGGCTGCCTTGGAGTTTATGGCTCAATCCTTAAAAAACGCCCCCCCCCCCAAAAAAAAAAACAAAAAAAAACCAACAAAACAAACAACGCATTGCAGCTATAAGTGACAGTCATAAAAGTGAAGTCTAGCTTTTGCCTGGAAGAAGGCTAAGAGATTAAGCCAAAGAACCAAAAGATCACGGCAAGTCAGCTGGAAGACCTCACCACATTAGGACCTATGCCTAACCGGGACTTGAACCCACACACAGAAAATAAAATAATCGATAAATGGTTAAAAACTGTCTATTCCTGGACGTTAGTAGCAAAGTGGTTATCCATTTATAGCAATTTTAAATTTGTCTTTTTATGTAGGTTAATAGAATATTTTTAATACGTAGCAGCAAACAATTATGATCACATAAGTGATGCCCAGCTATTTGGTGAAAGAATACCCCAAACATGTGTTTGGGTAGAACCACCGGCACACTGAAAGACAGCTTAAAGACCCTTCCCTATTAAGTCCTTCATCGCGAGCGGGACTCGAACCCATGCTGTCAGGGCTAAGAAGTCAGAGGAGTTATAATCTATGATTCTACCACAATGCCACAGGCGCCCACTATTTAATCACTACTGTCATAAGCTATCCAGCTTTATATTATGTGACAGTAGTTTTACCATTATATTAATCGGATATAGTCTGTCTACAAAATAGCTGTGTTTTTGTGAAGGAGTCTGTTGGATATATGATAATGACTTAAATGCTATAAATAAGTAATTTCAAAACACACATAGTTAAAAACAGAAATAAATCATGAATGATGGTCATAGTCCAACAACAGTATTTGAATACTATGTTTTATATAATTTTTGAACAGCCTATTTTTCTGGCATTGTGCAGGGAGACCATTTATGAAATAAACATGATAGAGCTTTTTTCACAGCTGTATCATCTCAACTCTCCTCTAGACCGAAAGTGTATATATTTGTAAATTTAAACACAAAATAGAACATTACACTTAATTGACCTTGTGTTGCTAAAAACTATCAATATATAGATATGTTCGTTGTATATTTTGTTACCAGTATCTACGTTATATATTACATGTGTTAAATCACGCAGTCTTTTTAAAAAGACGTTTTTAAGCCATTCACAACAAACATAAAAATATTTAGGAATGCATGTTTTTTTTCGTTCACAGTAAAACCTCTGTCTGGTTATTCAATCTAGCTCACTTAGTAAAACCTTTCAGTATTGATTTAGGTCAATCGATGTTTCAATAGGTATAGACAGCTAAGAAGAATAAAGTTACAAACACTTTGCTCTATCGGCGATTTCGTACATATTTATAAAGAATTATAGCATTTTTTAAGTGTCATAATTATCATAAGTATTACTTTAAGGGTACCATTAAAGTAATATCTTTGTAAGTTTTGTTTCGATATGCAGGGGAGACAAATTCTGCTGCTGTGGACCTAATAAGTCCTCGGGGTAATATTTCTTGAACAGTGATTTCCCCTCATTGCCTTCGCATTCTGCCTCGCATGTTCTGTACAAATAAACAAATTAAACCAAAAAAAGAAAAAAGACACAATTTCTTTAAATCGCTATTGCACATTTTCAAATGATTTTGTATTCTCACAAATTTGGTTATTATGTAAAACACATGGTTATGCTTTTAGTAGATTGCATTATTGATCACAGATTTAAACAGTTTTGCATATGGCTATGGCATACGGAGTTTAAGCTGAACTGCTTTCTAATAATAACAATTTATAAAACGAAAAAGTCTGAAACTATGTCAACTGATATGAAAGCCACGTCCCATAATGTGGTGGAGGCTTAACAAAGACGCATATTCATGTAAAGAGAAAAATTACAGTCTAGTTCCTGACCGTTGGTGTATCTGTTATGGAGATTAGTGTAAAGAAAACCCAAATCGACTATTTCGAATAAATGCTATCTCATTATTCAAAGGACAAAATGTAAAACTGTTCAATCGACCGTTCTTTGTTTGTTTTCCTTCGAGATATCCTCGTTTAAGAATTATCTTTTGTTTATTTATTTCTTCCTAAGAATACCTCCAATACGAGCTGCAGGAAAACATCAGCAATTTTCAGCAAACCAAGATACACTAAACATGTCACCTGGGCTAGAATCTATACTCCAGGCCACCAACCAAGCATATTCACTGACGCCGGTGGATATGTGGGGATGTAACTAGACACATAAATAACCATTCACCCCGAATTTTATCCACAATTAACCAACAGAACCGCTTCATTATATCTGCAAGTAGGGACAGCGTCGGCCCTGACATCCCCCCCCCCCAAGGGAGAACGGTCACCATCATTTGATCCATATACCATAACCCGGTGATATCATAGCCTCGTGCAAGGCACCAACACGCACATAATCATTTATCTTAAAGACAGCCAGAAAGGCATTGCAAAACATACAGTGACCAGTTCGCATATAAGTAATAATGGCACTCAAGACACAGCACTGGGCAAGGAACCAGCACACACATAAGTATCAACCACAAAGGCACGCTAGATACTGACACTGAGCAGGAACCAGCACTCACATAATCATCAACCACAAAGGCACGCCAGATACTGACACTGGGCAGAAACCAGCACTCACATAATCATCAACCACAAATGCACGCCAGATACTGACACTGGGCAGGAACAAGCACTCACATAATCATCAACCACAAAGGCACGCCAGATACTGACACTGATTAGGAACCAGCACGCACATAAAAATCAACCACAAAGACACGCCAGATACTGACACTGGGCAGGAACAAGCACTCACATAATCATCAACCACAAAGGCACGCCAGATACTGACACTGATTAGGAACCAGCACGCACATAAAAATCAACCACAAAGGCACGCCAGATACTGACGCTGAGCAGGAACCAGCACGCACATAAAAGTCAACCACAAGAGCACGCCATACACTGACACTGATCAGGAACCAGCATGCACATAATTATTAACCACAAGGGCACACCAGACACTGACACTGAGCAAAAATTAGCACGCACATAATTATCAACCACAATGGCACGCCAGACAATGACGCTGATCAGGAACCAGCACGCACATAATTATCAACGACAATGGTACGCCAGACACTGACGCTGAGAAAGAACCAGCATGCACATAATTATCAGTAATAATGACACTCAAGACACAGACACTGGGCAAGGAACCAGCACGCACATAAGTATCAACCACAAATGCACGCCAGATACTGACACTGAGCAAGAACAACCAGCACTCACATAATCATCAACCAAAAAGACACGCCAGATACTGACATAGAGCAGAAACCTGCACTCACATAATCATCAACCAAAAAGACACGCCAGATACTGACACTGAGCAGGAACTAGCACACACATAATCATCAACCACAAAGGCACGCCAGATATTGACACAGAGCAGGAACAAGTACGCACATTAGTATCAACCACAATTGCAAGCCAGATACTGACACTTAAAAGGGAAAGCACGCACATAATCGCCCAACACAATGGCACGCCAAACGAGACACTGAGAAGAACCCAGCACGCACATAATTATCAACTACAAAGGCACGCCATACACTGACACTGATCAGGAACCAGCACGCACATAATTATCAACCACAAGGGCACGCCAGATACTGACACTGGGCAAGAACCAGCACGCACATAATTATCAACTTCAAAGGCACGCCATACACTGACACTGATCAAGAACCAGCACGCACATAATTATCAACTACAATGGCACGCCATACATAGACACTGATCAGGAACTAGCACGCACTTAAAAATCAACCACAAGGGCACACCAGACACTGACGCTGAGCAGGAACCAGCACGCACATAAAAATCTACCACAATCGCACGCCAGATACTGACAGTGGGCAGGAACCAGCACGCATATAATTATCAACCACAAAGGCACGCCAGATACTGACACTGATCAGGAACCAGCACGCACATAATTATCAACTACAATGGCACGCCATACATAGACACTGATCAGGAACTAGCACGCAATTAAAAATCAACCACAAGGGCACACCAGACACTGACGCTGAGCAGGAACCAGCACGCACATAAAAATCTACCACAATCGCACGCCAGATACTGACACTGGGCAGGAACCAGCACGCATATAATTATCAACCACAAAGGCACGCCAGATACTGACACTGGGCAGGAACCAGCACGCATATAATTATTAACTACAAAGGCACGCCATACACTGACACCGATCAGGAACCAGCACGCACTTAAAAATCAAACACAAGGGCACACCAGACACTGACGCTGAGCAGGAACCAGCACGCCCATAATCATCAACTACTAAATGCACGACAGATACTGACACTGATCACGAACCAGCACGCCCATAATTATCAACCACAAAGGCACGCCATACACTGACACCGATCAGGAACCAGCACGCACTTAAAAATCAAACACAAGGGCACACCAGACACTGACGCTGAGCAGGAACCAGCACGCCCATAATCATCAACTACTAAATGCACGCCAGATACTGACACTGATCACGAACCAGCACGCCCATAATCATCAACTACAAAGGCACGCCAGATACTGACACTGGGCAGGAATTAGCACGCACATATTTATCAATCACAAAGGCACGTCAGACACTGACGCTAAGAAGGAACCAGCACGCACATAATTATCAATCACAAAGGCACGATTGACACTGATGCTGAGAAGGAACCAGCACGCACATACTTAACAAATACAAAGGCATGCCAGACACTGATGCTAAGAAGGAACCAGCACGCACATAATTTTTAACCACAAAAGCACGCCAAACACCAATGCTGAGACGGAACCAGCACGCACATAATTATCAAAAATAATGGCACGAGAGACACTGTTAATGAGCAGGAACCAGCACGCACATAATTATCAACCACAAAGGCACGCCAGATACTGACACTGAAAAGATATAAGCACGCCCATAATTATCAACAATAATGGCACGACTTACACTGACACTGAGCAGGAAGCAGCACGCAAGTAATTATCAACCACTAAGGCACGACAGACACTGACACTGAGAAGGGACCAGCACGCACATAATTATCAACCACAACGACAGGCCAGATATTGACACTGAGCAGGAACCAGCACGCCCATAATTATCAACAACAAATGCCAGATAGACACTGACACTAAAAAGAAAGCAGAACTCAAATACTTCTCAATCACAATTATACGCCATACGGACGCGCAGAAAATAAACACTGACAATATGTCGGACACAAAGGCGGCTAGGAGCCTGTTGTAACCAAAATGACTAGCAACGTTGTGTATCGACCATGACCAGATAATTGTCATTTAATGTGCCAAGGGGTGTACATTACTTTTTATAGACATTTAAGTGAGATTGACCATACAGAATATTCACATGTGTCGAACACTTAGTTACGTATGTATTTGAAAGCTTATATTCTTTATCACTCTTGTCAGCATAGGGGCCTTTATATACTTCCTTTACAGAAATACTGCAATTTTATTGTTCGCTCCGAGTCTCTTGTTGCTAAAGATGTTGGCAGTGGTTTAAAATGTGAAATTGAAACATATTAAGGGGCACAGTTCAATACAGTTTTAAGCTGAAGTTATGTCCCTTCGAAAAGAAAAAAAAACTGTCTTGTCCCTTGTTGAAATCGGGACAGTTTAGTATATGGGGGAAACATCCTGAGTGATCGTTCAACCGTTTACAGATTATTTTACACACCAAATAGGCATATAAGAGTGAGCAACAACTGTCATAACCTTTGAGTGCAGACTTCTTTTAAACAACTGAGGGCTTGTCAATTTAAACACTTGAAGACAAATGTAGGTTCTATTGTTAGAGTGAATTAAAAAACACAACATGAACAGAAAGTATTTGTCTCGGCGCAACAATACCCTTTTAAAAATCACACATTGCTCTGTTTAGTTGGTACCGTCAACAGAAATATCACTTTAATAGTGGCATTATGGATGCAGTTTTAAGATGGGGAAACAACTCGTTACTAATCCTTTATAAAATAAATAATGATGCAAATTAATCATCACGAAAGATAATAAATTCTAAAGGGCCTGTAAATTAAAAGCGTAATGTATAATATGATTATATGAAAAAGCCTTCTTAATTAAATTATTTCCTTTGTGTTTAGATCTAGATTTTAACGTCTTTGGCAAATGACATCATTTCTCTAGTTTTTCATTATCATTTGACTTGTTTAATTCATATCGATTTTCTTTCATCATTTCTTAGAAACTGTTAAACCGGCAAAGCATATTTCTTCAGTACATACTGTTGTTGACAAAAAGTATTTTTGGTTAATTTCTTAACGCTCGATACACGAGCTAACTGTTAACTCTCTCACTTTGATTGGATATTTATATTTACGGCTTTGCCCATTGAGAAATCACAGAAAGTTTAACTTTTATGTTTAAACCGATGTCTAGTAGCAATTCACCGTTAACTCAGCTTTAGGAGTCTCATAGGAAATAGTCATGTTGTTGTATTAAGCCAGGCCTTGCAATGTAACAAGAACTTGCTTTACTATTTTAAATACTTCCAAAACGTTTGAGAATACCACCTTTATGGTAAATTTAGGTTGATAAATCATTTGAAAATTAATTTATTATAGAACTAAGGTCAACATAAAGTTATGATTAAAGAAGCTTAAACAAGTAACTTACATTTGTTTTTACTCGAATTTTAATAACACAAAGAGACGCCATATAAAACTATTTCAAAGCCTGCCTTGTTATTGTAACCGGTCTCCCCACATGCTTAAACCTCATTGTGGAGCTGGGCGACTTTTAATAAGTTACGAAATTCTTACAGTGCAACTTGTTTCGTTATTGCAAAATGTTATGTTAATTTAATGTGTCCTTGGTGAAAAGCCCACGATATTTCCTTTTCACTTAAAGGTGGTATCTGGCAGTTTGGACCAAAATATTTTTCTCAAATAGCCAAATAAGTCATAGTTACGTGAAAAGATCCTACAAAATGCTTCTCATTGATGCACTAGATCAGTGTGAACTGAGAAACATAAATCCCCATTTCTCACTGCAAACAGGTATTTCAGGAATATCCTATCTGAGCCACGCTGCAGAGATAGCTATTTTAACTAAAAAACACGTGGCAACTCACATTTGAGATAACGTGATATCATCTTCCGGGTAATTCGCTTTGACGTCGATATATATTTTTAGCAGGATCACTATCGTGATTATTTATAGATTCCGAATGTTTGAACTTAAAGTGTGTTTGTTATAGCAATGTGTACTGTCAAACAATAGTCAGTGTTTAAAACCGTCTTTACTTATACTAATGTATGTGTTTATGCAGTAATTATGTCCTAAATTGTTGTAAGAATTTGATATAGGCCAACTGTCGGATACTACCTTTAACGTGTCCTTGGTACAGCATCTTGTTTATCATAAACATTAGAAATGTCAGTTATACTACACCATAACAAACAAGGAAGCAACCCAACAATCTTTCTGATGTAAGGTGTCTTGTGATAACTTCCTTCTTTACATAGTTGCATACCAAAAAATCCCCGAACAACGTCGTTCAAAATGAAAACACTGTTACCTGTAAGCAATATTATGCACACGGTTTGTACTGCCTGTTGTTGCGAATGAATAATGTCCACTAGTTTCAGTACTGGTACAAAAGTAAAGCTGACTCATTACATAAATACATTAACAGATTAATTACAACTCTAACATTTTTCGTATCAATGAAAGCAAAACAAAAGTTATGTTTGCATTTATTAGTCGACAGCATAATAAAAGACGAACTTAGGTTTTGGTTGTATATAGATGTACCATATGACTACCGTAGCGTGTTATATGACAACCTTATCGTACAATATGACTGCCTTATTGTATAATATGACGAACTTAGCATGTAATTGACAATCTGTGCATGTAATATGACCACATTTGAGTGTAATATGACTTCCTTAGCGTGTAAATGTCTACCTTAACGAGTAATATTGCTAATTTCTCTGCGTGCAATATCGTGTAATATGACTACCTTATTGTGTAATATGACAAACTTAGCATGAAAATTGAGAATCTTTGCATGCAATATAGCTACATAAGCCTGTAATATGACTTCCTTAGCGTGAAATTGTGTACCTTAGGGTGTTATGTGACTTCTTTAGCGTGTAATATGACTACCTTAGCGTGTAATTTGACAACCCTAGCGTGTGATATGACAACAACCTTAGCATGTAATTTGATAATCTTTGCATGCAATTTGACTACTTCAGCGTAGCGTGTAACGTGACTTCCTTAGCGTGTAGTTGAGTATCTGTGCCTGCAATATGACTATCTTAGCGTGTAATGTGACTATCTTAGAGTGTAATATGACAAGCCTGGCATCAATATGACAACCTTTGCGTGTAATATGATTTCTTTGGCGTGTAATGTGACTATATGAGAGTATAATATGACAACCTTGCATGCAATATGACAACCTTTGCGTGTAATATGACTTCTTTGGCGTGTAATCTTATTGTGCAATATTACTATTTATGCGTGCTATATGTCAACCGTAGGGTGTAATATGGCAACCTTAGCCTATAATATGATTACCTCGGCATGCAATATCTCCACCTAAGTGTGCAATATGACCTGGGCGAGTAATATCTACCTTAGTGTGTAATTTGACTTCCTTAGCGTGTAATGCACAATGTGATTATTGACTCGCAGTTTATAACTACTTGTACGACCTAGTCAGAATACATGTATGAATTATTTTCGCCATTTTAAAACCAGAAAAAACGTACTACATGCAGGTGATATATTACTGAAAGCACAAGCTGCGACAGAGTTAATGTGTGATGAACACTCCTCTTGTGTTAAGTAAGGTACTTTACGTACTGACATTCATAACTTAAGCGTTGCTGCACAAGGGGAATTACCGTCTAGTTAAACGTGAACATATATGTCATTACAACGTTATAAAGAATTGTAAAGGTACTTGGACTAAACAGGAGCTGTATTCATTTCTTCCGGGTGTGTCGGTCAGATCACATTTGGTTTACATGCGATACTTCAGCAAATGATTTCAGTGTTAAATACGTTTAAATTTGTCTTTTTCCGCAAAGTGGCAAAACAAGTGTAACTTTCAAAACGCAGTGACTCTCGGTACACGCATGGGCAGCTTTTGGCACATTGCGAAATATACATAGTTAATCGGCTGAAATAAGATATCCAGCAAACCTCGAGTAGTTTTCTGCCCACTCTATCTGGCCTGTCACTGGTCCTCTCACACGGACCGAAAGTGCTTCGCCATGGTTCACCTGAAGGACCTTCACGACTGGCCCCTATATGTGATCAACATTTTAAATAATAATTTTGCCGAGGGGGTCCTTAATGAGCGAAAAAAAACAAAAAAAAAAACCCAAAGGAGCTAGCCGTGCATAGGGTTGGCCTGGGGATATGCTCCCCCATACAAATTTCGAAATGCTTCAGCCAAGTAGAGACGTTTTCTACATTTCAGAAGCTCAAACTGTTTGTATTCTTGTTGACAAAGACTATCTATAATAACATTTATTCATGGGGTGAGGGGAGTGGTCAAATTGAACAAGAACCATAGGTACGAGTAGTGTAAGGGGTCTTGCAGCATGTTCCCACAGGTAGAGTATTGATATCTAGAGGCCAAATAGCGCCATTTCCTGCATTCCAGATGTTTGACAGACGTTCGTAGAAAGTATTTTTGTACACAAAATGCGTTTTTTTTTCTAGGACATTTTAGGCGTCAATACCTGCTTACTCGTCTTATCTGTAGCACGGGATACATATGTAAAAATACTACTACAGGTGCCATAAAGATGTGACAAACCCTGAAAATTCCAGGGGGTCCCCACACTAGATCCGTCTACGATTCATTGAACGCCGACAACTAAAATGATATCAAGACCACCCAATAAAAAACTCCGGCCGAACAATCAATGATCGCCGACAAACGAAAATGATATCAAGAGCACCCAATAAAATAACTTAGAACATTCACTGAGGGTCGACAATTTGAATAAAAAGGGGCAACCAATAATGTAATTCATGCTGGGCATTCCCTTTGTGAACACTTATTTTGTGCGTTTTAACTTGCATTATAAATATTCGCATTTTTCTTTGGCAAGTTTACAGGAAGTGACATATTTGTAATCTGGTGTTAACGCGTGTTAGCCCAACATGCCAAAGGGACGTATGAAAACCCTGTAAAAACGCATAGGGAAAGATACGAACAGATTCCATCCATTTCTGTTGCTGGGAAATGTTTTTCTACAGTCTGGTCTACATTCGTTAGTTAGATATACAGTCAGCAGTTATTGTCTTTCCTAGCCGAGGTGTTGGTAGAAACAACCGAGGTTTCCGAGTGATCCGGTATAGTTTTCTTCGGAACACCTCGGCCATATCTACAAAATAGAATCCTGAGCTTTTCAGAAAAGTGCCTTAATATAAGTAAATAGATAATATTTATTTTAATTCTGCAAAATTGTATCAAATCATCTTTAGCTTAAAATAAGCTTCTACACCCGACGTAAAACATAAAGCATGTAACAACATGTTACCCTTGCTTGGGAAAATATGACAATATTACTGGATAAACTCATACTTCAGTTTAAATTATTGCTATTTATGCAGGAATGCTTTTATATCATCTCTGAAGTGTTTCTCGTCGAGAGATTATGTTCTTGGATTTTAGATCGGAAGGTTTCAAGTTCAAATCCTAGTCCTGTCACGACAATTTTTAAAAGGATCTTATTAAAGATTCAGATTATCATTTCACTAGCATAAGAGAAACAGAAACAAACGTACAGCACACCAAGAAAGCACTTATAACATGTTTGAAGTGTTCTTGGTCAAGAGGTTAAGGTTATGAACCCGGGATCGGGTTCAAACCTTACACTTGACATTAGATTTTGTCCTTGTACCAAACTTTTATTACACGAACATAAAAAGAATATGTTCAGACCAAGTCTAGCTTCCTTACACCCAGAGTTACTAAGTAGTGTTTATATTGGATACTATTAAAATATGGCTTTTCAAATGATATTTTGTAGTATTTCGGTCCAATATTGACTGACATACTACCTTTTACATGAAAACAACTTTCAACGTGTAATTACATACCACAGTAGCACATATTTGCGTAATAACATTATTTCAACATTAGTTCCATCGAGATTAAGGACAAACCAGACCGTTCTGTTTTAACGATTCTCTTAGTCTTCATCCATTTCACTTTAATTAAATTTGTGAAGTAGGTTAGATTTAAGAAAGAATTAACATTGTTATTTGTACACATTATTCAGATACAAACATGTTTCCATACAATTTTGAAAAAAAAGATACCGAGAAAGAAAAAATACCATTTTCCAGAAAAAATACTACCTAAACAAAAATGATTTGTGAGGCTGCTGCACAAGTGCTTTTCTGAGTGTACACTTTAGTTTTATAGTTAATTTTAATAATGTTGGCAACTTTTTTTCTTCCTCTACACAATTATATAACACCTGTTAAATAACTTTTTAAATATCTTTTTGTTATTTGCAACCAGATTACTTTAACCTGTTTACCTGTTCCAGTTCTTGTGTCGCCTTTGAGGCTTCTCGTCAATAACTTTTCTAGTCTTCTGACAGGAACGGTCATTTGCCATTATATGGTCCATAATTGTGATGACTGACAACTTGTGTCTCGGCAAGCGTAGATTAGTGGCTTTATCAATATTCTCGTCAGAGGTCACGTGCTTTAAAGGACAATGCGACCGCGCAGAATTCAAAGCGATGTCTCGACACTTGGAAGTTATTACGTTGTGAATCGATAGCATAACGCATTGGAGTTCTGGCAACTCTTCAGCTGCAAAACAACCACCTCTTGTAAACAAAGCTTTTACATTGAGAGAAAAGTCACAGCACAGGCACTAACACCTAAATTTTATTTTAAACTCAAACTTAAGAAAGTGAGTGGCCACAAACGAGTCACAGATAAAGTAACAATAGTATTTTTTCTTTAAATATAGTGGATAAATACAACTTGCTTTTACACTGTGAAATATAAGGTTTTCCAACAGTTTTGAAGTCTAGCTTTAGAGAAAATTCCAATTGTGTGTAAAGGCAGATTAAAAAAGATGTCATTATGTTTAAATATTTACATTAAATTGGTTAAACTTTCAGCAAGTCTAAGTTTCGCTTGTGATGTCACAAGAGGTGCCCTGGCCCGGCTTCGATGAACAATGTCTCTTTCTTTGTCTGGTTTGCTATTCTTGTATTTTTTTTTTAAATACCATCTTCCAAAATGTCAGTCTATATTATTTTTTCTCCTGCATCGCCATTTCAACTCTGACTTGTTTTTTTCTGTCGAATCTCAGCTGTTGTGATGCTGTCCTAGCAATTCCTGACCTAATTGAAATTGTATTGCAAGCTTTCACTGGGAGTTGTCTTTCTTTCCTTGTCTAAATTTACTCGTTTAATATCTGGCATAACAGCCCGGTACATAGCAATATTATGTTGGGACCTTCAAGGATCTCACTGACCAGTTGTTGGCTCAACCTGGCTGCCTTGGAGTTTATGGCTCAATCCTTAAAAAACGCCCCCCTCCCCCCCCCCCCAAAAAAACCAACAAAACAAACAACGCATTGCAGCTATAAGTAACAGTCATAAAAGTGAAGTCTAGCTTTTGCCTGGAAGAAGGCTAAGAGATTAAGCCAAAGAACCAAAAGATCACGGCAAGTCAGCTGGAAGACCTCACCACATTAGGACCTATGCCTAACCGGGACTTGAACCCACACACAGAAAATAAAATAATCGATAAATGGTTAAAAACTGTCTATTCCTGGACGTTAGTAGTAAAGTGGTTATCCATTTATAGCAATTTTAAATTTGTTTTTTTATGTAGGTTAATAGAATATTTTTAATACGTAGCAGCAAACAATTATGATCACATAAGTGATGCCCAGCTATTTGGTGAAAGAATACCCCAAACATGTGTTTGGGTAGAACCACCGGCACACTGAAAGACAGCTTAAAGACCCTTCCCTATAAAGTCCTTCATCGCGAGCGGGACTCGAACCCATGCTGTCAGGGCTAAGAAGTCAGAGGAGTTATAATCTATGATTCTACCACAATGCCACAGGCGCCCACTATTTAATCACTACTGTCATAAGCTATCCAGCTTTATATTATGTGACAGTAGTTTTACCATTATATTAATCGGATAAAGTCTGTCTACAAAATAGCTGTGTTTTTGTGAAGGAGTCTGTTGGATATATGATAATGACTTAAATGCTATAAATAAGTAATTTCAAAACACACATAGTTAAAAACAGAAATAAATCATGAATGATGGTCATAGTCCAACAACAGTATTTGAATACTATGTTTTATATAATTTTTGAACAGCCTATTTTTCTGGCATTGTGCAGGGAGACCATTTATGAAATAAACATGATAGAGCTTTTTTCACAGCTGCATCATCTCAACTCTCCTCTAGACCGAAAGTGTATATATTTGTAAATTTAAACACAAAATAGAACATTATACTTAATTGACCTTGTGTTGTTAAAAACTATCAATATATAGATATGTTCGTTGTATATTTTGTTACCAGTATCTACGTTATATATTACATGTGTTAAATCACGCAGTCTTTTTAAAAAGACGTTTTTAAGCCATTCACAACAAACATAAAAATATTTAGGAATGCATGTTTCTTTTTCGTTCACAGTAAAACCTCTGTCTGGTTATTCAATCTAGCTCACTTAGTAAAACCTTTCAGTATTGATTTAGGTCAATCGATGTTTCAATAGGTATAGACAGCTAAGAAGAATAAAGTTACAAACACTTTGCTCTATCGGCGATTTCGTACATATTTATAAAGAATTATAGCATTTTTTAAGTGTCATAATTATCATAAGTATTACTTTAAGGGTACCATTAAAGTAATATCTTTGTAAGTTTTGTTTCGATATGCAGGGGAGACAAATTCTGCTGCTGTGGACCTAATAAGTCCTCGGGGTAATATTTCTTGAACAGTGATTTCCCCTCATTGCCTTCGCATTCTGCCTCGCATGTTCTGTACAAATAAACAAATTAAACCAAAAAAAGACACAATTTCTTTAAATCGCTATTGCACATTTTCAAATGATTTTGTATTCTCACAAATTTGGTTATTATGTAAAACACATGGTTATGCTTTTAGTAGATTGCATTATTGATCACAGATTTAAACAGTTTTGCATATGGCTATGGCATACGGAGTTTAAGCTGAACTGCTTTCTAATAATAACAATTTATAAAACGAAATAGTCTGAAACTATGTCAACTGATATGAAAGCCACGTCCCATAATGTGGTGGAGGCTTAACAAAGACGCATATTCCTGTAAAGAGAAAAATTACAGTCTAGTTCCTGACCGTTGGTGTATCTGTTATGGAGATTAGTGTAAAGAAAACCCAAATCGACTATTTCGAATAAATGCTATCTCATTATTCAAAGGACAAAATGTAAAACTGTTCAATCGACCGTTCTTTGTTTGTTTTCCTTCGAGATATCCTCGTTTAAGAATTATTTTTTGTTTATTTATTTCTTCCTAAGAATACCTCCAATACGAGCTGCAGGAAAACATCAGCAATTTTCAGCAAACCAAGATACACTAAACATGTCACCTGGGCTAGAATCTATACTCCAGGCCACCAACCAAGCATATTCACTGACGCCGGTGGATATGTGGGGATGTAACTAGACACATAAATAACCATTCACCCCGAATTTTATCCACAATTAACCAACAGAACCGCTTCATTATATCTGCAAGTAGGGACAGCGTCGGCCCTGACATCCCCCCCCCAAGGGAGAACGGTCACCATCATTTGATCCATAGACCATAACCCGGTGATATCATAGCCTCGTGCAAGGCACCAACACGCACATAATCATTTATCTTAAAGACAGCCAGAAAGGCATTGCAAAACATACAGTGACCAGTTCGCATATAATTATAAGTAATAATGGCACTCAAGACACAGCACTGGGCAAGGAACCAGCACACACATAAGTATCAACCACAAAGGCACGCTAGATACTGACACTGAGCAGGAACCAGCACTCACATAATCATCAACCACAAAGGCACGCCAGATACTGACACTGGGCAGAAACCAGCACTCACATAATCATCAACCACAAATGCACGCCAGATACTGACACTGGGCAGGAACAAGCACTCACATAATCAACAACCACAAAGGCACGCCAGATACTGACACTGATTAGGAACCAGCACGCACATAAAAATCAACCACAAAGACACGCCAGATACTGACACTGGGCAGGAACAAGCACTCACATAATCATCAACCACAAAGGCACGCCAGATACTGACACTGATTAGGAACCAGCACGCACATAAAAATCAACCACAAGGGCACGCCAGATACTGACGCTGAGCAGGAACCAGCACGCACATAAAAGTCAACCACAAGAGCACGCCATACACTGACACTGATCAGGAACCAGCATGCACATAATTATTAACCACAAGGGCACACCAGACACTGACACTGAGCAAAAATTAGCACGCACATAATTATCAACCACAATGGCACGCCAGACAATGACGCTGATCAGGAACCAGCACGCACATAATTATCAACGACAATGGTACGCCAGACACTGACGCTGAGAAAGAACCAGCATGCACATAATTATCAGTAATAATGACACTCAAGGCACAGACACTGGGCAAGGAACCAGCACGCACATAAGTATCAACCACAAATGCACGCCAGATACTGACACTGAGCAGGAACAACCAGCACTCACATAATCATCAACCAAAAAGACACGCCAGATACTGACATAGAGCAGAAACCTGCACTCACATAATCATCAACCAAAAAGACACGCCAGATACTGACACTGAGCAGGAACTAGCACACACATAATCATCAACCACAAAGGCACGCCAGATATTGACACAGAGCAGGAACAAGTACGCACATTAGTATCAACCACAATTGCAAGCCAGATACTGACACTTAAAAGGGAAAGCACGCACATAATCGCCCAACACAATGGCACGCCAAACGAGACACTGAGAAGAACCCAGCACGCACATAATTATCAACTACAAAGGCACGCCATACACTGACACTGATCAGGAACCAGCACGCACATAATTATCAACCACAAGGGCACGCCAGATACTGACACTGGGCAAGAACCAGCACGCACATAATTATCAACTTCAAAGGCACGCCATACACTGACACTGATCAAGAACCAGCACGCACATAATTATCAACTACAATGGCACGCCATACATAGACACTGATCAGGAACTAGCACGCACTTAAAAATCAACCACAAGGGCACACCAGACACTGACGCTGAGCAGGAACCAGCACGCACATAAAAAATCTACCACAATCGCACGCCAGATACTGACACTGGGCAGGAACCAGCACGCATATAATTATCAACCACAAAGGCACGCCAGATACTGACACTGATCAGGAACCAGCACGCACATAATTATCAACTACAATGGCACGCCATACATAGACACTGATCAGGAACTAGCACGCACTTAAAAATCAACCACAAGGGCACACCAGACACTGACGCTGAGCAGGAACCAGCACGCACATAAAAATCTACCACAATCGCACGCCAGATACTGACACTGGGCAGGAACCAGCACGCATATAATTATCAACCACAAAGGCACGCCAGATACTGACACTGGGCAGGAACCAGCACGCATATAATTATTAACTACAAAGGCACGCCATACACTGACACCGATCAGGAACCAGCACGCACTTAAAAATCAAACACAAGGGCACACCAGACACTGACGCTGAGCAGGAACCAGCACGCCCATAATCATCAACTACTAAATGCACGACAGATACTGACACTGATCACGAACCAGCACGCCCATAATTATCAACCACAAAGGCACGCCATACACTGACACCGATCAGGAACCAGCACGCACTTAAAAATCAAACACAAGGGCACACCAGACACTGACGCTGAGCAGGAACCAGCACGCCCATAATCATCAACTACTAAATGCACGCCAGATACTGACACTGATCACGAACCAGCACGCCCATAATCATCAACTACAAAGGCACGCCAGATACTGACACTGGGCAGGAATTAGCACGCACATATTTATCAATCACAAAGGCACGTCAGACACTGACGCTAAGAAGGAACCAGCACGCACATAATTATCAATCACAAAGGCACGATTGACACTGATGCTGAGAAGGAACCAGCACGCACATACTTAACAAATACAAAGGCATGCCAGACACTGATGCTAAGAAGGAACCAGCACGCACATAATTTTTAACCACAAAAGCACGCCAAACACCAATGCTGAGACGGAACCAGCACGCACATAATTATCAAAAATAATGGCACGAGAGACACTGTTAATGAGCAGGAACCAGCACGCACATAATTATCAACCACAAAGGCACGCCAGATACTGACACTGAAAAGATATAAGCACGCCCATAATTATCAACAATAATGGCACGACTTACACTGACACTGAGCAGGAAGCAGCACGCAAGTAAGTATCAACCACTAAGGCACGACAGACACTGACACTGAGAAGGGACCAGCACGCACATAATTATCAACCACAACGACAGGCCAGATATTGACACTGAGCAGGAACACCAGCACGCCCATAATTATCAACAACAAATGCCAGATAGACACTGACACTAAAAAGAAAGCAGAACTCAAATACTTCTCAATCACAATTATACGCCATACGGACGCGCAGAAAATAAACACTGACAATATGTCGGACACAAAGGCGGCTAGGAGCCTGTTGTAACCAAAATGACTAGCAACGTTGTGTATCGACCATGACCAGATAATTGTCATTTAATGTGCCAAGGGGTGTACATTACTTTTTATAGACATTTAAGTGAGATTGACCATACAGAATATTCACATGTGTCGAACACTTAGTTACGTATGTATTTGAAAGCTTATATTCTTTATCACTCTTGTCAGCATAGGGGCCTTTATATACTTCCTTTACAGAAATACTGCAATTTTATTGTTTGCTCCGAGTCTCTTGTTGCTAAAGATGTTGGCAGTGGTTTAAAATGTGAAATTGAAACATATTAAGGGGCACAGTTCAATACAGTTTTAAGCTGAAGTTATGTCCCTTCGAAAAGAAAAAAAAAAACTGTCTTGTCCCTTGTTGAAATCGGGACAGTTTAGTATATGGGGGAAACATCCTGAGTGATCGTTCAACCGTTTACAGATTATTTTACACACCAAATAGGCATATAAGAGTGAGCAACAACTGTCATAACCTTTGAGTGCAGACTTCTTTTAAACAACTGAGGGCTTGTCAATTTAAACACTTGAAGACAAATGTAGGTTCTATTGTTAGAGTGAATTAAAAAACACAACATGAACAGAAAGTATTTGTCTCGGCGCAACAATACCCTTTTAAAAATCACACATTGCTCTGTTTAGTTGGTACCGTCAACAGAAATATCACTTTAATAGTGGCATTATGGATGCAGTTTTAAGAAGGGGAAACAACTCGTTACTAATCCTTTATAAAATAAATAATGATGCAAATTAATCATCACGAAAGATAATAAATTCTAAAGGGCCTGTAAATTAAAAGCGTAATGTATAATATGATTATATGAAAAAGCCTTCTTAATTAAATTATTTCCTTTGTGTTTAGATCTAGATTTTAACGTCTTTGGCAAATGACATCATTTCTCTAGTTTTTCATTATCATTTGATTTGTTTAATTCATATCGATTTTCTTTCATCATTTCTTAGAAACTGTTAAACCGGCAATGCATATTTCTTCAGTACATACTGTTGTTGACAAAAAGTATTTTTGGTTAATTTCTTAACGCTCGATACACGAGCTAACTGCTAACTCTCTCACATTGATTGGATATTTATATTTACGGCTTTGCCCATTGAGAAATCACAGAAAGTTTAACTTTTATGTTTAAACCGATGTCTAGTAGCAATTCACCGTTAACTCAGCTTTAGGAGTCTCATAGGAATCAGTCATGTTGTTGTATTAAGCCAGGCCTTGCAATGTATCGAGAACTCGCTTTACTATTTTAAATACTTCCAAAACGTTTGAGAAACCACCTTTATGGTAAATTCAGGTTGATAAATCATTTGAAAATTAATTTATTATAGAATTAAGGTCAACATAAAGTCATGATTAAAGAAGCATAAACAAGTAACTTACATTTGTTTTTACTCGAATTTTAATAACACAAAGAGACGCCATATAAAACTATTTCAAAGCCTGCCTTGTTATTGTAACCGGTCTCCCCACATGCTTAAACCTCATTGTGGAGCTGGGCGACTTTTAATAAGTTACGAAATTCTTACAGTGCAACTTGTTTCGTTATTGCAAAATGTTATGTTAATTTAATGTGTCCATGGTGAAAAGCCCACGTTATTTCATTTTCACTTAAAGGTGGTATTCAGCAGTTTGGACCAAAATATTTTTCTCAAATAGCCAAATAAGTCATAGTTACGTGAAAAGATCCTACAAAATGCTTCTCATTGATGCACTAGATCAGTGTGAACTGAGAAACATAAATCCCCATTTCTCACTGCAAACAGGTATTTCAGGAATATCCTATCTGAGCCACGCTGCAGAGATAGCTATTTTAACTAAAAAACACGTGGCAACTCACATTTGAGATAACGTGATATCATCTTCCGGGTAATTCGCTTTGACGTCGATATATATTTTTAGCAGGATCACTATCGTGATTATTTATAGATTCCGAATGTTTGAACTTTAAGTGTGTTTGTTATAGCGATGTGTACTGTCAAACAATAGTCAGTGTTTAAAACCGTCTTTACTTATACTAATGTATGAGTTTATGCAGAAATTATGTCCTAAATTGTTGTAAGAATTTGATGCAGGCCAACTGCCGGATACCGACTTTAACGTGCCCTTGGTACAACATCTTGTTTATCATAAACATTAGAAATGTCAGTTATACTACACCATAACAGACAAGGAAGCAACCCAACAGTCTTTCTGATGTAAGGTGTCTTGTGATAACTTCCTTCTTTAAGGTTTAACAAATTTGTGTTAGGATATACGTGTTTTGGATGTGGATTTGAACTACAGATGGATAATCTTTTAATTAATCCTTTCTGAAGTCGTTTAACACGATTTAATACCAATCGGTTACATACGTTCATAATGGAATATCGTCTTGTACTTCTGACACTCGGTAGGTGCTTGATTTATTGTTTTAAAATGCGCAGAAAAGCGGTAGTAGAAATATTTTATTCAAATGTATTAGAGTCAGGGAGTTAATACATGTATTGTATTCTGATGTTAAGGTCACATCAATCCATTTGGGCTGTGTGCTGGGTTACTAACGTTTCCATTGACATAATTAAATCGTCATTTCAATGGAAATAATTAAATCAACATACCTGTCGATAATCCGTTATCGGTTTCACCTGCGTATGCGTGAATGCACACTGACATGATAGCAGAAAGATAACTTAGCAAAATGGCCAAAACATTTAATTAAATGTTTAAAATTTTACATTTTTATGCGAATATCCGGATACCAAATTTGAATCGGATATCCGATGATTCGAACAGATATCCGGATAGTAAATATACAATTAGTTGTTTACAAACTCAACATGTTTTACGCTGATGTACCCATTTTTTCCTGCCGACTGTGCTTTATTAAAAGTCACCGAGCCAAATGATTTATTTCAAAATGTTCTATCAAGTATATTGGTTGATTCTGCAAAATATAAAATAATTTCATTACATGGTTTTGACGTTTTAGAGTTTAAATGTATCAGGTGAAGAATTTGTAATCAAATTTAGCACAAATAATTCAATTAATATTCATTTACAAAAAAAACTAAAAAAAAACTTAACATGTTTTATTCTACATATGGAAGAGTGAGGCAGAAAAATGTCAAAGTGAAAAAGTTGGAAGAAAAAATATGACTATGCGTGCCCATGCCGGGATTCGAACCGTCAACCCCAGTTTAAAAGTATTTTAACTCTTTTTTTTACTCTTCAATTGGAGGTGCTGCATTACATTTACCCTACCTTAAAGAAAATGAGTAACGATTACGCTTTCATCACCATTTAATAAACTTATAATGAACAGATTACTGGGAATTAAGACATCCGTTATATTTTACAAAAATATACATTGCTCTAGACCAATATTTTACTAGGGTTCTATTTGTCCAAATATGCTACAGAAACAATAAATTTAATTGAAAAAAAATGAAAAAATAGGCTTTTCTTTTTTCTAAATGTTGCCATATCATCCGGTTTGATAAACAAGTGTCAAATTTGGTTCACTTGCATTACTACAGCTGATAAAATCCGTGTAGCATATATTTAACAAATGTGTGATAGGATAAATGGATTATAAAAGCATTTTAACTATGATTAGAGAACATTTAAAGTTATCGTTTTTGAAGTTGTGAAACACTAATTATTTCAAATCGTTTCCATACGTTTATTGTGGAATACCCGGTGGTACTTCTTACACTCGGTAGGTGTAATAACTTTATTATTTCAACAAAGGTATAAGAGTTTGGGCAGAGATAGTCGTATCAACATAAGTATCAGAATGTAAGCAATACATTTTTATTATTATCGGGAAGTGTACTACTTACAGTCTCAGGACAGCCTTTTAAGCATTCAAAGATCTAAGGGGCAGGGGCAGTAATAACAAAAACGTACAAGTGATAATAAGTGTTTACAGCCGTAGAAGACATGTTTATCGTCACACCGACAGTATTTCAGTTCTCTGGAGAGGGTAGAAGAATCCTACAGGAAGAATAAGTTGGCCATAAGACATCGTATGAATGATAGTATAGTTGTTGTGGATAATAATCATTGGTGGTGAACTACTTCAACAAGCATAAGTAATATTTCAATTTAAGTTTTGTTTGTTTGTTGTTGCTGTTGTTATTTTTTGTGTTGTTTTTTGGGGTGTGTTGTTTTTTGGGTGTGTTGTTTGTTTTGCATGAAATTATATTCGATATACAAACGCATAGTTGTGAGTAAGACACATTTCAAAGCAAAACTGAATGCATTTGTTTTTCAGCGCACTTTATGTGTAGTTTACCTTCGTGTTTACTATACTCATTTTATTTAAGTGCTTTGTAAATACGTGTTATTTTGTTTGAAACACATCAGCTATCTCATATATTGTTCATCATGACATTTTAGACTATCCGTAGATTGTTATGACGGTATTAGGAAAAGTTACGTGATAGGTGTTTATATTGCAATAAATTCATTCTGCATCAAACCATTTTAATAACCCTACACACAGAAAAAGTCACTTAATAAGTGTGTACATTGTTAGAGATTATCCATGTAAAGACAATAAAAATATATCATATTATGAAACATTAATACGTATTTTAAAATCGAACTATTTTGTGAAACTTATTTAATTATAATTGTTGTAGTCTACTCAGGCAGTTATACCAAGTAAGAAGCACACAGTTCTGTGTAATGTGTATTTCTGAATTTGACGATTAAACAATTTGTTAACAAGCGCAACATATTAGCAAAACTGTCAAAAGGACCTAAATAGTAACAATGTACAATACTATTATACATGTTATCTTTATTGAATAAATTGACTTTCCTCTCAGTGGTTAGTAAGTTAAGAATGGAAAACTGTTTGTTCTACGTGAGGGGAGTTCTTATCCTGAATAAAAGAATTATAAAACTACCGGAGTGATGTATATGATTATTTTTTTATAAATAAGTAAAAGACATTTTTTTTCATTTTATGGCTGTTTTAGTCTTGATGAAGTCGCTGATACCTGTTATTTGAATGCAAATTTAACAAAACTGATATGCTGCAAAAAGAGCGGCATGAATTTTATTAAATGGAACGTTAAATGAAAAAGATATGCATCGTTATTACAAAGTACACTTCCAAACAAAAAATGACATGTCGTTTGTACAAAGGACACGTACAATGACAGCGACATATCATTTTATAATGGATTCGTTAAATTTCATTTAGCGTGTTCTTAGTTTATACAATGTTACTACCATTTAAATCGGTCTTCGATAAAACGATACGCTGTTTTCATTCGAAGTGTCCTAAGTAATACGCTATGTTGCGTTTATTTAACGAGTACTTGGTCAAAATGATATGCTACTCTCATTTAATTTGTACTTAGCTAAACCAAAGTGACACTTTAATTGATTGAACCTGTACTTAATAAAATTGGTAAAAATATGTTGCTTTCATTTTTACAGTTATTTGGTAAGAATATGATAGCAGAAGTATTTACATTACTAACATTGATACAAGTAAACGGCTTTTTGTGCTGTATGAATGTATTTGCAGTCGACAGTATAAAAGACGAATTTTAGCTTTGGTTTAATATGCATAGGTAAATAAGAAAAAGTCCTATATTTAATTTTCACATGAATGCTTCAGTTTGGAATGGCACCAATTTCACATTTATTACATGACTAATTGAATTAAAAGGTTCACTAAATTATCACTAAAATATACTTTTGTGAATAAAATTATGTGAACGAAATGGGTACAACTAGTGTAAACTGCTCTGCAATGGCACCAGAACTCAAAATGGTTCCTATATATTTCATGACTACCTTTGCTTTTCATTGAAACAGGCGGAAATGACTTTTAAGATCCTAACTATAAATATTTTGTAAACGTTATGAATGTTAGTTTAAATACAAGTCACTATTTCTATATCAACACACAAAAATCACTGCCTGTTTAAAACATTGTATCTGCACAAAACGACAAGCTATATTAAAGTGTTATCAGACTAGTCATCTTTACTTATAACAACATGTTCACAATAGCGAACCATTTTAATTGAATATTATGTATAACTTTCCACAGTGACTGTTCTACTTTTAGTCAACACTACGTTGTTGCATTTTCGTTGAATTTATTTCTAGCACAAAGTGTCCGATATCACCTTTAAGTTTGAAATAAGGCACGAGGGGAATTACCTTGTACATGTAATTCACAACAACTCCAGGTTTAGGCTATTTGTAAAGGTATTTAAATGTATCAAGAGCTGAGCTACGGTAAGTTAATCTCTTCCGCGTTAAGATAAAAATTGTCAGTGTGTACTTGTTCTGAAGCAACCAATGACATATAAGTGTAAAATGGAACGTGAAGAATAGTTAAATATTTTAATGAATAATCTATATAAATAACATATTTTTGGCATGAATAACCTAGTGTATTGAAAAATCATAGATTATATGGCTGTGCTAACATTTGGTATGTGTTTTTAATTCTTTAGTAATAGGTGTGTAGTATCTCTGGTATTAGCAATAAGACTCGTTGACGTGTAGTGGATTAAGTAGAGAAATAGGAATGTGAATGGTATATTCACTTTGATCGCTTTAATAACATTAATTTACTTCCATACACTAGGCATATACGTTATTAACAACAAGAGTTGATGTGAATAATGCTGCCCAAGTCCTAACCCATGGCGACAGGTTTCTCACGGATCAGTATTTTGCCGGGAGCTTAAGCGATCCCAACAATACCAGCCAGCGACAGGGCACATTTATGATATAAAGTTAACCTTTTTTTAAAAAAAGGCAATCATAATCAGAAAAGTAGAAATAGCAGAAGTAATTATGGTGGATCGGAGGTAGAAACAGCGATAAGAGCAAGAGGGATGTGATTAGTTGACCAAAAAAAACAGCATGGTAGTGTTTTAAATATATTTGAATTAGATTTATGATGTCAAAATAACACTCAATGGAGACGTAAGCTGCTTTATAAGGGTGGTTTACAGATAATGATCTCATTTTTTGTTTACTATTACAACCTTTGCTGGTGATAGCTTGTATTAGTATATAGGATTTCCCATCACCTTTCAGATATAATGGTCTGTAATTGGACGGATGTTTGTTTGCACACCAGCAAAAGGACGAGAATCCATTGATCAAAGTTAAATTACTTAAATAGTCTAAAAGTTATCATGATACAAAATTGTGTTCATATTGCAAGCAGACAAGAATGTACTCTACAAAAATGTACAAATAATGCACCCATCTAGGTAAAATTTTATGCCTTTATTTTGCATTAGAATCATGTCTATTTAATCCACAGCACAATTTCCTTGATACTTGACTGGTTAATATGACGTGAGGAACCCATAAACTACATTAAGCTAGATTATGTTTAAGCTGAAATCATAAGCGAACTATTGTCAAAAAAATAACAATGCATTGCCCACAAGTAGGATGAATTCTAGACCTTTATTAGGCGTTTGACAATATTTCTTTAATGCACTGCACAATAATTTCATCGATACTTGTCTGGTAAAGATGACGTGAGGAATTAATAAACTTAATTAAGCATTGTTTTAATGTGTCTATGTACTGAACATACTTATGTCAATATAAAATGAGGTAAATGACGTTGCTCAAGAACTATAGAAGCTAAAGTTATGGTTGCTTTCTACCTAATGGATTTCTACACCTCATAAGAGGGGAACGTTTCACGGAACAGAGTAAATTCATAGTATTGAGTTATGACTTTGTTAGTTATAATATATTATAATTAAAAGGTGCAACAGACATTAAACTCCCTCTTGTTTGATATATTATGGTTACTGATACTTAACAGATTTAACCACTTTTTGTTACGTAACGTATATTTGTATTACCTAACATTACATTTCATTGACATTGGATAAATTATTTGCCATCGAGACAAAACCCTTCATATGATCCAAGCCACAGTTACTGCTCTTAAGATGTAGAACATGCTTCCATCCTGTGACAAAGCAGCATGCAAGAGTTCAAGCCACCACTATGACAGTTCCATTTATTCGAAATAAACTAAGTTAGAAAATTTTATCATTAGGTAAGCTAGAGTAGCGATTCTCATGCATTACACCTTTGTTCATTTTAAATTGTCCTCATCTCGATGTGTAGTGAATCTATGCCTATGCCTATGAGTTTTAATTATGGTCCAGACAAGAAAAAAGACGTGAACAGAAAAGTGGGAAATTTAGAAATTAAGAATTATATTTCGATACATAGTTTATATTTTTATATTAACTAGCAATGTACATGTTGGGATATTGCATTGCAATGCTGAAGATATTGTTTGAAGTATATTTGTGTATGTTTACAGCACCATTATGGCGTTCTGCACATGGTAGTCGTGGAGAAACGGAACTGTGCTACATCAAGGAATTGGACAGCAACACCCTTGTGTGTAATAAAAGAGATAACGTTTGGTGTTGTAAGGGAGAAGACCCCACTGACATTAATATCACTGTATATAGAGGATCAGATTGTAATAGTCCTAGTCACTGTGGGACTGGGTCAGGGGGCTGCTGTTCCAAGTCCAAGACCACTGAAATAAATATATCCATGGAGTACAGAAGGGCGTTGAACATGTCCTTTATATCAACGAAATGTTTCAACGAGGTTGACAATGGAAACCTTATCTCATCATCGATGCCACACAACACTAATCTAGACCTGGTAGTGGTGTCATTCAATTGTCCAGGTAAGCCACAAATGTTATATGTTATATTTTATTTTATTATTTTATAACTGTTGCTTAATATTGCTAGCAAAAAGGTTAAATGAACTGTATCTGAAGCTAGTTTTATATATGTTCAAATTCAAACTACGTCAAACGGCTACATATATATTGATTAAACAAAATCGATTAGTAAGATGATTCATTTTTTCTACATTGTGTACATTTTAAAACCGTTCATCAGTCAGGGCCGTATCCAGAGCGACAAAATCACCGAAGCAAAATATTTACTAGGTGGGTCCGGGGGCATGCTCCTCCTGATATATTTGTTTTCGAAGGGTGCGATTTAGTGTATATTTGGAGTGTTTTTTTTATCAAAATGCATACTTCAAATTTGACGAATTTCATATTAGAAAGATCAATTCATTCAGACTTAAACGCAATGAATTGAAACACGAAGGTCAAGTAAGTAAGTAAATACTTTATGATGATTTATAGCGTTCGATCAATATACAGTAAATGAACAGTACAAACAGTAGAATGTCAGACTATCATCAGCAATTACAGCTGAATTTCTTCGCTAGTCTGAACACTTATTAGGATGAAAGATAATATTTGTTTGTATCAATATATATTATTGTACTAATCAATTGAAGCTATAGCCATTCCGTTATTTTCTTGACTTAAAAACCTAATAGCATAATTACTAAATCTAACGACCTAAAGGACATAAGAACTCAGAGTTACATGGGTTATCAACCTGGTTGTTGACATTGTTACTTTAAATTGCCTTTATGTTATATAAACCGATGTAAAGCATTGGCGTAAGAATTTTATTAATACTTAATACTTAATGTAAAGTTAATATTTTCACGTTTTCTTATGGCGATTCATGTGTCAGTGTACCGCTGCCATGCTAAGTTCGAAATATCTCAGTGTTTTGTAACTGTTTACACTATGCAATTTTAGAGAAAGTGTAGAAAGCCTATGTGTAGTTTTAAATAGTATTTTATCTGGTTACAGTAAAGGTACGTCACTTCTGTTTAATGGCGTGGACTATCAAACTCGTACGCAGTAGATTGGCTACGCATTAATCACTGCCTGGTGAGTTGTCATGTGACACTTGAGCTTACAATGTTACACGGAAGAGAAACGGAGATCACTGAGTACTTTAACTTCATGAAATAGATCTTGATGAGATTTTGGACACTCAACCTGGCACAGATCCTTTCTAGATCCGCATGAAAGCAAGTTATATCACTGTAAAAGAAATTGGTGGAAATATATGCCAGAAATGTTTCATGTTTTGCAGATTTCAGATAGAATACTATATTGATGAAAACAAGAAACACATCATTTGAAATAGTAGCAGTATAAGTCGAGGCATCAAAGGCGATGTCAAAGATGGAACGTATGAATAGATAAAAGCAGTTTATTGAAGTAAGTTACAAAACATGATTTAGCACTATGGTTCAGATTGTGAGTAACTATACGTGTCTGGAAAATCGCACGGCTGCAGAAAGAAGCTTTAAAAGGCCTTGTTGTAGAAGAGATGCCTGTATCTGCTAGTAACAGGGAAACTTCAGCGTTATCGCTAAATATTGTCAATGACAAAGCAGAAGCAATTAAATAAACATAAATTGCAAATTTTAAAAATTACCTCACATAAAAGTTATGTTAAAAATGCCAATACTTTACAAATTCACCGTCACTTTTAAACTCATAGTCCTTCACATTAGGGTCCTAGTTTTAGATTGGATAAGTAGGCTTCCGTTGCCGAGTGGAGTCACCGTCTTGTAACTGCACGCCTCTCACTGCGTGGGATCGAGTCTCTTTTAGGTAAAGAACACAAAGTGAGAAGGCCCGCCTCCAACTGACATGCGATGCTCCATGATTTTACTAAAATGACTTAATTTCATGATAACTTGTAGATTTTCAGACATTCGTGCTTAGCACACGAATACATCACTAGCGTAGAAAAAATCCCAAATAAGGTTTGAATAAGAAAACATGATGTATGAACATATTTTTGTACAAAAGCCAATACATTTAATTCTCCCAAAAAATCGTCATACTTATGCAATACAATTTAGTTTATTATAAAACATGCTTTATGACAAAACTGGCTGTATGTTTGGGCTAGGTGTCGCTATAATGGCCATAAATGTGTTAAAACACAAAGCAAATAAGATGGAATGAAACACCTTCACGTTAGGTCATCTAGTTGACTTTGGGTTATAGAGTTCAATACAGACATTTGTCTGGGGTTTCTTTGGTTTTCCTGCACCAAGAATAGCTTGTAATTTATATTATAAGCATTTTGGCAGCTTTGAACAATCTTAAGAAACTAAACTTGTTATCAGTTCACATAATTAATTTATCATGTAGTTGCGCTGTTATTATAACGTGCATATGTAAATAAATTCTATTTTATCTGAATAAATTGTTTATTGTTTATAAACTTACTGCGAGTAATACATTTAGAAAACATAATATTTTGCATGTTCAATCAGAATTACGAATCGCTAGTGACGAAAATGTATAAATAAATGTAAAAAATAGTAAAATTATTAAATATATTAAGTTAAAAGCGTTTGAAATGCACAATTATTCAACAAGTATTGCAGCATTTTTAAAGATATGAAATTGTAGGCGTTGTCTTCATACGTTGTACTATGACTACAAAGTTAAACAATCGAAAAATGTACGAGTGCATTTTACAACGGATCGGTTTGTCTAAAACAAATAAATGAATTATTTATATCTGAAAAATTCCTGCTTATTGATGTCGTCTATAAAAGGAGAAGCATACAAACACGTATTTCCTATCTGAGCCACCCTGCACAGTTAGCGATTTCTCATCCGGGTAATCAGCTCAGTTTTCAATATCTATTTCAGCAAACATCCTCATCGTAAGTATTTGTAGATTTTGAAATACTGCACATTTAGAGATCTAGAAGGAATTTGTAACAAATCATGTAGAATTAGTACAATACCTTTTCTGAAAGGATCTTTTTTCGCAGATCATCACCAGAATCAGTGTACTTTTATTACGCATAACAAATCAAATTATTTTTCGAAGAAAAGGGTGTTGCATAATTTTGTAAGGTATCTGAACAACTGGCGCGACTTCAACTATAACATCAAATAAAATAGTGGAGGTTAACTGAAAAGTCAATGAAATAATGCTTTGAACTTTGAGATCTCAACAAAAAAAAAGCCTTAGGTTAAAAGGGAACTATTAATCGTTACAAAATGATAATTAGGCATATATATTCTCCAAAGTTTTCATTAGTCCGACACTGTTCAATGGCTGGCACATCAAATATTAACATGCATTTAATATTTACTCTTTTTTTCTTTTTTGTGAAGTTGGTATAATACACATTGTGTTCACTTACTAATACAACCCAGTACATGTAGTTTCACACACTTAGCTATAAATACAATCGTCATCTGCTTTGGCCGTATTCGTCCAGCTCTTTTATCTACACTCCCTACAATAACATATTTCTTCTGCACGTACACCGATTTTATTTACAACATTGGATGCGCTTGCATGTTGACAAGCCATGTTTTGAGCGGTGTTTCTGGCAATACTCTCCAGTATTAAGAAAAAGCTGAATTTCGGAAGCATGAAGGACTGTCCCTGCATGGCCTTGACTACTCCCGGTCTGCCTGGGAAGAAGTAGTGCAAGGACAAAAACAAATATGTATGTCGATGGAGACTGTACGTGTGACCGGGCATGCATCAGATGCTAACATTAATAGTTTAATAAGTTTAAGTGATAATCTTGTGTAATGGGGATGTAATGAAATGCAGATGTATTAATGAAGAATGCCGTGCTGGACTACCACTCAGTGACTAAAGGAATGAGTCGAAACGGGGAGAAAACTGTTATGAGAACAAGTTATCCACTGACTATGTATTAACTATTAGGCCGAGATATTTGCGATATCCTGCGGGTTTTGATGCTTTTTGCGGCCTAGTATCATGTTTTGTCTGATAGAGGTCATTGTATCCTCTTGGCATCTCAGTATAAGGTTTCTTCAAGCGTTTGGAAAAGAATGGCGCAGTCGCAATTTTTATATTTAGTTCACGGATGTGTATTGTTGACGAAATAAATAACTTGTTAATTTTTAACTCTTCATTGCCTCCTTTAGCATTGATGAGCATATATTTTTGACCTAACTCAACTTAAAATGCTATCATGTAGAGAGTAAACTTCTATCCCCAAACTTGGTCATGTCCCGCGATTTGGAATTTCCACTTCCGGGGACGTTACTTGCAGCCAATGATGTCGGCTAAACACATGCCTAAAGAGAGATTTTTTTTGTGTGATTAATACTGTATAATAATTCAGTAAGTGTTCAAAATCGTATTGATTAAAATCAAAGTATAAATTTATAAAAAATATGCCCAAATTCGATATTACTATATGTATATGAAATAGGCAAACCGTCGGTAACTATCTTTAAACCTTTTTTAACAAACTTGATTTTATCTCCTTGTCACGGTTAGGTAAATATAAGACTAGCTGCATTCATATAAAGTGTGAAGGAAAATAGTGATTAGAGAGCGGAAGGCGGTGATAACGAGACACGTACTTGTAGCTCGATTCCGTTTAACGTCTGCACCTGGAGTTTTATTGCCCTAATCGTCGGTTATGAAAACACCTACACGGCTGGGCCAGGCTAATTAAGGGCTTAACTGGTCCTAGGAGTTTCAATTTATATGATATTTAGGATCTTCGATTCTGAATGACATTATTGGTGCAAGAACTTGGATTAAACTCTGCCAGTGTTTTTGCTTTGTGTAAAAATAAAATGTCAAAATGAAGTGTTTAAATGTATTTGATAATAAAATAAACTTATGTTATTCATTTTAAAACATCATAGTCAATATAAGGATTTAGATTTAATATGCGAACGACGATGCTCTTAAATTCCATAAATGGCGAAAGAATTAGTTAAATACTTTGTCTTCAGTATACAACGTTTACGGAATACACGCGCAAAAATACTTTCTTTAGTAAGTTACAATTTAATCACAATTTTCACAACGAGTTTTTTCTTCACAATCCGGGCAGAAATATAAGAAAGATAGGCGAGTAACTAGTTCTTAAACCAAGATTAAACCTACATTATTTTGACAAAGAGTCAACCTTTTTGTTGTATACGTATTTTATAAGACTTAAAACTTATGCTAATTATAATTTATAAATTTATAATGAAGAAAATTATCTAATTTACAAAGGACGATGCTACAATGCTTAAATAATGAAAAAAAGACTACTCTAAATTCGGAGTAAATGTATACCGTTAAAAGCATATAACTGCAAAAACAACTGATGTCAACTTCGGGTACCATATAAGATTCGTTTTATGAATAATTAAGAAAGCGCTCACGCTCCTTCGATGGAGATCATTATGGCTGCTTTGTATGATATAAAATTAACTTGTTTGAATAAAAAAGTATTTTAGTTAAAAAGATTACCGCATGATTGAAACCATCCCAACTACCTTGAACTAATATAATGAACATTTCTTCAGACATCCTTTAGCTACGCCCATTTGACTGACGGGCTTTCGCTGTTTCTAGGTTAGAAAAACAATGACAAATATAGCGTTGCCTACATTGAAACATGTGCATGCAAGTTGTATTTTGCGATTGTATTTTGATGCTTAAACGTATCCGATCGGATTAACATAGAAAAAAGGAAGGGCTTTTCACCATGAAAAGACATTAAATATGACTAAGCGTTTCGGGCAAGTGACAGATGTAAACAATCAAATTGATTGTTAAATGTGAATTATGATAGGCTTGTTATAATTTTACCTACACATTATGACATGTGTCTTACTTACATACATAAATGCATTCCCCCCTCATTATCTCACTCAAATGTAAAGCAATATGGCATTATAAACATTCAGATATGGTTTTTATTGCATGTGATGCCAGACAAAAAGTCGACGACGCTTCCTACGACATTATCTTCACGAGCAGGTATGGCATTGTGTCATTACAACTCACTTTCTTGACCTTATTAAATTCGATTCTTAAAGAACACTCACATCTCAAAAATAAAACTAATCGATTATATATTACCAGTATCTACAATAGCTCTCAATATTTTTTCCAGGTATTTTTGTTAAAACATGCACAAAAATGTTTTTGTTTTGAAAAATAAATCTAATTATAAGTCATAAGACTATTCTTTGCACATACAACAATAACAATTTACACGCTCATTTTTCACATATACAAGTTCATTTTTTCTTTCGCTCAAATGTAAAACTATAACCTTAGCATTATACTCGTTATTTTCATATATATCATCTGATTGCGGTTAGCAAGATAAATATAAAGTCGGTCGCTATTGCCGACTGACCGTTCTAAGGCGGTAACTGGTAGTATTATTCACATCTATATAAAAACGAGCTTGCGGTGATGAAATCTGCAATATTGTTCATGAGTTTAACTATCTGCCTGCTTGCCTACCTACCTACCTACCTACATACATACCTACTTACCTACCTACCTACCTACCTACCTATCTACCTACCTACCTAACCATCTACCTACCTACATCCCTAACCACGTACCTACCTACCTAGCAACCTACCTTTTGCATTATACACACCTTCCTACCTACATACCTTCCTACCTACCTACCTACCTATCTACCTACTTGTTGCCTTACTTCACACCTTCCTACGTACCTTCGTATGTATGTATGTATGTATGTATGTACGCGCGTGTGTGTGTGTGTGTGTGTGTGGGGGGTATGTATGTATGTATGTATGTCAAATCGTCAAATCGAATAAATTTGAAGATTTCAAAGGACGCAACAGCTTGTGATTTTAATCTTCTTTGTTTTCATGTCCTCGCGCCATTTATCTGTACCAGTTGTCTATGAAACAGACGGTAAAATGAACAGAATACCACGTTGTTGTTGAACAAAAAATGTTATCACACTCGGCACGACAAAACTAAATCGGTCGGCAAGCCTCGCGATTTAGATTTTTGTCAGCTTAGTGGGATAACAATTTCTTTATGCAACACCAACCTGGTATTCCCTATATATGTAACCAAATCATACACTGAACGAGTATAAGGAGATAAACGTCCGTTTACCGATAAGGTACGCAGATTAAGCGCTTATTTTTAATATAGTGGCCAATTGCTTCAGTATCCAAGTACATATCGTCAAGTGAGACGGCACCTTCAAGCATGGGGCAATTTCATTTTTCCGTATAAGTTTATTTTTTAATCACAGCAGAGTTATCTATTATGTGACCTAATTATATGGAATGATGAGGCACTGGTGCAGCTGCCTTGAGCAACTTTCAATGCTACAGAATTTTAATTAGTAGAGATTACATATTCACCGTATGTACATATTTCGTTTGAAACATTTGAAAGCCCTTTATATCTTATGGACACGTTTAAATAATAGTAACAACTCATAAAGCAAGACCTTCCCTTCGCAAGTGGAAGTGTAAATGATGAAATGAAAACTAAATATGGCTACACATAAATGGTACTTCTTCCAGACTACATAGCCTAAATAGCTATAATATACAATGAAGACCATAAAGAGAGTGGAACTATATATGTAACTAATTGTTGTGAAGGGCTGCTGATAAATAACCCAGCCATAGATCGGCATCTGATGGCATATGGACCAAAGTCCTATTAGCAACGACCTGAAAAGAGCAAGTACAGGGGTCCATGTTTATTGGGGCAGTGGGAGAAGATTTCGGTTATTAATAAGGGTGGTGTTACGCCTGCTTCAATTTTAAACACCACTAGAAGTTCAATATATATTACACATTTTTGGCAATTTTAAAAGCAACGTTAAGCGAAATCGTGCACAATGTAAGCTTAATGCTGAATCATAAGAAATCATGCAATGCAGTATTTCGATAATTTCCACCGACAAATTTAGAATAATTTAAACTTTCTTGTATCGGACTGTTATATAGAACACCAGATGATAACATCAAGACATCTTTGTAAAATGTACGCAACCTTATTCAGCTTTAGAAAGATGCAAAACTAAAATTATAAAAAAATAAATAAAATTTTGTACATATCTGTAAAACGGTTATCTGCAGTTAACTGCATATTTTTTCGCATCTATTAGATCCATGAAGTGTGAAGAATATCACATTAAGATGATACAAATACTGCAAGGTTTGTTAAGTACAACAGTAAGATAATGGAAGACCGTGTGCGTTTTAAAGTTTTAAGTGCAGTAAACCTTTTCGTTAAGATTTAAAGTTTAAGTTTTTGATCAAGATAAACATGTTTACAACAAAAATCAATGTTAACAAAAATAAATTAAATCTATATGCTTCATTGCTAGAATTTAGACTATGTACTATCTGGTACGTTTCGAAAATTCAATATTCCCACCTAATTCGTAAACAGCAAACAATTCTTTCAGAAAACATCGAACAATATAAATAGTTAACATGTGATCGTATATGTACACAAACAGTTTTTTAGCCCAAGTCTAAGCCTGGAAGTCTAACAAACACAATGCCTTACTACAAATAGTTGCATACACAACTTATACAGTGATAACAACACATTTTTACAAATACCACAACTAATGAAAAGACTTAGTCTCACAACATACCCCAGGCTTAAATTATTCCAATGAGATTAAAAATCTTGTTCGACCTGTGTTGCTATTATATTTACAACAGTCACGCAGATAGCTGCAGGGACATTTTAGACATTGCAACATTCAACAGAAGGTATTTATATGTACTGCCGACTCGTTATCTTTAATTGTAACGCTAATATTGAAACATCTATTAATAGACATGCTGGAATATATTGTACATTATTGTTTATATGCACATGCTTGCTGTGAGTTGCCACACCTAGATAGAACATAATCATTTATAGTGTTTTGTTTAAGAAAGAAACATAAAGCGTAATAAATGCTAGCCAGTACTACTGTGAAAGCATTTTATTTCGTGGGGCATTTAATTTCGTGGAATTCGTGGGCAAGTCAATCCACGAATTTAAGTACCAACGATATAAAATCCCCTTGGTTAGACTTTCGAATGCTAGATTTACTTGTAAATCATGTCAACATATTTTTACTAAACAGGACATAAAGCTCAAACAAACAGACGATTTCACCACACTTTATTTACATTCTATTGACATAGAACGATAAAACATGTTTACGAACATAAGCCATTTAATCATAAAAAACGATCTATGCTAAGTAATTTTATACTGTAATATATACATGAGCACTATAAACTTTATAGGTGTAGGGTGTTTACTCAATGGTCTGTTTTGTGTCAGTTTGCATAGTACGCTAATTGGCGTTAATTGACAGTCAATGGCTTCGTTAAATTAGACCCTTAAAAGAACCCGCGCCCCTAACATCTTTATGAATATAATCCCTTAAATGACACGCTAATTGACAGGTGTCATAAAAGTCAACTGATGAGACTCGGCGTGAAAACGTTGACCGGCTGCCGTGAATCAATATCACCAGGCGTGACATAAGACAATAGGCAGAGTCACTCGCTAATCCGTAGTTTCGCAATTGACCCTGTTTCACTGTTAGGCCTCAGTTTCGCATTTGTCAAAAATCGAAGGTATTTTTTTTTTATTTTCGTGGGTAGGGCAATCCACGAAATCAAGAACCCACGAATATGCCCGTCCTCTTCAAACAACGAAATTTCTGCCCCACGAAATAAAATGCTTTCACAGTATGTTAATTAGCGTATTTTTTGTTATATATTACCCTTTTGTAACTATGTCCGGCTTTTGTCTAAACTAATCTGTCATGTTTTCTTTCCATGCGTTTTATTCCAATACTTTCCACGCGAAAACTGAAAAGATAATTTTATTACCGTTTTTAAATATCATGTCTTAAATTGCACTTACATAATCATGAAAGACATTAAATTATTTATTTATCTTACGTGCTTACTTGTGAAGACAGTCAAAATAATCTGTGAGACAACAAGAACATTGTCTGCTTCATGCTTGTCAACGACAGGTTAAAGACATGTAACAGGCAAACCTGATAAAGGTGTGGGATTCCAAATCTACCCAATGTCTCACAATCAAAGTACTTGATGATAATTGAAATGCTTATTAAGCTTAACACTAGATAATATTTACAATTTAAATAAATAATTCAATGCTACCACTCTTTACTCCTTGTTAATAAAATTCTTCACTCTTCTGAAATCAGACTATAGATGAAATATAAAGTGTTAATGTATTAAACACAATATTTTGCGCCAAACAAAAAGCTTGTGTTATAATAGTATGGTGTCAATTCATTGTCAAAGTTCCTTACCGTTGTTCCGACAAATTATGTGCTTGTGTTACCAAACAATCCGCAACTGATGTACAAATGACATTTAACTATTACGACTCTCGCCTTTGTGGGTTAGATTATGTTGTGTTAATGAACCGCCAAATACTATGCATGCTTCCATTTAGCTGATATGCTTCGTCAAGACACACACGTGAATGCTTCGTCAATATATTACCAATGCTGTTGCCATGCTATTGCTAAATTCTCCCTGCTAATTACGCTACTTTAAAACCTATTGCATAGTGACTTCGACTTCTAATTGTATAGCTTGAAAGCAGAAATTACTAAACTAAGTGAACTTACGACATTATATCTTTGGATTTAAAGTAATTCTTGATTTTTAAATAATATAAAAATGTAAAAGAAAAACTCATGCATGTAAGCTATGTGTCATTTAATTCGTCCTATAAGGATTGTTGCGTGTATTTCCTTTGATGGACTTTGGACTTCGGTTCCTCAATTCCATATTTACATGAACAGGATGCTACAACCATTTATTTTTTCTTGATTCAAATAGTAAATGTCTCTTATAATCAACCATTTTTGTAAAGTTTTCCTAATCGAAATAATACCCCTTGCTTTTCTTAACCCTATGTGGACCTTTTGTTCAATGACGTCACTACTTTGGTCATAATTTTAGAAAACATCAGCGCTTGGAAATTTGTCTTTTAATAGGTCGGTTTTCTTTTTATTTCTTGCATTTGAGAAACCCATCCGGAAGTGCGAGGTTAGAGCTCTGTAAAATCGGTTTAAGCACCCCAGTCGGCCCATATTGCCAACTGACCGTTCCAAGGCGGTAACTGTCGCGTTTGCAATTTTCGTTAAAGGACTCCACACAAATGTGTTCTTACTTTTCACTTGGCTTGCATGTGAAATACCTTTGTCCTGTGCCTTTCAGAGTTTGGTATATGTTGCAATGCTCAAAGGACTTTCTCATATACTCTTTTTTATTCATAATACATTGATCATGTTTTCACAAATGATGCACGTGGTCTTAGTCACGACAACAGAGTAGACGAGGAACACATAGCAGATTAAAAAGTTAGGAGTGATTGAACACTTGTTTGAGCCGCTATAAGTTTGAGATAACGCCGAATTATAAGAGATTATGTCTGTATGAGAAAGGGGATGATATGAAGTTGTTAGGTCTCAGACTATCTAAAGGTAAAAATTGTATGATATTGATTATGCTGCATCATACCACCACTATTGTTTCCTCGTCTTGCAATAAACGTTTATCGCATACATGAGATCTTTTACTTGCCAAATACAAACCACAAACCAAGACAGTACTTGCTTCTTTCTCTATTGGTTAGGAAAATTATGGTTTAAAAGCTTTAAACTTTAACGGAACTACTAAATGCATTTTGCACTTTAACACGCGCATGCGCTAATGTTATCTTATTGTTGTACTGAGGAAGAAAAACATGCAGTGCTTGTATTATCTTTATGTCATTCATGGAAGATATTTTGTGATAGTTAATGCGACAACTAATCAGTCAACTACATATTAAAGTATATATTCACAATCGACTGTCAGTAAAGTCTTCATATTAACTATCTCAATGTCGATAAATTTAATGGTCAATGTAAACTTTTACTTGCGTGTATGTTCTTTTTTTCAGGGCATTGTTGAGTAATTTATTTTTAATCTTTGTCTACACTAAAATGTTTTTAATACGATCATTACCAACACAGAAAACGTTAGTGTTGATATTGATATTGTATGTTTTAAAACACACCGACTGTTTCCCAAAAGCATTCACTTATCTAACCTGTGGCGATAGTTAAAACAATCAAACTCACCTTAGCTGGAATATTTACAAATGCAGCTGTTTAACGGTAGGTATATATTCAGACATATCTTTGAAATGTTAAATACATCGTCTCCATAATAACTGCTACACGTTTCACACGTGGTAATTAAAAGCACAAAACGACAGCCCCGTGTTTGAACCATGTGGTGTCTTTTGAGCCAACTCCTGAGAATTGTAATGCTAAATACTTTGTCAGTGTATAATAAAAACAACCACAATGATGTGCTAAAGGTATTTTACGAATGTCTCAATGTATCTTTACAAATATTCGACGTGTATGGCTCGTAATTTACTCTGCCTTCTCCATTTTTACCTCGCTTATTCAAACTTGCATACTTCATTGTCTGGATACTGCTACTTCTATCCTTCCAGTTCGCTACAATTGCTCCTGTGGCGTGGTATACATGATTTCTTGTCTGAATTTTGTTTTGTTGTTAAATACATACTAAGAAATAAACAAAATGACTTAAATAGGTGAATTTATGACCTCTGGCCAATGTTTTATAAGTGTTTTTTGCTTTTTCAAAGATAATGAAAATTTAACAGACTTTTCCTTAACCTAAAGTAACTTTATAATAATTTGGATATTGGTTTTACAGATGATGGAACAGCGGCCCCTAAAGTACCGAAGGAAGGTAATTACTTGAAATGCAACCACACCACCATCAGCCATACAGCTACATCTTAACAGAGCTACATTTGCTATGTCTTTCCCCTCTTTTTCTTCTTTCTAATTTAGTTATGTCTTGATTTTGACGAGTACATCGTTGTTCAGTTTCAAGGTAAAGATAGATACGTTTGGAAATGTTTTGACCATGTGATGTATAGCTCATTATACAAATCTACTTGTGAAACTGTCAACGATAACATAGTATAACAAGAGAGTATTGATGCAAATCAGCAAAGGTCGCCGTTCTGTTGTACAATATAGCATTTTGGCTAACAAAACTGACGAAAGCCTTGTTTTTGAAATGTTTTCAATGCCTTCATATGTTCATATCTTAAATAATGCACGGTAACGAATTGTCTTTGGGCTCATGGAAAAAAGGTCCAATTAGAAACAACAAAATAGAGCATAAAATTTGACTTGTACATAGTACATTGTCGTAATAAAAGCAATTTAAATTTAACATACATACAATCATAGATAAATACGGAACATTAACAATTTCCACTGGCAGTAAAAATGTACCAACTTTGATCTAATTTTATTCACTAAGTTTGAATAATAACCGAAATTCAATGCACTTCCCCCTTTTTATAGAACCACAAAGCGCCATAAATAGGACTTTCCCTAGAAATATTACGTTTAGACGCCGCTGCCATGTGTTGCGACAATGAAGTTTGAAATGATACATTTTGGCGTTTAAAAAGTGTCACAATAGTGTCAAGAAAATATTGTTTCGGTATTTGTATTTACCATGTTCTTATTTGTAGTACACTTTAAATGCAATTTAAAGCTTCCCTTTCTCTACCAACAGAGAGTCGACCGAACGTGGCGGCTGCAGTTGCAGTCTCGGTAACGATTGTGGCAGTTGGTGCTGTGGTTGTTGGGACAATCATCTATATGAGAAGGTAAGTACTCTTAACTAGAACACAAACAGTAAAGAATATGCATGCCGTTATGATGTTACACAAGCTGCTTCTATACTGTTTGATTAAAAAGGATGCGTTGTTAAAATTTAGGTGGTTTAAACGGTCCATTTATTTATTGTAAAATAAGATTCGTTAATCCCCAAGTAACTTAATTCTAAGGGTTCATTTAAATTTCGAAATCATAATTAAAAGCTAAAGAAATAACATGCTACGTGTAACTGTTAAACTTAAACAAATGAAACATTAAAGGATTTGTCAGTTGTTGGACATACATGTCTACACGGAGCTCACTCTTACAAAAGTGCATGAAGCTTCAGTGGTCTCCAAATTCTAAACAAAAACTTATTGGTTGACATGCTACGTGTAACTGTTAAGCTAAAACAAATGAGACATTAAAGGATTTGTCAGTTGTTGGACATACATGTATACACGAGCTCACTCTTACAAAAGTGCATGAGGCTTCAGTGGTCTCCAAATTCTAAACAAAAACTTATCGGTTGACATGCTACGTGTAACTGTTAAGCTAAAACAAATGAAACATTAAAGGATTTCTCAGTTGTTGGACATACATGTATACACGGAGCTCACTCTTACAATAGTGCATGCAGCTTCAGTCGTCTCCAAATTCTAAACAAAAAATAATCGGTTGACCCTTACACGACGGATAGTCAGTGTTTAATACGTGACATTTTCCCCCAACCAGTTCATCACGAAATCACATAGATCGAAATATTGCCATATGGTAATATATATGGTAAAGCGTTTCTGGCCAGATAAACTGATTCGTATAATGAACAGCTATCATTAAAAATATATTGTAGAGAAGGTCTAAACCATATTGAAAGTAAAAAAATAATATAGATTGACGTTAAACCTCATCATTGACACCTAAATAATGTTTAAGGTTAATATTTATGACAAGTCAAAGCTTTTCATTTGGTTTCCGATAATGCAACAATAAAGTTTTGTCAAAATGCCGTAAACTGCAGGAGACGTTCAAGAAAAGATGCGACAGAACAACGAAAAGAAATTCACACCAACAACGCATACATTGGATCAGTTTCCAGGTCTATTGATCTTCATCAGAATGCACAGCCTCCAATAAAGGCCGAGGATCAAAGCACCAACCATTATTATGCCGAGATTGCAGACAACAGCGTCCACTTTAACCATTCCTCCACAGAAGATAACGAATACCAACCGATTAAACCAAACGAAAGGACCGCGACCAATGGACCGCCGACAAATAGTTACACCACAGACAAGGATCCGACTGGGGAGGACGAGTACGACCATCTCGGTACCCAGGAAACACCCAGCTTACGTGCAAACAACTATGAACATATCACTCACATTAACAAAGATGATTGTCACTCTATTTTATACGACAAAACTGAATTTAATAAAGGGAACACAATCAGTTTGGACGATGAAGACAACTACAACCACACACAACAGAGCGCTGCTGTCGAGCGGACTGAGACGGGTGATAGAGATGGAGGTTACTCACATGTTGGTGGCACTGTCGGAGGACCAGAGGCCAACGATCAGTATTCAACAATGGAAAGTGTAATGGACACACAAGATGGCTCACGCCATCTAAACAATTACTTTGTGCTTGAAAAACAATATTAGCAGTCTTTGCCTGCATGGATGCCAATTACATATTGTAATTTTCTTTTAACGTCTTAAATTTGTCACGATACTAAATAACGCTTCGAATAGGTCGCATAATCTTACATATTGCTTTCTTATTGTAATAGCGGACAGTGTTGGTTACTAGTAATTGTTGTTGTTTAGATGTTTTCCAAAATTAACCATGTTTGTCCTAGGTTTTTATTGAACGAAGCTTTCAGTGCGTTAATATACTAAATCACTAAATGCATTTATGAATGCCTTATGTAAAACAATTAAAAACTAATTATACACAACCTAATACAACCAAAACTTTTGTCATCTGTTGCTAAATTACAAACATGGTCAGAAATATATATAACGACGTAGGTTAACAGAAACATGCTAACGTGCAATGTATTTGCGTACATTGTATATTAAATCTTAACATAAATATCCAATGAACGCTAATTTAAACATACCAGACCATACTTATAACGTGTTATAAGACTAGTTTTAACAAAAAAGAGTATTTCTAATAAATGACCGAATGTTTCGCCGATTTTAGTTTCAATTAATTTCTGATCATTTAAGAATTTTCAACACACACAAAAACGTGAATAGGCAATTTTTTTCTGTGAGAATGTGTAAATCGCGGAACTTCCGAAATTTGGAACACCTCGCCCATTTTCGCTTACCTATTCTCTAGCGAGAACGAGAATGGCCGAGGGGATCCGCTCGCAAGTGCATTTTTAAAGCGTCACCAATAACTAATCAATAATAAAAATAATTAACATTTGTTATTGATCAATATTTTTGTCTGTTTAAATGTTTCGTTTGTTCTATTTATTGTAAAAAACAAAGAAAAAAGTCACAGAAAAAATATTTTGACTGTGATGGGATTCGATCTCTATAGAACGTTAGCATCAGAACACGTCCATAACCACTTATTCCACAATTGTCACCTATGTATGAGTAAAATTGATATTTTTTATAACGTGCCTCTACAGCTATCGATCTATTTTTAAAAAATAGAGAAAAAAGTGAATTTTAAACGAATAACCAATAGTTTACATAATATTTATAAACATATTAATACAAAGAACAACTTTACATATAATCATACTGCATACTCGCTATAGAACGTCATTTACCGAAATTGGACCCATACGTTGGGAATGTGTAAAGCGCGATACTTCCGGAATTCGAAACGCCTTGTCCATTTTCCCTCGATCATTATCAAATTAGAACGAAAATATCCGAGGACATCCGCTCGCATGTGCATTTTTTTTCAGCATTCCACATATTGGCGGCGCGCTCCAGCGCATCGCCACTAAAATGTGTCAGGAAAAAGACTCAACAGTAAATGTGAATATGTTTAAATGATCGGTTCAAACCGAACTAATTAGATTTTGTATGCGTTTACTAATTACTTGATAAATTTTTACTTACAAGAATTCTTCATACATGATTGTGACATTTCGGAGTTGTATAATATAACGATTTTCAAAAACACGTCAATAATTACTTTGTGGTCCGATTACTTGTATATAGATTGTCTCTATCTATAGTACAACCAACAATCTTCTGCAATAGAAGTTACAAAAATCATAGTGTGTACACTGTTAGATACTATAAGAAAAGTAACATTTATTTAAGAATTGGCATATAAAGCATGCTTGCAAAGCATTAGAATGTACTTTTAAATCAAATTGTTCTCATAGAAAACGCTATGTCATCTTCGTTTAATTTGTTCTCTGCAAAGAACATTTTTGTTCAAGAAAAATATGAGAACATCAATAGTTATTGTAATATAATATAGGACAGACAGACAAAGCAAGTCTTTCTATTGTTACTTTCCTCGTTGACAGGATTGCCATTTTTCTCACATACAAATACACCATAAACCATCAGACCATTATTGCATGATTGTTTCCACGTCCATGTTCCTTGCGCGCGAAAAAAGAAGATGCAGAAGCCCTATTTCATGCAACTGCAAACCTACCGTTCTTTATAAACAGAAAATTGTCTGTTAATGCATAACTGTATATACCTTTTTGATTTTAAACCACATCGGAAAACCTAAAATTATGATTGTATACTAAAACAAAATACGCATGTTCAAAAAGTTATGTTATCATAAACGATTCTGTTAATGTCTCATTTAAAAATATCGGTATAATAAAGTGATTCAACGATTCTCGATATTGTTTACGTCAGAATACAATGTCCGTGGCGTCCGTAACTTAGTGGTAGAGTCGCCGACTTTGTTTGGGATTTTCCTTTATTAGAAAAGCTGGACTACGCTGTAATGGCAATATATGCAATGGTGCTTAACTATAAAACCGTGGTATATTTAACCTTCGCGATAATTGATGTCTGATCCATGCCCTTACTTAACTCGTAAGATAAACAAGAAGTTTTATTTTTATATCGCAAAATAGGCAGTGTGGATAAAATTATACCTTAAAGATTTACATTTTGTGTGCAAAAACTTTGCAGTTTTAAAAGTTACCAGTTATGTTGCATTTATTTTAAATATAGATGGATTTGTATAAACTCAATAATAAAACCCGGGGAACATTATAAATTGAACACATATATTTCACCATAAACATTTTCATAAAAGTTTTAATCGAATAATCGTTTTACAAATTGCTGAATGTATAAAATCAGACACATATTAATCACTGTTTTAAACAGTTTATGTATCTACGTACTAAGTATAATTTATTTATGTCAAGTAGCTGTTGGCCGCTTGCAAGAGTGGAGATAATGATATGGCGACCATGTACATGTATATGACAGCAACGACCAGTTGCTTGTGGGGGAACACAAATCGAGAAAATGTAATGGCGGGGCTTTCTCTTCCGGGTTGATAAACTTGATATCTATTCAATAACTTGGTGTGGTGTGGTGTATGCAGGAAGTGTTTTCAGTTATGTTTTGGTGATTCTTCACTGATTGGACAACTATTGTGACACAGCAATTAATAGAAACCGTTTCGCTACCTTCATAATGGAATATCCCTTCATTGTTTTTACACTTGGTAAGTGCTTATTTTTGTGATTGTAACAGTTTTACATAAGTAGAAAGCTAAAAAAAATAAAAACAATAAAAATAAAGAAAACAGTAGTAGATGCAGGGATAAAAACAATTTATATCGTTGGATCTATAAGTTAAATCGGACTAGGTACAATCTTCCAGTGAATCAAAGAGTGCTGTCAAAACAAATAGTTTGTCATATCAACAAAAGTAAAATGACCAAAAGAATAAAAAGAGAAATAACCGAATTGTTCGAAAATATTCAATAAAACCTGAAAAATGACTTCAACAAGCTTTTTTAACTTTTTACTTTTAATCATGTGTGAAAGGAAGATAATGTGTCAGCCTTTCTCAGATAGCTCAGTCAGTAGAACTACAGTCTAAATGGCGAAGGTCTAGTATTAGCATGCATATTGTTTTATTCATATCCTATTTGCTTACTTTTAATTTACTTATCACACAGCTTCTTAACCCTTCGTTTAAATTGGACTAGAAACGCTCTATTTCTCATTTTTTAAATGAAGTATACCGAACTAAATATTTCATTGACAAATGACAGATGATCATATATTTGTATCTTAATTTGTTTGCTTTTTATTTAGTACAACTTTCTTAACGTTTAGAACCAGTTAAGTTTCGTATTTGTTAAAATATAGAAAGATATCAAAGTTAGAAATACTTATAGTCACGTGAAATAATACTGGCATTCTTATTCGTAAATAGATTATCCCAAGACAAGCGATAACGAGAATTAAAAAAAATCGTCACATGTCAATATAGGTGCACAATAGAACAAAAACTACATATAATACTGACGAATTACGTACCTCTGCCTTATGCGGACTTCTCCAATACAGTGATATGTTACATACTCGCAAAAGGCACAATACTACGTTACTGTTTTTTGCAGTCTCAGAGCTTTGATTTTACATTTCATTAAAATATTAAGGATATGTATTTTAAACGACGAAAGCATTCACTTAACCTTAATTATTCAATACCATAGACCGGAATCAACATTTGGCATGTTTATTTGTTCCTTAAAACTGATAATTCCATTAATTCCACAAAAATATGGTAAATAAATAAATACACAATAAATAATGGTTGAATAGATTTCATCCGGTCACTGTAATGTGCAAACTCAAACAAAGTCAATAGCTTTGTATCAGTAAGAGATAAGAAAGGTAGGACATCTTTGATACGGCAGTTACATATATTTCGCTATGAAGGGTAAGCAATCACGTAGTTGCTCGATTTGTTTTACTGATACTTAGTTTAATACTGAGTTTTTGGCTGAGTATCGTGTGGAAATAATGTATTTGAATCTTTCTGATTCAAGTGAAATAAACGTTACTAACAAGAACCGATCCACATGTCTGTGTATTCCATTTCGGAGGTTCTAACACTGAGCCATTTTACTTTTAATTTTAGTATTGCCATAAACTATCAATTTAGCCTTCTCCCTAACTTGCTTTCCCCATTTAAAGTGAAATTTGATCGCTGATAATGTATCTTTATAGGGTAGTGTTTAAAACCTGCCTCACCTGTTTATTTTCGCCTTTTACCCATAGGCATATGGCGATCAGATAGATTGATAGGTAGGTTGGTAGGTAGGTAGGTAGTAGGTTAGTAAGTAGGTAGTAGGTAGGTAGATAAGTCGGTAGGTATGTAGGTAGATAAGTAGTAGGTAGGTAGTAGGAAGGTAGGTAGGTAGTAGGTAGGTAGGTAGGTAGTAAGTGGGTAGGTAGGTAGTTAATTAGGTAGGTAGGTAGTAGGTAGGTAAGTAGGTAGTAGGTAGGTAGATAAGTCGGTAGGTATGTAGGTAGATAAGTAGTAGGTAGGTAGGTAGGAAGGTAGGTAGGTAGTAGGTAGGTAGGTAGGTATGTAGGTAGTCAGTGGGTAGGTAGATAGTTAATTAGGTAGGTAGGTAGGTAAGTAAGTAGGTAGGTAGGTATTTAATTAGTTAGGTAGGTAGGAAGGTAGGTAGTAGGTAGATAGGTGGTAGGTAGGTATTTAGTAATGCTACCTCGTTAGATGGATAGTAAAAAATAAGTTAATAGATAAATAAATGCATAAATATTGCCATCAGTCAGTAGTGCTTGGATAGTTTACATGTACATTAGTAGAAATATGTATACAAATGAAATAATGATTAACTTCGAATGAAGTGACATTTGACCTTCTTCAAAACAGTTCTGTTTTTGTGTTGTTACTTGTTTATTTTTTTGTCCAGGAGCCTATTCAACAACCAATTAAAATTTCTCCCTCAGCTAAACGTCTTCCTTTAACATGGGCGTATTTTCTATTACATATTAACTAAAAATGTAGGTTATATTTACAAAGCATCGTAAAAATAACTCAGATATGCCCTTTTCACACTTGGCTTTGTTTAACTTTAAAGGTTAATGTGCCCTTAAGTTGTGACTAGTATATGTTTATTGTTAGATATACAGATATACATGCTTTTGTGTCAAAGTACACACTGTTACTATTTGTAAGTATATTTCTTTCATTTCAAAATAAGTCGACTTTTAAACAAAATGGCAAAGATAAAAATTAAGACATATTTTAAGGTTAAATTAAGACAAAATTATGTACAAATAAGAAACCAAACTTCGAATTAAAAATACACTTTTCCCAATGCCTATTGCCACACATACAAAGTATTAAATAAAATTATTTGCTAATTCATTTTTTATTTCATTTACAATTATAATCTGTAGATCTTCAATATAGTTCAGTGACATTTAAGGTTAAATTGTTTGTCAAAACATTGTAGACCAATTCCCACATTCACACAGATCAAAAATAAATTTTAAAATACTGATTTTTAAAATTTATTAACAAGATTTCTTTATTGTTCATAATTGTCACATTGTTTTATTTTATACCTTAATAAAAGATGTGCAAAAGAATTTTTTGTTTAACATGGACTATATGAGAGTTCTCTGTATACAGGTAGAAAGTTCTGTTTTCTTTAGCCATTTTAGTGGAGCATGTTTGTCTGCTAATAATAAAAATTATTTACGAAACGGTCTGTACTAGTTAACTTGCAGTTCGTTCAGAGTTTTCTTCATATGCATCAGGGTTTATTAGAGTATTTGGCAAGTCTAATATACAAAAATCCCTTTGAAATTGTATAAAGCGACCTTATATTTAAACGTGTGCTTATGTTGAGAAGCAGTTGCAGTAATTATGACAGGACTGATCAAGTTATAGCAGTCATTTACACCTGTTGAGTAGTTAAACAGAGATCTTTTTAATTTTTAAGAGTGCCTATTAAAAGTCTGAACCTGTTCATTTTCATTGAATATATCTTTTAAATAAAAGTTATATGTTTTTCGAAGTTAAAGTCTGTTATCAAGATTCTCACATCATTCAATAACTTATTAATATGAGTGCTAATTTGACAATTATCAAATTACCATGATAGCCAATCTGTAACATTTACTTGATTACCAGTTTATACCATCTATCACTTTTACAAGAACTTTTCAAAAGATACCATCTAATACAAATGGCAGCAATGTCATCATGGAAACCATTAGTCCAGGTGATTTTAATTTTAGTACGCTTGGTTTAACACCCTAAATGACATAGCTTGGTATCCATGAAAAAATGTTTACGGAAAGTTGGAATGGTCAAGATTGGGGCTTTAATAATGCCAAGTTGACTAAATATTTACTTCATTGCAATTTCAACATACATGTAATTAGATTTCTTTAAAAAAAATATGGATTTACTATATATAAATTAAGCCCAGCAGTGATTTATATCAGACGGTAACTTTAAAAACACATTTGTACCAGGTTGTGATTTTGGCTTTTGAATTGTGTATGATTTGTGTTTTCAACAGCAATCTGGCATTTACCATGCTGCATTACACACGAGAATAAATTGTGTTACCTCCGAAAAAATGATGCAGAATCCGTTCTATGTACGTCACCAAACCAAACGGTTCCGTGTTGTTTTGAAGACATCAGGGTGACGGTATACAGAGATGAACATTGTGATAGCATCGCGGCCTGTGGCAATTCCAACTTGAAATGTTGTGCCAGAACATCACAGATAAATATATCCGAACAATACAGAAGAGAGCTGGAACAAACATTCAGGTCCAGCAACTGTTTCAAAAGTGTACTAACACCATACGGTTACACAAAGCTGCCTTTTAATGTTGGTCTTGTCATGGTGGTAGTGTCATACAACTGTCGAGGTAAGACGATGTAGTGTTAGAAGTTTTAATTTGAGAAGGAACTTTACTGCTATTCTAGGAATTCATTGCTCAGAAGTGCTATAATGAACCGTGTCCTTATTATGAGATTTAGACATGTAGATAAAAATATTTCAAGTATATTTAAATTATAATCGGTACATGTTCATTCTTGTCAAAACTAGTTGATAATCTTCTGTATTTTGTAAAAACATGAATATAAGATAGACGTATAGATGGAACTACAGTCTAAATACAGCATCGAAACATTGTAATCGGAATATCATCTGCTATATATTGACAGGTAACATCGAAAGAACATCGTTACCCTTCTGTATTTAGTAAATACATAACCAATAGCCTTTGACCTCTTTAGATTTGTATGATGCAATACACCGTTATGCAACATCACAAGAAACTATTCCTATTTAAACCAGATTTAGTCATTAAGCAATCAAGAACTTTGTAGTATATCCAATAATTTATTATGACTTAAGATACAACAAATAACCAGACGACAATCACAACTTTCTCAGCTACAAAACAACAATTATTTAAAATACATGTACACCAATTAATATACAGCATACTGTAATTCAGTAGCATTTTCTGGCAGTTAAACATTGTCGCTTATAATTGTTCTGTAAGCTCATTGTAGTCTGGTGAAAGGGAGAGAACGTGTAAGCGAAACGGTAGCTGAATATTCTAATTCGGGACTCACACAGGCTACATATTATTTTATTTCCATCTTTTATTGCCACCACCCATACAAGCGATTGCAGAGTGACTTGCTTGTAGAGCAAATATTTTTTAAAATGTCATGTTCCCCAGAGATTATATTGCCGGTTGGTAAAGAGAGAATTTGTGAGAGGCAAGAAGTCCAGCAAATTTACAAAAATGGAACCGAGTTTGTAGTTTCTTGATAAAAATACTGGTCTAGATGAAAGGACATCTAAATCCGCTGATCCGCTGTTAAAACCCGTTTTTTTTTTCAATAAAACTAGCTATGTTATTATTAAAATGTAAGTGACGGTCAATACACTGTGTAAAACATCTGTACCTCCTTATTTTGCAAAAAAAACTTAGTCCGAAACGATCTCATCAGGATAAATGGAGAAGAAGACTTTGTCAATTGTATTGCAAAACAGAGAAGTACAGATATATTGCAAAGTAGGCTGGCCATCAGTCTAGTTTTGCGATATAATCACAATCTTTAGTAAAGCATTCCATCAATCTTATATCTGAAAGAAAAAAATGCACTGATTCTACTGGCGACTAAGGAAAATGCCTATAGTCCGCCATCTTAGAGTGTCTTTTACATTATACAGAATGCGAACAATATAATCATTTTGTAGACGTGACATTTAGCTGTATCTGGAAAATAAAATAACCTCTTAATAACACAATTAAATCGTTGAGTGCTACATGGTACTGTGCGGCCTTCGACATGATCTAGCGTTTCGGGCAAATGACAAATATAAACAAATTAGTATAAATGTTAAACGTGAACTATAATAGGCTACGTCTGTTAACTACACAGCATAACTTACGAAATGAAATATATTTCTCCTCTCATGCTCGCACTCTAAACAATATGACATTATAAACATTGAGATACTGTTATTTTTTGCATGTGATCACAGACATGGCAGAGACGACGACAATGGTTCCCACGACATTATCTACACGAACAAGTATGCAATTGTGTAATTATAGCTCACTCCTTTACTTGACCGTATTAAAAAAAGATTCTTAAAGTTCATCCACAACTCAAAAAGAGAAGTAATTACATTGTTTTTATATTAGCATTATCTGTAACAACAAACAACCTTTAGTAAGAGATTTAAGATCTTAGATGATAAAAAATCAAAATACACAAAATGCTTCTAGTTCTTATTTAGAAAAAAACAACATATATAGGCGTCATTTGAATGGTCTTTGACGTCACAACACGACATTTTACACGCTTGTTACTAACATACTCAAATACTTTGTTTTCTCGCGCTTAAAGTTAAAAGATTGCAAGACGTTAGCATGATACACCTTTTATCATTCTTATGATTTGCGACTGATCGCTGTTAAAAACTTAAGCATTATAAACATCTTCCTATTCTTATCAATTTCATATGTCGTAGAGACTACAGGAACGACGACAATGTCACCTAAGACACTTCCTTCAACAAGAGCTATGTAATTAAACTTAATTTATTAATTTAATCAGATATTAAATATTACAAAATAGAAGAAAATACAAAACACAAAATGCGTTTTCTTCGCCACGTATAATGAGATACGCGGCTGGTAAATTGAGAGAGCTGTCTACATAAGACACATTTTTAACTAATGTTTGGGTATGCTTCTTTATAAAGGATGCTTTTTGCAAAAGTTGCATCATCAAGTTTATCATTTACTTTGAGAGAAACAGACTTTTTTCTAACTTTTAAAAACAGTAGCACAAACATAAATAAATTCAAATTTCTACTAATTTCTTCATTTGAGGACTTTCGTGATTCACGGTCCTCTTCGTTATGAATGTTTCATTAACCGAAAACTGCATTAAAATCGACCTTAGATATGCCAGTTAAAAAGATATATTTTTGCAAAATCAAGCAAGTCATTTTCATTCTTCTATAACGTTATTTACAAAGACTGCTGTCAATATTCATAAGGCAAAACATATTTACATAGCTGATGACTACAAATTAATGTAATACATTATCATTTAAGCATAGCCAACGTAACAAGGTAGTGAAATTCTGTCTAATTATTGTCGATTTTATCATGAATACCAAATGTTAAATGTAATTTACATCCAGAAACAAATACAAGTTTTCTAATGTTTTTTTTTTTGAGATTATGATAAATTATAGAAAAGAAACGGAACAAAACACATAATAGTGAAGACTAGTTTTATCAAAATACAAATACATGTATTCAAGAAATAAAACCACGTTTGGGGGTATAAACTGACAATGACATTTTAGTCAATTGATGTGTTCGCTACTTTGAGACTAAATAATTTCAGTCAGAAGCACAGTGATAAGTACACACTATGTAGATTAAATTTAATGACAATGTACAACTAATAAAATACAGTAAGTGATTCGGAGAAGAAAATAACTTATGTTTAGAATGCTCAGCAACAATGTGATGTTGGCCCAACAATGCACATTTAACTTGATTTGGGGTTTATTGTAAAGTCTTTATTATGCTACAGATTTTATGTTAAAGCAAAGTTATTATAGCTTAGTACACTATAACGAGGCAAGATGTTTGCACAAATAAAATCAATAAAATTAAAAAATGATTTAGTGATAAAACACCAGAAAACAATTAACATTTTCTCCGTTTATGTATTATCAAACTAAGCTCTGAACGAGAGCAGTCTTTTAAGTAAGTACACCGAATATCGTGAATATTTGATAAAAGGCTTATTTATAAAGTAAACATATTATTTCCCTCAAGTATCCAACTCATCTCATGTGAGATGTATCTTTAAACCTATGGCTATATATATATTTTCGCAGAATAATGTTTCTATCCTAGAATTATTTAATATTTGGCATAATGGTACGGAATGATGAGCCACTTTCAATGTTACAGAATTTTAATTTGTAGAGTTTATATAATCACTTTGGTTAAATATATAATTTAAATCATTTGAAAGCAATTTATATCCTATAGACACGTATAAAGAATAATAACAACAAGAAAGTAACACTGTCCTCCTCGGAAAGGAAATTGTAAATGATGAAATGAAAACTAAATGTGGCATACATAAAAGTACACTTCTTTCAAATCTCATTCTGTAATAAGCATAGATAACTGCAATAAACAATGAAGACGCTGGTTCGAGATGAACAATAGACTTAATTATGTGTTGGGATATGTTGCTGATTAATAACCCAAACATAAGTCGGCACCAGATGACATATAGACCATATCATTCTATTACACTGATAATTGCAGGGGTTCATGTTAATTGGGGCCATGGGGGAAGATTTCGGTTATTAAAAACGAGTTTGCTACCTCTGCTTGCAATGGTTAACACGACCAGAAATAGTATACTACATGTATTATAAAACAAATACATTGTGTATTTTAATAGCACGTCGAAGCATATGTTTCCCTCCAGACCAAGAGACGCGTGACTTCTTCGCCTGTGGTTCGGTCACTGGTTTCCATATGGTCGATTGAGCTTTAGTCTCTGGGTCGTAATGCCACATCCATGTTTCATCTGTAGTGATGATTCTGTTCAGGAAGTTTTCCCCCTATTTTCTGTATCTTTTCACAAATTCCTGGGACGCTGATAGCCGCCGTAGCTTGTCGTCATCTGTTAAAAGGTGTGGCACCCATCGAGCACTGACCTTCGACATATTTAATTCGTCTGCAATTGCTCTGTGCACGGTATTTAAAGACGCATCAACATTTTCCGAAATTTCACGCACAGTAAGACAACGGTCGTCAGCAAGCAACGCTGTAACTTTCTCTTGAATTGATGTTGAAATCTTCTTCGGTCTTCCGCTTCGGTCATCATCTTCTACATTTTCTCTACCCTTTCGATATCGATCGTGCCGTTTAAATACCAGAGGTCTACAGCATGATGTATGTTTCGCTTCCTGAAGTTTTTCAAGCATCTGTGTCGGAGTAAAACCTAGATTCACGCAAAGTTTAATATTTGCACGGACTTCGTGGTCAGTTTTTGACGTCATGCTTTTTAGACACCATAGCTAAAGTTTTTGCAATTGCTTTGTATGTTTATAACATAGAGCGCTGAAAATTAACAGAAATGAAGTTCAGACGTCACATAAACATGTGACAGATTCCCGCGAAAATTGTTGCGTTTTTTCTTTATAACAAGTATACAAACGGAGTGCTCCGGTAACCGTTACCATGGAACCGTTGTAGCTATTAAATCGTAGATTGTGATGCAAATATTAGTCTTAATATATGATTTTAGGATTGCAGGCACATTAAATTATAACGTGTGCAAAATACATTTATCTACGACACATATTAAAGTTTTAGCAAACAAAGTCCACGAATTTATCATACAACCCTCGTATGTAAAGGAAAGAGTGATATCTGGACTGGAAATTGTTGTTGGACAACGACGCAAATTATTCTTTCTCATAAGTACAGATAATTTTCAAATATGAACAAGAATTGTTTCCTTAAAGTAACCAGTAACCTGGTAATTGTTTCATGTGACTGTGAACGTGAAGCGTAGTGTAGGGGATAATGTCACATCTATAATATGATAAAATAAATAGTGTATACATATTTACATTTATTTCTTATATCAAGTTCGACGACGTCAATAATGTATGTTTTGCGTTTTATCAAGTTCATTTATTCCTTCTTTGACATGCATGTTAAGTCATGTTAGGTGAATTTGTATTTGATATTATTTTCATGATTTGCTATATTTTATGTTTACTTCACCCATATCAGTACTTTGTGACCTTAGTATTGAATAACCATGTTACTTAAACAAAACTTTCATATTTGTATTCACTTCATTACTAACATATTTACTTATAAAACTTGTTCACAATTTTTAGCACTATAACTTACAATATATTCTCATAAAGCTAAACAAACTACACATCCCATAATGATAGGGAAGATCTTAGTTCGCCTTATTTTTAACTTGCTTTGCTTGTGGATATTTAGTTGCTGTCAATGTCGCTCATATATATGTGTCTGTATTTCTTAAATATGTGTATTTGTTTTGCTTTCTGGATTTTTAAACATGTATGTAGATAACTGATCAAATACGTCATATGTTTTAAAAATCTCTTTTTTAAGATACAAGAAAGGGTACATTAAGTTTTGTTAATTAATTACAATGCACTCGTTGAAGCAATATTGTTATGTTTATATTTGTTTTGACGATAGTCACGACAAAAACGCTGACGATACCAACGGCACAAGCAACTACACAGCATATAGCGACAGGTATGTAATAACCAAGTTAGTCCTGTTTTACTCTAAGTGTTACCCGTCTTAAAGTAAACATGATTTATGTACTATTTACTATCATTGTAGTTGTATTCCAATAAGAAGATATTATGTCATTCTTGTAATACTCTGTTACATTAAGTATAAATAGAGGATCTGATATGAGTGGTCATTAGGTACTGAAAATATTAAACAAGTTGAATGAAACGATATGAAACGAGGCTCCGTCGAGTTTCGTATCGTTTCAGACAACGAGTTTAATATTTTCAGTACCTAATGACCACGAATATTAGATTCTATTTATCACATAACCAAAACACCAGCTGTTTTTGGTTACAATGCATAATCTTTTTATAGTATGAACAGTCGGCCTTGACATGTGTAATTCGGTTTGGAAGAATCCGCACAAAAGATAGTTCCAGTCTTTACTCGACCATTTTCCACACAAAGGGAACAGATTCGTTTATAACATGAATAAAATGTTATCTATTTATTAAGTAAAATAAAATTGTCCAACAAAATGCATTAAACGGCGACAACAAAGTGATCGGGAAATGGCATATACCTCCCCCCCGCACATACTTAATGACGTCACACTACGACAATGACGTCACACTACGATAACTAACTAGTGAGTTACCAAAAATAACGCATGAGTGTTACCTCACGCTCGCGCGGTAGGTTATATGATAAAATTGGATCCCTCCTGAGCAGATACTATGATAATTTAAAAAAATCAAGTATTTTCCATTGTATTAGGGTGGTTTTGGAGGTCGAATAGTGTGTTTAAAGCACCTCGTGGGATCCAGACTGTCTTAATCCGATGTATGTAATGCAACAGTCCGTAATCGCTAACTTTAATTAATGTCATTTTAACATTAATCAATAAGACACATTACAACACACCACACCAAAACTCTTCTGAATATTATTTTATTTTCTACATTCATGCAGCGATAAAATAAAATAACTGAATGGAAATTTGTCGAAACCAATTTTAATATTTATTACTAGTACATACATGCAATTAACCGTTCGTCCTGACAAAAAAGACAAAGCTCCAGGCTCTCGAAGGATTGCTGGACAATGTCAGACTCGGGGGTCAAAGACACGTAACCTTCCGTTATAAAAAGTGCAAAACTTTAACTACACACATAACTTATGTTCTTTCTAACAACTCGGCAAAACATTTGCCTTAAAGACGAGCAAGTGACCGTTATAGAACAGAACAGAATGTTATTGTATAAAAAGAGGACACCGTCCAACGTTTAAGAAAAAAAGTCCGAGCAATGACGTTTACTGAAACCTTGAAATTGACGCCATGAAATAAAATGGATAGGCGTCTTATGAAACATTGCTGTGCACGTTGTATTCAATTTTAACATTGTATTGCTTTAAACAACAATACATGCTTATAGCATAAACATCAATAGTATCCCAAATTATCACGAATTATACAGAAATATAAATAAAAATTGGGTTTCCTACTAGTTAACAGAGGGGCGTTAATAAATATCATGTGAAAGTTTTCCATTTAGTTTTGTAATCTGTTTTAGACCAATTAATGACAGGTGAGTTATATGGGGGATTGTATATACAGCCTAAAAACACATATGTGTGAAAATTTAACAGTGATTCACACATTTTACCCAGATGTTACCGCTCTGCTTAGCATCGATTGTATATATTTAATCACACATATTAAGTTTATAGTAAATGGAGATTCCTCCACAGTATCTACCTTTACCAGCAGATGTCGATGTATTACCGAACAAGTGGTATGCCTAATAGCCTCTAACATCTGAATTAAAACGCGTTTTTGCTGATATCCAAGTTTCGTATAGTATAGTGATGTCATGTGAAAGTATAAACTCTAAAAAATCAGTATCATCTTATTTTCTAGCTAGTCTGTTCACATTCCAGCTAATGATGTAAAGGTCCTCATGACGTCTCTGTTGTTGTTGAGTTTTTTTCTCTGGCGTTGATATACACGTGTTCTGCTACAAATTTCACACACTTCCTTTTGCCTTTTCTGTTGCATAGACGGTTGAGAGATTTTTTCGCTCGTCCTTCCACTCTTTGGCTACAGGCGAAATTACTTTCCTCTTCTGTTGTCTTTGTTGTTCTTTTGGTTTTCTATTTTTCCTATATGTCCATACACGTTTTCAAACACTTTCACTTGATGGAATACACAATAAATCCAAAAATGGTACACCAGTGGTAACACGTGTCCTCGTGATAAAAAGGGGTGAGTGGATTGGTCTAACTGTTACCAGACAAGTAATGTTTATTACCAGATTGTCGACGAAAGAATGACTCAATTCGAAAACAAACCAATCGCTTGATGTATGCAATTTCATATGCAAACAATGAATAAGCTTTCCGAAAAGATATACATCACACTAGTAAACAGATGCACAGTGGACACAATATGTAATTGTCGGTATGGAATGCAAATATCGAAAAGTGTGTCTCTAAGAGGATTTTCAAACAAAGGTATGCACTGGTATGCAAACACTTGATGTGATTGTAGGGCCCTCAAACACTGACCTATTATGTATTAAATACTCCATTTTAAAAAGTGATTCGAAGACATTTGATATTTTATGTCACTTCGTTATATTGCTGAACACATTTGTTATCAGTTGCATGTCTTTAAATAAATATCCTGTTTTGTATTTAGAATTTTAACTCAGAGAATCTTTAGAATCGAACTATCGGTAGTGTACATTTGCTGCGTTTCTATTCAGATTCCCATGAAACCACAACCATTGCTTTTTCCATCACAAGTTCGGTAATCATCATCTTATTGGCTGCCATCGTGACCAGGATATGTGTGTACAGGTAATCAGGTTTCATTATCATAAAGACATGAAAAACTATAATATCATGATTAATGCAATGCAAACGAGCTGCAACATGTTAATGATTCTATTTCTTTTATTTAGAAGACGAGTTAATACCGGGGCAACAAAACAAATGAGTGACAGGAGGACACAGTCCAACAACATACATATCCAGGAGCCGACTGCAGGAAACAATGACGTCAACGTGGTGCCACCGACGTATGAACAGCTAATACGTCAGACCAATGAAGGGGATTATTCTCAGATTATCGGACACAAGGCTACCGCTCAGACCCCTGAGCTTGGAACCGGGGACCCGCATTCGCTTCAAGGACGAATTTATGTCAATATTGTGGAAACTACGTACGAACATTTGTTGGGTGATAGGGCCAACAATAGAACCAACAATACATACTCTGAACTATCAATGGGAAAAATGGCTTGTTAAGGATCTTTTCTTATCTCATTTATATCATGTGCAAATTTATGGGAGTGATTATTTTTTTAAATGCAGTAATACTAGTTTATCAAAGAAATATCGGTACCTTCTGAACCACTTATGTAAGCTCTTTAAACTCTGTAAGTATTAAAACATAATAATTTTACATAGGCAGAATGAGCAACTTATGTAACCATTGTAACAAGCTATTGGCCCGGTCGTCATTTGCGCATCATCGTTGTGTTGTTATATGTTAATACAGTGTTAATACAGCCAAACCTCGGTCACTCAAACACCCAAGAGACATACGCTCGAGTTCGACAGAGCGAGAGGTTTAACCCATCAGCATTGACATCTGGTCATCACTAAATTTGACAAAGAAATGTCATGTTAATTCACTGTTTGCATCTGCATATGTACACATGTTTATATGACGTTCAGCCAGGTTTAAGTTGGATTTACTGAATCTTCTGAACAATAAGCCTGTTTATTTCTTTACGTGTATGCATTTGTTCAATAAATTGGACAAATTATTTATTTGATTGTTTGTTTTCTTGACGGGCATACACAGTAAAGTAAGTAAAATCATTAACAGTTCAATTTTGAAGTCTTCAGAAATAACAAAGCAATCAGAACACTATTCTTAAATCTGGTGTCATTTAGTTGCCATCACTCCAGTAATGAACATATGTGACGCTGGGTGGTGGTAAGTTTCATGAACGTGTGACATACACAACCATCGGAAACAAAAGGCACATCAATCAGTCGTCGACGTGTACTGTTTGATCGAAAATGTGTGAAAATACAGGTAAATAGGCTGTAGGGGCAATCAATTAGTTCTAGTGACCCAAAAAAACGGTTTTCTAGCGATCAAGATAGAACTAATATGCTGAAATAAGGACAAAACCAATGCACCAGCGGGTAAGTTCTATCCAGCCCATGAGTTCTAGTGATCCCATGTTTGAGCAAACGAGGTTTGACTGTAATTTACATGGTTGACGCACCAAATTCTTTACACTCCGCTAAAACGTCTGTTAACGTAACAATGATGTCATGTGCGAATTTGACGTTATTTGGCCGTTAGAGTCCAAAATAAACAACGTTTGAACTAAGGCAGTCACTTTGGATACATCGTAAAAATGTCGCGCCATGATAATCTGGAAATTATAGCAAATATAACATAGACATTCAAATTAATAAAACGAACGAAAGGAGAATCAAACGTTAGTAGAGTCCTCATCTTCAAGTAGAAATACAAGCGGTTTTCGGATGGAAGAACATCGCTAGACGATGAAGAAGGGTGAGATCAGAAGTCGGAAATTGGAACTCCACTAGTGACGTCAATAAGGAACCCTTTAGCAGATAACCACCACAGGACTGTTCGCGAGCTATCTGACATTGCAGGCATCAGCGTTGGGTCAACGCATACTATCCTTACCAAAACACTGCCTCGCATCTTGAAAGACTTGGATTTTTACTGGATTTGAAACTAAAGGGACAAAAATGCCAGACTTTAAAGGAACTACAGAGCGCCACGAAGGCCCTTATACGCATGTACTCGCAGGCTTAATACAATAATAATTTCTATCGGCAATGGTCTATGTGTCATCAGCGATGTTTGGACTATGAGGGTGCCTTTTTGAGAAGAAGTGAAGATGGAATTTAATTCATCCAAATGCCAGATCCTCCATATTACAAGAGCAAAATCACCGCTAGACATTAAATATTATCTACATAACGCCTTACTTCAGTGAGTCTCCTCAGCAAAATATCTTGGAGTTGATATCTCATCAAACTTGTCATGGGACACCCACATTAATCGAATAACAAAAAAAGCAAACAGCACTCTGGGCTTCTTGAGAAGAATTATCAAATTACACTCTGAACAGTTAAAATCTACTGCTTACAAAGTTCTTGTACGGCCGCAACTTGAATACTGCTCCTCTGTCTGGTCACCACACACTGATGCCCTCATAACACAAATTGAATCGGTCCAACGCAGAGCCATCCGGTGGGCAAAACATGACTATGGCCAAACATCAAGTGTAACAACAATGCTACAATCTATAAAATGGCGAAGACTAGATCAAAGACGCATAGACTCTCTCTGATGTATAAAATCAGCCACAAACTTATAGCTATTCCAATCCAAGATTATCTGATCCCCTTGACAAGACAGTCACGCCACTACCACTCTTCTGCATATAGATTAATAAATGCTTCCACTGACTATTACAAATTCTCCTTCTTCCCCCGTACTGTTGTCCACTGGAATAGTTTACCAGCACATATCCCAGCTTTTACCCTGCAGCAGTTTAGTCAGGCAGTCTGTCAGATTGAACATATCTCACCATAAGCAATATGCAAACATCTTTTATTTTATTTCTTTATCTTTGTTTTCTAATCTTTGTTTCAGTTTTTATGTCTTTAATTCTTTTATCTTGTTCAGTTCTTCTAACTTTCTCTGCAGCTTGACGCGTAAATGTCTAGGTCCCCATCAGGGGTTTGACATTATTGGAAGATAGATAGATAGATAGATAGATGTGCCGACGCTAGCGTGCACCCCGCCAACAATGTAACGTTCAAAACGTTGCCTACGTCATGACGTCGTCATAAACACAGGCCGATAGCGGTTTAGTGTGTGTCTTTAAAGAACTGTAATTATCCTTCAGTATGTCTGACAGACATGAAATTATAAATGCATGTTAAACAATGTTTGTAGTTTTTAGTGACATAATTTTTGTTTGTCAATATGCAACGTGTTAAAATTTTAAGGCTTGTCTACGTATTTGTTTAACATTTGATTGAATGAACATATAATACAATGATAAATCGTGCATATAGCACACCTGTACTCATATAGTTTTTAAGATTAACCATAAATAAAGTTGAATTTTGCACGGACTACAGGTATTTCTTACATTTAGACTGAATTTTTCTTTTTAACCCCTATTAATGATAGTATTGGTGTTAAGGTAAGAGTTAACCACGCCAATGGGAAATAAATTTGACTTTTCTCGCAAAGTGGGCAAAACAAGTGTAACTTTCAAAACACAGTGACTCTCGGTACACGCATAGACTTTTGGCACACTGCGAAATATACATAGTTAATTAGCTGAAATGAGATATCCAGCAAATCTCGAGTAGTTTTCTGCCCACACTATCTGACCTGTTACTGGTCTTCTCACACGGACCCAAAGTGCTTCGCCCTGGTTCATCTGAAGGACCTTCACGACTGCTGAAAGCCTAGGTCCCTTTGTGTGATCAACATTTTGAATAATATTTTTGCTCAGGGGGTCCCAAATGAGCGAAAAAAACAACAACAACAGAGGTGCGAGCCGTGCATGGGGTGGGCCTGGGGATATGCCCCTCATACAAATTTTGAAATGCTGCAGCCAAATAGAGACGTTTTCTACATTTCAGAAGCTCTTTAACCCTTTTCCATAAGTTCAAACTGTTTGTATTTTTTTCGATAAAGATTATCTATAATAACATTTGCCATTTCCTACATTTTAGGCGTCAATACCTGCTTACTCGTCTTCTTTGTAGTACTGGACATATATGTGAAAATAATAATACTAGTGCCAAAAAGATGTGACAAACCCTGAAAATTCCAGGGGGTCCCCACACTAGGTCCCTCTATGATTCTCTGAACACCGACAACTCAAATGATATCAAGAGGACCCAATAAAATAACTCCGGTCGAACAATGAATGAACGCCGATAAACTAAAATTAAATTAAGAGCATCCAATAACATAACTTAGGCAGAACATTCACTGAGAGTCGATAATTTGAATAAAAAAAGGCAACCAATAATGTAATTCATGCTGGGCATTCCCTTTCTGAACACTTATTTTGTGCGTTTTAACTTGCATTATAAGTACATGTATTCGGATTTCTCTTTGACAAGTTTACTGAAGTCACATATTTGTAATCTGGAGTTAACGCGTGTTAGTCCGACATGCCAAATGGACGTATGGGAAACCCTGTCAGAACGCATAGGGAAAGATACGAACGGATTCCATCCATTTCTGTTGCAGGGAAATGTTTTTCTGCAGTCTGGTCTACATTCGTTAGCTAGATATACAGTCAGCAGTTATTGCCTTTCCTAGCCGAGGAGTTGGTAGAAATAACCGAGGTTTCCGAATGATCCGGTATAGTTTCCCTCGGAACATCGGCAATATCTACGAAATAGGATCCTGAGCTTTTCGGAAAAGTGCCTTTATATAGGTAAATAGATAATATTTATTTTAATTCTGCAAAAATGCATCAAATCATCATTAGCTTAAAATGAGCTTTTACAACCGACTTAAAACGTAATAAATGTAACAACATGTTACCCTTGCTTGGGAAAATATGAAAATATTACTGGATAAACTCATACTTCAGTTTAAATTAATGCTATTTATACAGGAATGCTTTTAAATCATCTGTTTTTCGTCAAGAAATGATGTTTTTGGACTCTAGTTCAGAGGGTTTCAAATTCAAACCCTAGTCCTGACAAGTTTTCAAAAGGCTCTTAGTAAAGATTCAGATTATCATACAGCACACCAGGAAAGCATTTATAACATGTTTGAAGTGTTCTTGGCCAAGAGGTTAAGGTTATGAACCAGTATCGGGTTCAAACCTTACACTTGACATTAGACCTTTTTTCCTTGTACAAAATTTGTATTACACAAACATTGTGCATAAAAAGAATTTGTTCAGACCAATTCTTGCTTCCTTACACACAGAGTTACTATTGGATACTATTAAAATATTGCTTTTTCATAATAAGTCATTTAATATTTTGTAGTATTTTGGTCCTATATTGACTGACATACTACCTTTCACGTGAAAGCAACTTTCAATGTGTAATTACATACCACAGTAGCACATATTTGCGTAATAACATTATTTTAACATTAGTTCAATCGGGATTAAGGACATACCAGACCGTTCTGTTTTAACGATTCTCTCAGTCTTCATCCATTTCACTTTAATTAAATTTGTGAAGTAGGTTAGATTTAAGAAATAATTAACATTGGTATTTTTGCACATAATCCAGATAAAAAAAATGTTTCCATACAATTTTGAAAAAAAAAGATACCGAGAAAGAAAACATACCATTTTCCAGAAAAAATACTACCAAAACAATAATGATTTGTGAGGATGCTGCACAAGTGCTTTTTCTGAGTACACACTTTAGTTTTATGGTTAATTTTAATTATGTTGGCAATTTTTCTTCTTCTTAATAATTATATATCACCTATCTTTTTGTTTCTTGCAACCAGATTGCTTTAACCTTTTTACTTGTTCCAGTTCATGTGTCGCCTTTGAGGCTTCTCGTCAATAACTTTCCTAGTCTTCTGACTGACATGGTTATTCGACATTATATGGTCCAAAATTGTGTCGACAGACAACTTGAGTCTCGGCAAGCGTAGATTAGTGGCTTTATCAATATTCTCGTCAGAGGTCACGTGCCTTAAAGAACAAAGCAACCGTTGTTACCGCGCAGAACTCAAAGCGCTGTTTCGACACTTGAAGTTATTACGTTGTGAATCGACAGCATAACGAATTGGAATTCTGGCAACTCTTCAGCAGCAAAACAACCACCTCTTCTAAACATAGCTTTTACATTGAGAGAAAATTCACAGGACAGGCACTAACATCCGATTAAAAAAACTATTACATTAAACATAGAATACTTTCATATGCTAGCTTTGATCTAAAAACTAAGCTCAAATGTGCTTCCGGGGGCGAAAAACACACCTAGTTCAAAATTGACTCCCTGTTATTCATTTTGTCAACACTAGACCTCGGTGATCTGAATCTGAATCCTCATTGCAAACTTTCTCGGCCTAGCATATAGTGCATAGTCAATAGAACAGTCATTCTAATAACTTTTCTCTCTTATTCTGCTTCTATCCTCTAGTCATTGAGTGCGCGGCATTCATAAGTCAACATTTCATATGTACCTTTATACACAATATAATCACTTGAACATCTAGTTTAAACATGCTATAATTAAACATTGGAATCATCGCTGAACACAATTATAGCGTCTAAGTCTCCTTCGACATGCCTATTTGTTTCTGTTAATGAACGACTTTTCCTCAGATATGAATACCGGCCACGGGGAGTCATAGACATGCAGGATCAATGCTTGTGCTTCCAAAATTCAGCGTTTTGGTAACTCTGGATGCTGTCGCAAGCGACACCTTCCACTAGTGACATAGGCTTGGAAGGGAACAATATTTGAACAGCATTTATTGTTAAAGGTGATATCCTACAGTTTGCCTGTATCAAATACATAAATTCAAAAATATCGATCGTTTCCTTGGTTAGGAGAACTTTGGACCCAATTTCTTCATAAACTTGAACTTGGTCTAAATAAAGACGATTTTGAACATTAAGTAATAGTTAGACAGTAAGTCATGATATAAATAGATGTAGATGTTTATTTTTTCCAAATGGCCAAAAAGACATGATTCTGCTAAAACAGATATCGATGTCAAAGAGGATTACACAGAGGATGATATAATGTGATCTCAGAAGTAAGCGGTCAAGTGGTTTTCATAGTCTCAAATAGCTCAAATTTCTCAGATAGGTAATACACGTTTATAATGACGAGTGGGGTGTTATGAGTCACTTTTCATATAGATGTAGGCCATCTATATACAACATTTCGCGATATCTTTTCATATTTCAAAAAATATTTGGCTCTTTAAGAAACAAAACTTCGGTCCAAACTGTCGGATACTACCTGTCTTTTTTGTTTTTAAAATGTTAATATCATTTTACAATGTTACGTCCTGGGAATGTTACAAAACTACATTGCTTTTATGTCATGTTAATGTGTGGAAATGTTTTACATCTATCGATGTCCACAAGCATGATCTCCACCATAGTAACGTAGATTTCATCCATGATGACGTAACACAGTGATTTGACGTTTAACATATTTTCATGAAAAACTATTGTACATGAATGCTGTCTTTTATTACCTACTGTCCATTATGTGTTTATTATCATGACATTCCTGCCTTATTCATCTACCAGATCAAATAAAGAGCTAAAGCTCAAAAGGTCTCTACTCTATATGGGAATGATAATGTTGGGCCTAAAAGGATTTCGATACATTCCTTCGTGATAGTTTGTGCCACAAACTTATTGTTATTAGTCTGGAGTCCGTGGAGTAGATTCAACCATGTTAAATGATGATAGATTGTGAATGTTAAAAATTCTCTGTCTGAAAGCATGAATATTACTTGCGGTTACCCTCGGGGAAATATTTTAGAGACACTTCCTTTTTGCTATGAAAAAACATATATACAAATATAACTTATAATTATAATAACTATAGTCAAAGTATCACCAATTAATATTGTACGCGCATGGAATTGTTATTCTGTTTTCTCACGGAGAACGGAATGTTATAAATAATGTTATTGGAATTAGAAAGCTAAAGCAAATGATAAATTGATTATACATTTTCCCTGCATAGTGGAAAAATAATATATTGCTTTAGTACTTAGGGAAAATCTACTAAATTGAAAAAACTTCACTGCACAATGTAATGGATATTCTATTGGTGTCAAACAGTTACATGACGTAACGATTGTCACAAGGTGTTTACTAATGAATGTTCACCTTACCTTGAATAAAACTTCACTTTGATACACATGGATAAAATAGTAAATATAGTGTAGAGCATTGTATGTAACACATGTTAATAACCTCTCAAAGATTGCTACATTTTATTTCAATGCAACTACTAGAACTTTTAACCAATAGACCACAAATCTACATCCAAAATTTTGTGATATCCATTTGAGTGAATTTGATAAAAACATCCAGGCTCTAGCAATAAAGTTTTAGGTCTATCACAAAATTAACAAAACTGAAAAGTGTCAGGATAATCATTACTGGGATTTTAAATATATTAAAATAGATGCAAAACCTTATTGGATTTGCGCCATGATACAGAAGGGGGTATCAGCATATTATAAGTGCACGTTTTGTGCGAACAATCTCGCTACATGTTCAGTATATAATCTGGTGACTTTTTTATCCTTGGCATTGTTACAAAACATTTCACTTTCTGTAGCAAGAAATCATTGAAGTAGTATTCATTAAGATTTACTTTCACATCTTCCTGTCAATTGCTTCTTAAACTGATGGAGATTGTTGACCTCGCTCACCTCCAACAACTGGGATTTTCAGAGTCAAATATAATAAATTACTAATTTTCGTAGCTCATGTTGACATTATCAACTATATTTAAAGACACCATTAGGATATTGATAATATTGTAATGGCATTCTTGTCAGATCTCACCATCCTCCCCAATCTTAAAACAACAAGGCTTTAAAACTTCTGTGCCATGTAGATCTTGTTTTGAATTGTCATTTACTTGTTACATTGTTTCACAGGATTTGTTATTTTATTTCACTAAACTTAAAAGTAATTTTAAATGCTCTTAAATGTATAGAATTAATTATGATAATGTAGTTACTAGGAGTAAATGCATTAGTAGCGTTTTTCTTGACTTGTTGAAACATTTTTTAAACCATTGTCAAATTGGCAGTGTTTTGAAATTACAGGCTTACAGTATTATTTTTAGTTTCTGATTTAATTATACAAGACTCACAAGCTCAACGAAATATCAGAGAAAAATCTGGAAAAAATCTAGAAGGGAAACTTAAGAAAACATGTAAGCTGCTTAGCACAGGGCACACTTCTTTACTAAACTGAGAAAGAAAATGTTTTATAATATGATGAACTATGACCGTTCCATTCCTTTTAAAAATCGCATTGACATATGCAGTATTTTTACTTTTATATTGGTCACATGTATACACTGTACAAATTGTCAAAGGTACGTTAACATTAAAGTATATGTTATTTAAGATTTTCTCCTATGTTTTCTATCCCCTCTCTCAATATGTGCAATAAAATGTTCTACTATTTTCTTTTATTCCCTGTATTTTTATATTGCATATGTGTGCATCCATATTGTCTTAAACTATTTTAAAATGACTTAATCACAGAGTGTACTTATATTTTACTTCCAAAAAATACTTTGTTGAAACACGATGCAAAGAGAATTAAATTTTAACTAAAGTCACAAAGTTAAAAAAAGTGTGTTGTCTTTAGGTTTGGAGAAATTATAGCGTTGCCACACTTTAACTTAAGTTAAAAAATTTAGAGCCCAAAAACTCAGTTAGTACTGGAACTGTGCATGTGGTTCTTTATTGCTATAAACTTACTCAAAACTGGCTAAGTCACATTAAAAATTTAAGGGATAAAATACATCAACAAAGACAATATGATGATGTATCTGTCGATTTATTACAATATACAGGATAAGTCTTCAGTATGCAATGAGTACCGTCTTATTTCTTATACCGTACATGTATATAATCAGAACTTACCATTCAACCATATACCATCTTTTAAACTTTAATTTGTAACATCCCATCATTACGAGGGTCCACAATGAAAACTATATACATATATTCCTAAAAAGGCCATAGAAATATATTGTTTACCGAGATAATTTCCATATGATTTTATACACTAAAGAGTTCTAATTTCGACATTGTGATCATAAGACACATTGAAGAATAAGCAAATAGCAATGTATGCATGTACATATAAAATATAAAAGATACAATAAAAATAAAAACTAGATTTGGGACCATGCATTTGCATAGACATATATTACTTATCTGTGGTCAAGATAACAACGTTTACGGTATTGTTACAAATTGGCTTTCTCTTTATTCTATTTTATAAAGTTTTAAAACTATTTTTATTGTAATGAGAGTATGCAAAAATATATCGGCTTTCAAAAATAAATATGTCGAAAAATATCCTCAATGTGGTTATAATGTATAAACTAACCGAAAAAAAGTGATACTATTGCTCAATTTGGGTTGGTATTTCTCTTCGTTCTAAGTCAAATTTAAAACATATTTTGACATTTTATACGCTTACTAGAAACATGTTTTATCACTTTCTTAAATGTTACAATCAGAACAAAACTTTATTGAATAAGTACAATAAAATACCTAAATTTTATTTTAAACTCAAACTAAAGAAAGTGAGTGGCCACAAACAAGTCACAGATAAAGTAACAACAGTAACCCATTTTTCTTTAAATATAATGGATAATTACAATTTGCTTTTATACTGTGAAATATAATGTTTTCCATCAGTTTTGAAGTCTAGCTTTAGAGAAAATTCCAATTGTGTGTAAAGGCAGATTAAAAAAGGTGTCATTATGTTTAAATATTTACATTAAATTGTTTAAACTTTCAGCAAGTCTATACGTTGGTTTCGATTTGATCACGTGCATCCAGTTTCGATTGTGATGTCACAAGAGGTGCTCTGGCCCGGCTTCGATGAACAATGTCTCTTTCTTTGTCTGGTTTGCTATTCTTGTATTTTTTTAAATACCATCTTCCAAAATGTCAATCAATATTAATTTTTCTCCTGCATCGCCATTTCAACTCTGACTTGTTTTTTTCTGCCTCAAATCTCAGCTGTTGTGATGCTGTCCTAGCAATTCCTGACCTAACTGAAATTGGATTGCCAGCTTTGACTGGGAGTTGTCTTTCTTTCCTTGTCTTAATTTACTCGTTTAATATCTGGCATAACAGGCCCGGTACATAGCAATATTATGTTGGGACCTTCAGGGATCTCACTGACCAGTTGTTGGCTTAACCTGGCTGCCTTGGAGTTTATGGCTCAATCCTTAAATTAAATAAAAAAATAAATAAATAAAAAATAAATAAAAACAACGCATTACAGCTATAAGTAACAGTCATAAAAGTGAAGTCTAGCTTTTGCCTGGAAGAAGGCTAAGAGATAAAGCCAAAGAACCAAAATATCACGGCAAGTCAGCTGGAAGACCTCACCACATTAGGACCTATACCTAACCGGGACTTGAACCCACACACAGAAAATAAAAAAAATCGATAAATATTTAAAAACTGTCTATTCCTGGACGTTAGTAGCAAAGTGGTTATCAATTTATATCAATTATAAATTTGTTTTTTTTTATGTAAGTTAATAGAATATTTTTAATACGTAGCTGCAACAAATTATGATCACATAAGTAATGTCCAGCTATTTGGTGAAAGAAGGTCCCGGACATGTGTTTGGGTAGAAATACCGGCACACCGAAAGACAGCTTAAAGACCTTTCCCGATTAAGTCCTTCATCGCGAACGGGACTCGAACTCATGCTGTCAGGGGCTAAGCAGTCAGAGGAGTCATAATCGATGATTCTACCACTATGCCACAGACGCCCACTATTTAATCACTATTGTCATTAGCTATCCAGCTTTTTATTATGTGACAGTAGTTTTACCATTATATTAATCGGATAAAGTCTGTTTACAAAATAGCTGTGTTTTTGTGAAGGAGTCTGTTGGATATATGATAATAACTAAAATGCTATAAATAAGTTATTTCAAAACACACAGAGATAAAAACAGAAATAAATCCTTATTAATGGTCATAGTCCAACAACAGTATCTGAATACTATGTTTTATATAATTTTTGAACAGCCTATTTTTCTGGCATTGTGCAGGGAGACCATTTATGAAATAAACATGATAGAGCTTTTTCCACAGCTGCATCATCTCAACTCTCCTCTAGACTGAATATATATATTTGTAAATTTAAACACAAGTTGGAACATTATACTTAATTGACCTTGTGTTGTTAAAAACTATCAATATATAGATATGTTCGTTGTATATTTTGTTACCAGTGTCTACGTTATATATTACATGTGTTAAATCACACAGTGTTTTTAAAAGGGAGTTTTTTAAGCCATTCACAACAAACATACAAGATATTTAGGAATGCATGGTTTCTTCGTTCACAGTAAAACCTCTGTCTTGTTATTCAATCTAGCTTATTTAGTGAAACCTTTCAGTATTGATTTAGGTCGATCCGTGTTTCAATAGATATAGACAGCTAAAAAGAATAAAGAAACACACTTTGCTCTATCGGCGATTTCGTACATATTTATTAAGAATTATAGACTTTTTTATTGTCATTTTAATTATAAGTATAACTTTAAGGGTACCATTAAAGTAATAGCTTTGTAAGTTTTGTTTCGATATGCAGGGGAGACAAATTCAGCTGTTGTGGACCTAATAAGTCGTCTGGGTAATATTTCTTGAACAGTGATTTCCCTTGATTGCCTTCGCATTCTGCCTTGCATGTTCTGTACAAATAAACAAATGAAATCAAGAAAAGACACAATTTCTTTAAATCACTATTGCACAATTTCAAATAATTTTGTATTCTCACACATTTGGTAATTATGTAAAACACATGGTTATGCTTTTAGTAGATTGCATTATTAATCACAAATTTAAGCAGTTTTGCATATGGCTATGGTATAAGGGGGTTAAGCTGAACTGCTTTCTAATAATAACATTTTATACAAAGAAATAGTCTAAAACTATGTCAACTGATATGAAAGCCACGTCCCATAATGTGGCGGAGGCTTAACAAAGACGCATATTCATGTAAATAGAAAATTGCAGTCTGGTTACTGATCATGGCTGTATTTGTTATGGAGGATTAGTGTAAAGAAAACCAAAATCGACTATTTCGAATAAATGCTATCTCATAATTCGAAGGACAAAATGTAAAACTGTTCAATCGACGGTTCTTTGTATGTTTTTTTCGAGATATCCTCGTTTAAGAATTAGTTGTTGTTTACTTATTTCTTCCTAAGAATGCCTCCAATACGAGATGCAGGAAAACATCAGCAATTTATAGCAAACCAAGATACACTAAACATGTCACCTGGGCTAGAATCGATACTCCAGGCCACCAACCAAGCATATTCAACATTCACCGACGCCGGTGGATATGTGGGGATGTAACTAGACACATAACTATTCACCCCGGATTTTCTTCACATTTGACCAACAACTGCAAGTAGGGACAGCGTCGGCACTAACCCCACCAGGAATAACGGTCACCAACATTTGATCCATAACCGGGTGATATCATAATCTCGTGCAAGGCACCAGCACGCAAATAATCATTTACCTTAAAGACAGCCAGAAAGACATTGCAAAACATACAGTGACTAGTTCGCACATAATTATCAGTAATAATGGCACTCAAGACACAGACACTGGGCAAGAAACCAGCACGCACATAAGAATCAACCACAAAAGCTTGCCAGATACTGACACTGAGCAGGAACCAGCACTCACATAATCATCAACCAAAAAGACACGCCAGATACTGACATAGAGCAGGAACTAGTACGCAAGTAAGTATCAACAACAATTGCAAGCCAGATACTGACACTTAAAAGGGAAAAGCACGCACATAATCGCTCAACACAATGGCATGCCAAACGAGACACTAAGAAGAATCCAGCACACACATAATTATCAACCACAATGGCACGCCATACACTGACACTGATCAGGAACCGGCACGTACATAATTATCAACCACAAAAGCACGCCAGATACTGACACTGGGTAGGAACCAGCACGCACATAATTATCAACTTCAAAGGCACGCCATACACTGCCACTGATCAGGAACCAGCACGCACATAATTATCAACAACAAGGGCACGCCAGATACTGACACTGATCAGGAACCAGCACGCACATAATTATCAACTACAAGGGCACGCCAGATACTGACACTAAGCAGGAATTTGGCATGCACATAATTATCAACCAGAAAAGCACGCTAGACACTGACACTGATCAGGAACCAGCGCGCACTTAAAATCAACCACAAGGGCACACCAGCCACTGACGCTGAGCAGGAACCAGCACGCACATACAATTCAACCACAATGGCACGCCATACACTGACACTGATCAGGAACCACACGCACATAATTATCAACCACAAAGGCACGCCAGACACTGATGCTGAGAAGGAACCAGCACGCACATAATTATCAATCACAAGGGCACGCCAGATACTGACACTGATCAGGAACCAGCACGCACTTAAAATCAACCACAAGGGCACACCAGACACTGACATTGAGCAGGAGCCAGCACGCACATAATTATCAACTACAAAGGCACGCCAGACACTGACACTGAGAAGAAACAAGCACGCCCATAATTATCAACAATAATAGCACGACTTACACTGACACTGAGCAGGAAGCAGCACGCAAGTAATTATCAAACACTAAGGCACGACAGACACTAAGAAGGGACCAGCACGAACATAATTATCAACCACAATGACAGGCCAGACACTGACACTGAGAAGGAACCAGCACGCACATAATCATCAACCACAAAAGCACGCCAGACACTGACACTAAGCAGGAACCAGCACGCACATAATCATCAACCACAAAGGCACGCCAGACACTGACACTGAGCAGGAACAAGCACGCACATAATTACAACCACAATGACACGCCAGATACTGATACTGAGCTGGTACCAGCACGCACATAATTACAACCACAAAGGCACACCAGATACTGACACTGAGTAGGAAACAGCACGCACATAATTATCAACCACAAATGCCAGATAGACACTGACACTAAAAAGAAAGCAGAACTCACATACTTCTCAACCACAATTATACGCCATACGGACGCGCCGAAATAAACACTGACAATATGTCGGACACAAAGGCGGCTAGAAGCCTGTTGTAGCTACGTTGTATATCGGCCATGACCAGCTAATTGTCATTTAATGAGCTAAGGGGTGTACATTACTTTTCATAGACATTTAAGTGAGATTGACCATACATAATATTCCCATGTGTCGAACACTTAGTTATGTATGTATTTGAAAGCTATCATTCTTTATCACTCTTGTCGGCAGATGGGACTTTATATACTTCCTATAAAGACATACTGCAATTTTATTGTTTGCTCCGAGTCCCTTGTTGCTTAAGTTGTTGGCAGTGGTTTAAAATGTGAAATTAAAACATATTAAGTGACACAGTTCAATACAGTTTTAAGTTGAGGTTATGTCCCTTCGAAAAGAAAAAAAACTGTCTTGTCCCTTGTTGAAATCGGGACAGTTTAGTATATGGGGGAAACATCCTGAGTAATCGTTCAATCGTTTCACAGATTGTTTTACACACCAAATAGACATATAAGAGTGAGCAACAACAGTCATTTTGAGTGCAGACTTCTTTTAAACAACGGAGGGCCTATCCATTTAAACACTTGAAGGCAAATGTTCTACTGTTAGAGCGAACTAAAAACACAACATTAACAGAAAGTATTTGTCTTGGCGCAACAATACCCTTTTAAAAATCAAACATTGCTGTGTTTAGTTGGTACCGTCAACAGAAATATCACTTTAATAGTGGCATTATGGATGCAGTTTTAAAAAGGGGAAACAACTCGTTACTAATCCTTTATAAAATAAATAATGAGGCAAATTAATCATCACGAAAGATAATAAAGTCTAAAGGTTCTGTAAATTAAAAGCGTAATGTATAATATGATTATATGGAAAAGCCTTCTTAATTTACATATTTCCTTTGTGTTTAGATCTAGATTTTAACGTCTTAGGCAAATGACATCATTTATCTAGTTTTATATTATCATTTGATTTGTTTTATTCATATCGATTCTCTTTCATTATTTCTTAGAAACTGTTGAACCGGCAAAGCATATTTCTTCTGTACATACTGTTGTGTTGTTGATAAAAAGTATTTTTGGTAAATTTCCTAACGCTCGATACACGAACTGTTAACTCTCTCACTTTGATTGGGTATTTATATTTACGGCTTTGCCCATTGAGAAATCACAGGAAGTTTAAGTTTTATCTTTAAATCGATGTCTAGTAGCAATTCACCGTTAACTCAGCTTTAGGAGTCTCATAGGGAATAGTCATGTTGTTGTATTAAGCCAGACCTTTCAATGTAACAAGAACTCGCTTTACTATTTTAAATACTTCCAAAACGTTTGAGGTTACCACCTTTATGATAAATTCAGGTTGATAAATCATTTGAAAATTAATACATTATAGAATTAAGGTCAACATAAAGTCATGATTAAAGAAACATAAACAAGTAACTTACATTTGTTTTTACTCGAATTTTAATAACACAAAGAGACGCCATATAAAACTATTTCAAAGCCTGCCTTGTTATTGTAACCAGACTTCCCACATGCTTAAACCTCATTGTGGAGCTGGGTGACTTTTAATAAGTTACGAAATTCTTACAGTGCTATTCGTTTCGTTATTGCAAAATGTTGTGTTAATTTAATGTGTCCTTGGTGAAAAGCCCACGATATTTCCTTTTCACTTAAAGGTGGTATCCGGCAGTTTGGACCAAAATAGTTTTCTCAAATAGCCAAATAAGTCATAGTTACCTGAAAAAATTCTACAAAATGCTTCTCATTGATGCCCAAGATCAGTGTGAACTGAGAAACATAAATCCCCATTTCTCACTGCAAGACGGTATTTCAGGAATTTCCTGTCTGAGCCACGCTGCAAAGATAGCTATTTTTAACTACGTAAACCTCGTGGCAACTCACATTTGAGATTACGTGATATTGTCATCCGGGTAATTCGCTCTGACGTCGATATTTAATTTTAGCAGGATCACTATCGTGATTATTTAAAGATTCCGAATATTTGAAATTTTAGTGTGCATAGCGATGTGTACTGTCAAACAATAAGTCAGTGTTTAAAACCGTCTTTACTTATACTAATGTATGAGTTTATGCAGAAATTATGTCCTAATTCCCCCAAATCAGTGGTAATGTATTGTAAGAATTTGATATAGGCCACCTGTCGGATACTACCTTTAACGTGCCCCTGGTACAGCATCTTGTTTATCATAAACATTAGAAATGTCAGTTTTACTACACCATAACAGACAAGGAAGCAACCCAACAATCTTTCTGATGTAAGGTGTCTTGTGATACCTTCCTTCTTTACATAGTTTGCATACCAAAAAATCCCCTAACAACGTCGTTCAATGAAAACACTTTTACCTTTAAGCAATATTATGCACACGGTTTGTACTGCCTGTTGTTGCGGATGAATAATGTCCACAAGTTTCAGTACTGGTACAATAGTACAGCTGACTCATTACATAAATACGTTAACATATTAATTACAATTCTAACATTTTATGTATCAATAAAAGCAGGACAAAAGTATATGTTAGGTTTGCATTTATTAGTCGACAGCATAATAAAAGACGAACTTAGGTTTTGGTTGTATATAGACGTACCATATGACTACCGTAGCGTGTTATTTGACAACCTTATCGTACAATATGACTGCCTTATTGTATAATATGACAAACTTTGCATGTAATTGACAATCTGTGCATGCAATATGACCACATAAGAGTGTAATATGACTTCCTTAGCGTGTAAATGTCTTCCGTAACGTGTAATGACTAATTTAGCGTGTAATATGACAACCTTGGCGTGTAGTATTACTATCTCTGCGCGCAATATGACGACCTTATCGTGTAATATGACTACCTTATTGTGTAATATGATAACCTTAGCATGTAGTTTGAGAATCTTTGCATGCAATATGACTACATAAGCTTGTAATATGACTTCCTTAGCGTGAAATTGTGTACCTTAGGGTGTTATCTGACTTCTTTAGCGTGTTATATGACTACCTTAGCGTGTAATATGACAACCCTAGCGTGTGATATGACAACAACCTTGTTCTTAGCATTTAATTTGATAATCTCTGCCTGCAATATGACTACCTCAGCGTGAAATGTGACTTCCTTAGCGTGTAGTTGAGTATCTTTGCCTGCAATATGACTACCTTAGCGTGTAATGTGACTATCTTAAAGTGTAATTTGACAAGCTTGGCATGCAATATGACTACCTTTGCGTGTAATATGACTTCTTTGGCGTGTAATTGACTACCTTATCGTGCAATATGGCTATTTATGCGTGCTATATGACAACCGTAGCGTGTAATATGGCAACCTTATCGTACAATATGACTGCCTTATTGTATAATATGACAAACTTAGCATGTTATTGACAATCTGTGCATGTAATATGACCACATAAGAGTGTAATATGACTTCCTTAGCGTGTTAATGTCTACCTTAACGTGTAATATTGCTAATTTAGCGTGTAATATGACAACCTTGGCGTGTAGTATTACTATCTCTGCGTGCAATATGACGACCTTATCGTGAAATATGACTACCTTATTGTGTACTATGACAACCTTAGCATGTAGTTTGAAAATCTTTGCATGCAATATGACTACACAAGCTTGTAATATGACTTCCTTAGCGTGAAATTGTGTACCTTAGGGTATTATATGACTTCTTTTGCGTGTAAGATGACTACCTTAGCGTGTAATATGACAACCCTAGCGTGTGATATGATAACAACCTTAGCATGTAATGTGATAATTGTGCATGCAATATGACTTCCTCAGCGTAAAAAGTGACTTCCTTAGCGTGTAGTTGAGTATCTCTGCCTGCAATATGACTACTTTAGCGTGTAATGTGACTATCTTAGAGTGTAATATGACAAGCTTGGCATGCAATATGACTACCTTTGCGTGTAATATGACTTCTTTGGCGTGAAATTGACTACCTTATTGCAATATGACTATTTTTGTGTGCTATATGACAACCGTAGCGTGTAATATGACAACCTTAGCTTGTAATATGATTACCTTGGCATGCAATATCTCCACCTAATTGTGCAATATGACAACCTGGACGAAAAATATGACTATCTTAGTGTGTAATTTGACAACCTAAGCGTAGAATATGACTTCCTTAGCGTGTAATGCACAATGTGGACAATTAGTTATTGACACGCTGTTAATAACTACTTGTAAGACCTAGTCAGAATACATGTATGAATTAATTTCGCCATTTTAAAACCAGTATAAAAACGTACTACATGCAGTTTATATATTACTGAAAGCACAAGCTGCGACAGAGTTAAAGTGTGATGAACACTACTCTTGTGTTAAGTAAGGTACTTTACGTACTGACATTCATAACTTAAGCGATTCTTACATAAGGGTGTTTGACGGTTTCTGTAAAACAAATCTGCCAGCATTTATGCGATGAAGTTGCATTACCTTTACTATTATACCTTGATATTTCATCAATATAGATAGCAAACACAATTGATACAAGGTTCCAGTCTATGTGGGTCACATGCGCTGTTCTTTTGTAAATAGGCTGTTACAAAGTAATAGTTTGCACATTTACGATCTTGTTCAGTTACAAACCAAAAGTAAACGTATAAAATGTGAAAAACATTAGGTATAACACACATATTCTAATGTATATAAGACTATCTGAATAAATATGGAACTCTATACCAACTTAATTACCGCTAATTAAGGAGGCTGCATTACATAAACACATGCACACACACGCACGCACACACGCAAGCACACACACCCGCACTCGCACACACGCACGCACACACACACACACGCGCAGGCACACAACCCGCACTCGCACACACACACACACACGCACGCACGCACACACATAGACATAACAAGTTTATTGTTATTGTTATGCCTTGCATCAACAGCTATAAAATGTGTGTTTAGTGGGCCATAATAACAGCGTAGAATGTCACCGTGGCTGCACAAGGGGAATTACCGTCTAGTTAAACGTGAACATATATGTCATAACAACGTTATAAAGATTTGTAAAGGTACTTGGACTAAACAGGAGCTGTATTCATTTCTTCCGGGTGTGTCTGTCAGATTTGGTTTACCTGTGATACTTCAGTAAATGATATCAGTGTTAAGTACGTTTAACAAATTTGTGTTAGGATATACGTGTTGTGAATGTGGTTTTGAACTACAGATGGATCATCTTTTAATTAATCTTTTCTGATGTCATGTAACACGAATTAATACAAATCGTTTTCATACCTTCATAATGGAATATCCTCTTGTACTTCTGACACTCGGTAGGTGCTTGTTTTATTGTTTTAAAATGCGCAGAAAAGCGGTAGTAGATATATTTGATTCAAATATATTAGAGTCAGGGAGGTAATAAAAGTATTGTATTTTGATGTTTAGGTATCATCAATCCATTTTAGACATCCAGTTACGGGTATCTTACTTACAAGTAGAAGTCTAAAATTATTAATAATAAAAGTTTTGCAGCAGTAGAATAAACTGAATTAGAAAGCAAAAGTAAAGGCAGATTAATAAAAAAAAACAGATCATTATCAGCTATTACCTAAGTCGTGGTAGTACTGTTGTCGAAACTATTTCCGTTGAATAAACTAAATGTATTCATTTACGTTCTGTAGTAATATGTTGTTACTTGTACTGACTTTCAGCCAGCCTATTACTAATATGTAGGGATGTCAAAGGATACTTAATTTGGTATCCGGAAATCCGTCGAACGATCCGAACGGATATCAGGATATAAATCTTAGTTAATTCTGATGTTGCAGTCGGATGTGTGCTGGGTTACTAACGTTTCCATTGGGATAATTAAATCGTCATTTCAATGGAAATAATTAAATCAACATTTCCATAGGCATAGGCACTTCATCATTTTAATAATTAATGAAATACGAACAATAAAAATCATTTGGTTATTTTAATTTACAATAAAATGAATAAATCAAACATATATCTGGTCAAAGAAAACATGCGTACATGCGAAGCACATTTACTTAAAACGTTATAAATTGTTAAATACCCAATTTTTACAGCAGCTATCAATCTTTACGAAAATGTTACAAAAATAAAGAAGCACATGATGAAACAAGCATATATGTAATGTTGGATTTGTTTACGGATCTCACAAAATGTTGCCGATCATCGGACTGAAGATTGGAAGGCATAACTAATGATTTGTTTCGGAAGTGGATGTGAATAAGTCAAGATCACCGTGATCGAATGAAATCATAATAAATTCATTTATACAATCCAAACAGACTTGATTAAACATAAGTAACTGATCTTTGCCGACAACCCTGTTAATTGTCTACGTAATTGTAGCTCTATCTCTTCTTAATAAAGTCGAACACACGAAATTAAAGATAATAATCCTTAATCAAAATGCTTCAAACAATGGCTGTTCATTGGCAAATTATTTTACATAAACTTTAGTACATTTATAAAACTGTGAAGATCATCAACAAAATCAAAGATAGTATACGCTAAACAAAATTGATCAGTAGAATGATTTATTTCAAAATGTTCTATTAAGTATATTGGTTGATTCTGCAAAATATAAAATAATTTCATTGCATGGTTTTGACGTTTTAGACTTTGAATGTATTTGTTATCAAATTTAGCACAAATAATTCAATTAATATTCATTTACAAAATAAAATAAAAAAACTAAACATGTTTTAGTCTACATCTGGTAGAGTGAGGCTGAAAAATGTCAAATTGAAAAAGGTGGAAGAAAAAGATGACCATGCGTGCCCATTCCGGGATTAGAACCCTCAACCCCAGTTTTGAAATATTTTAACTCTAATTTTATACCCTTCAATTGAAGCTTGTAGTGATTTGATAGCATTTTCGTGAAATATGTTTTTTATACTCCAACATATAATTTTTTCTTTGTTTTAAGAAAGTCTTCTAACGTGAGATGTTACATCGGTACATTGATTACTTCCAATGTTGAAAATGCGAGTTTGAATAGCCCTATTTACTTTTATTTATTTTAGCCAAAAACTATTTTTCTAAGTTAATTTTTGAATAATATTCGATAGAGTCTTAAATTACCTTTAAGAAAGTAGACTGCATTAAACCAGACATATATACAAATTGTTGACTGCTGTTATGCCTCTTATAAACCAAGCTTTATATAGAGAATACCAGGTTAGTGTTGATATAGATAAATGTTCCTCGTGCTTTCTGATTTTCTTAGCCTCGCATGATAACATTTATCTATATCAACACTAACCTGGTATTCTTTTTATCCCACCATCAACAGTTTTTTTTCAAAGGGAAACATTTAAATTTACCGCTACTGCTCCTCCCCTACATGATCCGACATTCCAATGCAATACACGAAATTCATGCGCGTAAATAGAGTAATTCGGCCATAAGAAATAGTTCTATTTTAAATTTGAAAAATATAACAATAAACATGTTATTTCTTTAATTTTATTTGCGCTAGACATAAGGTTGTAATTTTATTAATTACGACAGTTAAAAATAATGGTTAGAAAAAAAAAAGAACAACAAAAATCACACCCTCGTGTAAAGTTACACACGTACTGTGTAATGTCAAGGCCGTGTTACATTAAAGTTGCTACGCACTTGGCATTAAGAAACGCGAATTACATTCGAGGTTTGTGTATGTTTGTGGATGTAACAAACAGGTAGCTCATAATTGTTGGTGACATTGAAATTCTGAACATTGAATATTGCACTATAAAATTGCGAAGATAGTTGTGTTTTTGACAGGGTGACTTGCGAAATTTGGAGAAATGTTGGGATTGGACATAGACATATAATGATTGGATGTGGTGTGGTGTTAACTTGTTGTTCATGTTTACGTCTAGAAACTGTGATTTATTAGCACATTTGTCCAGATCTGTGCAGTCAGCTGTATTTGGTTAGACTAAAGATCGAGCTCTATCTAAACCATTTAATGTTCATCATGTAACGACATTTGATCATCAGGGTCTGTCCTGAGATTAGGCAGATGATTGAACCTGAGACAGTGACAAATTCAAGATCAATTTCCTTCTAAAAAATGTTCGGATTAAGGCCAAATTTTGCCTCGAAATCCTCGTAGATCATCTCTGCAACACTGCTAGGGTTTTCACAAGATTCTTCATCACATTCTTTCATTTCAAACCAAATAATTTCAAAACAACACGGACTCACATAATCTGACATTTCGACAAATCTGACATTTCGACAATTGTTTTCATTTTTGCAGACTTTAATCTTGTGCCTGTATTGTAAATGTGTATATTTTGATTAACAAACTTCTACATATTTAATTTTTTATGTTTACAATTTTTTCTGTATTATTGTTAAATACAACTTCGGAAGTTGAAGATGAACTGTCCGGTTAGCTCAGTCGGTTAAGGCGCCGCTGCTTTAATTTTCAGTCCTGCAGGACAGAGATCGAAACCGCGCTCATTCCTGTTTTTTTTATTACCTCGTTTGCTCTATTTAACCAATCTTTATATTATGGACATTTTTGGGATGATCACAAGCATAATTACGCGATAGATGAGTTGCGTTTACGTAAAAATTAGGACTGATCGTTTCGTCCAAAAAAAGTAGTCCGGCTTAGAGCAGGTGCTCGAATACCGGTTGATAAAGCTCATCTTTATCACACGGGTTATATCAACCAGAAATGGTGTGATAAAAGGCGTTTTCGTTAGACTAGAATAACAACGTTTAAGGACAACGTGTAAGGGTGAACTGTCGTCTGTATGAAAGTGAACATGTATATGTACAGGGTTAGACTAAAGTAATGATTTGTGGAGGTTCTGAAATGAACCGGGAGCTGTATTGGGGCCATATCATCCGGTTTGATAAAAAAGGTGTCAGATTTGGTTTACTTGCATTACTACAGCTAATAAAATCCGTGTAGCATATATTTAACAAATGTGTGATAGAATAAATGGATTATTTATAGCATTTTAATTATGATTCGAGAACATTTAAAGTTATCGTTTTTGAAGTTGTGAAACACAAATTCTTTCAAGTCGTTTCCATACGTTTATTATGGAATATCCTCTGGTACTTCTTACACTCGGTAGGTGTAATAATTTTATTATTTCAACTTCTTACACTCGGTAGGTGTAATAATTTTATTATTTCAACAAAGGTATAAGAGTTTTGGCAGAAATAGTCGTATCAACATTGGTAGCAGAATGTAAGCAATACATTTTTATTATTATCGGTGAACATATTACTTACAGTCTCAAGACTAAATACGTCTTATTTTGTTAGAATCACATCAAATATCTCATATATTATTCATCTTAATGAAGTATGACATTTTAGACTATCCGTAGATTGTTATGACGTTTTTCTTAAAGAAGCAGAAGTATGAGGAATAGCTTAAAATGTATGGTCAATTTTAAATTTAAACGCAAGACTCAGGACTGAATGCAAATCGTTAGAGAAAGTTAGAGTTTCTAGAAATATATATCTTTATAGTAATTGCTTAAACACACCATTACTTTGATTCTGTATTATAACACCTTTGAAGTAATTTTAACTTGTGTTTGTTTGTGTGTTTTTTTGCTACCAAAAAACGCAGCAACAACAAAAAGCAAAATCGACTTATGAGCATTTTCAAATATGTTTCTTTTTCTGAGAGAAGAAAATATTGCTTAATTATGTAAATGTCGCTGCACACGTGATTGTGATTAGTTCAATGCGGTTTTTAATAATAATTTATATATAAATCGCTACTGTCATAGTTCCGTTTCAATTCAACGACACTTTTTATATGTGACGTGCATATGTTAGTTTAAGGCATAAATATTTGTTTATTATAAATAAAAAATATAAATATAAATAATAAATAAGATATTAACAAATTATTTTTTATAGATAAATCATAACAATTGTTCGAGTATTACAGAACAACATTTTGTAAGGAAGTGGAAACTTACGTTAACCCGAATTCAGGCAATTAAATCATTGTGTTATTGCTAAATCTATGCGGGGTGGGGTAGGCGGGGGGGGGGGCGGGGGCGGCGTAAATAAAAAAGGCAAAATATAATGATCCTTATAAGGTGATTGCATTTTGTTTTGCAAGGGTAGAATAAACTTAGGATAGAGATAGGAAAAGTTACGTGATAGGTGTTTATTCAGCAATCAATTCATTCGGCATCAAACCATTTTAATAACCCTACACACAGAAAAATATCACTTAATAAGTGTGTACATTGTTAGAGATTAACCATGTTAAGACAACAAAATATATCATATTATGAAACATTATTAACATTAACATTATTAATATGTATTTTAAAATCTAACTGTTTTGTGAAACTAATTTAATTATTACAAGTAAGAAGCACACAGTTGTGTTTAATGTGTATTTCTGAATTTGACGATTCAACAATTTTGTTAACAAGCGCAACATATTTGCAAAACTGTCAAAAGGACCGAAATAGTAACAATATACAATAGCAATATACATGTCATCTTAATTGAATAAATTCACTTTCCTCTTAGTGGTTAGTAAGTTAAGAATGAAAAACTATGTGATCTACTTGAGGGGAGTTCGTCTCCTGAAAAAAGAACTTTAAAACTACTGGAGTGAGGTATATGATTAATTTTTTATAAATAAGTAAAAGACATTTTTTCATTTTACGGCTGTTTGAGTCTTGATGAAATCGCTGATACCTCTTAATTGAAGGCACATTTAACAAAACTGATATGCTGCAAAAAGAGCGGCATGAATTTTATTAAATGGAACGTTAAATGAAAGAGATATGCATCGTTATAACAAAGTACACTTCCAAGACAAAATGACATATGGTTTGTACAAAGGACACGTACAGTGACACCGACATATCCATTTATAATGGATTCGTTAAATTTCATTTAACGTGGACTTTGTTTATACAATGTTATTGCCATTTAAAATGTGTTTTCGGTAAAACGATACGCTGTTTTCATTCAAAGTGTCCTAAGTAATACGATATGTTGTTTTTACTCAACGAGTACTTGCTCAATACGATATGCTACTCTCATTTAACGTGTACTTAGCTAAACCAAAGTGACACTTTAATTGATTGAACCTGTACTTGATAAAATTGGTAAAATAATATGTTGCTTTCAGTTTTACAGTTACTTGGTAAAACATGCAGCTTTCATTAACATGTCCTTTTGAAAAACATGTCCTTCGTGTTTACACGACGTTCAAGTCATTACACATATTCTTTATATAACATATTTACACCCACGCCTCTTTATATTGTATATTGAAAAATCATGGATTATATGGCTGTGCTAACATTTGGTATGTGTTGTTTTAATTCTTTAGTAATAGGTGTGTAGTATCTCTGGTATTAGCAGTAAGACTCGTTGACATGTAGTAACTTTAGTAGAGCAATAGGAATGTGAATTATATATTCACGTTGATCGCTTGAACAACTTTAATTTACTTCCATGCACTAGGCACATACGTTATTAACAACAAGAGTTGATGTGAATAATACTGTCCTAACCCACAGCGACAGGTCTCTCGCGGACCAATATTTTTATCGGGAGCTCAAGCGATCTCAACAATACCACGGTGCACATTTGTGATGTAAAGTTAACGTTTCTTTTTAAAAAAAGGCAATTATACTCAGAAAAGTAGACATAGCAGAAGTCATTATGGTGGTACGGAGGTAGTTGATCAAAATGAAGAGCAGCGGTAGTGTTGCATTAATTTTAGCACTTTCATGAAATGATTCATTTAAGATGTCAAAATAAAAATAAATGGAGCAGTAAGCTGCTTTTTAAGGTGCCATCCCCCGTACAATTTTGGTGTACTGATGATGATCTCATTTTTGTTTACTATTACAACCTTGGTTGATAGTTTGTATTAGTATATAGGATTTCCCATCACCTTTTAGATATAATGATGTGTAATTGGACGGATGTTTTGTGTCAAAGTTTAATTATGTAAATAGTCTAAAAGCTATCATGATACAAAATTATGTTCATGCTGCAAGCAGACGCGAAAGTACCTTACAAAAATTTACAAATAATGCACCCATCTAGGTAAAATTTTAAGCCTTTATTTTGCATTAGAAACATGTCTATTTAATCCAATGCACAATTTCCTTGATACTTGACTGGTTAAGATGACGTGAGGTACCCATAAACTACATTAAGCTAGATTATGTTTAAGCTGAAATCCAAAGCGAAACTGTTGTCAAACAAATAACATTGCATTGCCCACAAGTAGGATCAATCCTAGGCCTTTATTAGGCGTTTGCCACTATTTCTTTAATGCACTGCACAATTATTATCATCGATACATGTCTGGTAAAGATGACGTGAGGAGTCCATAAACTTAATTAATCATTATTTTAATGTGTATTTGATCTTGTAGCATTCGTCATATTGTACTGATAATACGTATGTCAATATAAAATGAGCTAAAAGGCGTTGCTCAAGATCTATAGGAGCTAAAGTTATTGTTGCTTCCTACCTAATGCATTCCTACACCTCATAAGGTAAGCACGTTTCACGGAACAGAGTAAATTCATAGTATTGAATTATGACAGTGTTAGTTATAATTTATGATAATTAAATGGTGCACCAGATACTGAACTCCCTCGTCAACAAATGTTAGATATAAATCATCGTTGTCGGTTAGTCGGTGGGTTTGTGCCCCAAAATGATTTTCTTCAATAGCTTTTGCCATAAGGCTTCTATCGTGACAACAAAAGAATATGTTACTTTTTTTGTGTGTTATATGTGACTTTTTTTTCAAAATGAGATTTTGTAATCGAGTTTTTGGGTGTTTATTTTGTTCCAAAAGTGATGCAATGTATGGTTTGCAATATTATGGTTACTGATTCTTCATAGACTTAATCACTTTTTGTTAAGTACATTTCATTGACATTGGAAAAAATTCTGGCCCTCGAGAAAGTTGATAAGAAAAACCGTTCATATGATCCAAGCCACAGTTACTGCTGTTAAGATGTAGAACATGCGTCCATCCTGTGACAAAGCAGTATGCAGGAGTTCAAGTCACCACTATGACAGTTCCATTTATTCGAAATAAACTAAATTGGAAAATTGTATCATTGGGTAAGCGAGAGTAGCGGTTCTCATGCATTAAACCGTTCATTTTAAATTATTTCCGTCTAGGGATTAGGGATTAGGGATTAGGGATTAACCGTCTAGGTGTGTGGTGAATCTATGCCTATGCCTATGAGTTTTAATTATGGTCCAGACAAGAAAAAAGACGTGAAAAGAAAAGTGGGTAATTTAGAAATTGTAAGTTATATTTTGATACAAAGTTTATATTTTTGTATTAACTTTTTGGGTTACTGCATTGCAATGCTGAAGACATTGTTTGAAATATATTTTTGTATGTTTACAGTACTATTATGGCATCCTGCACATGTTATTCGTAGAGAAACAGAACTGTGCTATATCAAGGGATTGCCTAACAACACCGATGTGTGTAAGACACCAGAGAACGTTTCGTGTTGTCATGGAGGAGAAGACCCGACTGATATTAATGTCACTGTGTATAGAGGAGCAGATTGTAATAGTCCTAGTCAATGTATACCTGGGTCAGAGAACTGCTGTTCCAAGTCCAATGAAATAAATATATCCATGGAGTATAGAAGGGCGTTGAACATGTCCTTTATATCAACGAAATGTTTCAGCAAGGTTAAAAGTGGAAACATTCTCTCATCATCGATGCCAAACAACAGTGGTCTAGACCTGGTGGTGGTGTCATTTAATTGCCCAGGTAAGCCACAAATGTTATATGTTATATTATATTTTATTTTTTATAACTGTTGGTTAATACTGCCAGTAAAATATTAAATGAACTGTATCTGAAGCTAGTTTTATATATGTTCAAATCCAAACTACGTCAAACGGCTCCATAGACATATATATTAAACAATATCGATTGGTATAATGATTTATTTTACATTGTGTACATTTTAAAACCCTTCATTAGTCAGGGCCGTATCCAGAGCGGCAAAAGCATCGAACCAAAATATTTAATAGGTTGGTCCGGGGGCATGCTTCCCCGGATATATTTGTTTTCGAAGAGTGCGATTTAGTGTATATTTGTAGTGTTTTTTTATCAAAATGCATACTTTTAATTTTTTGAATTTCATATTAGAAAGATCAATTCATTCAGACTAAAACGCACACAAGGCCAAATGAAATGAAACACGAAGATCAAGTAAGTAAGTAAATACTTTATGATGATATGCAGCGTTCGTTCAATATACAGTAAATGAACAGTACAAACAGTAGAATGTCATAGACTATCATCAGCAATTACAGCTGAATTGACTCAATTACAAATGACTTCGCTAGTCTGAACACTTATTAGGATGAAAGATAATATTTGTTTGTATCAATAAATATTAGTGTACTAATTAATTGAAGTTTTAGTCATTCCGTTATTTTCTTGACTTAAAAAACTAATAGCATAATAACTAAATCTAACGACCCAAAGGACATAAGAACTCAGAGTTTCATTGGTTATCAACCTGGTTGTTGGCATTGTTACTTGAAATTTGCCTTTAATATATGTTATATAAACCGATGTAAAGCGTTGGCGAAAGAAATATATTAATACTTAATGTAAAGTTAATATTTTCACGTTTTCTTATGGCGATTCATGTGTCATTTTACCACTGCCATGTTAAGTTCGAAATATCTCAGTGTTTTGTAACTGTTTACACTCTGCAATTTTTAGAGAACGTGTAGAAAGCCTATGTGTAGTTTTAAACAGTATTTTATCTGGTTACAGTAAAGGTACGTCACTTCTGTTTACTAGTGTATCAAACTCGTACGTAGTAGATTGGCTACGCATTAATCACTGTCGGGTGAGTTGTCACGTGACACTTGAGCTAACAATGTTAGACGAAAGAGAAACGGAGATCACTGAGTACTTTAACTTCATGCAATAGCTCTAGAAGAGATTATGGACACTCAACGTGGCACAGATCCTTTCTAGGTCCGCATGAAAGCAAGTTATATCACTGTTAAAGAAATTGATGGAAATATATTCCAGAGATGTTTCATGTTTTGCAGACTTCAGATAGAATCATATATTGATGAAAACAAGAAACACATTATTTACAATAGTAGTGGTATAAATCGAGGCATCAAAGGCGATGTCAAAGATGGAACGTATGAATAGATTAAAGCAGTTTATTGAAGTAAGTTACAAAACATTATTTAAGCGCTATGGTTCAGATTGTGAGTAACTTACCTTTCTGGAAAGTCGCATGGCTGCAGAAAGAAGCTTCAACTGGCCTTGGTGTAGAAGAGATGCCTGTATGTATCTGCTAGTAACGGGCAAACTTCTGCTTTATCGCTAGATATTGTCAAGGACAAAGCAGAAGCTTTTAAATAAACATAAATGGCAAATTTTTGACAATTACCTCACATGAAAATGATGTTAAAATGTCAATACTTTACAAATTTACCGTCACTTTTAAACTCATAGTCCTACACATTAGGGTCCTAGCTCTAGATTGAATAAATGGGCGCCCTCGACCGAGTAGTAGAGTCACCATCTTGTAACTCTGATGACTGCATGCCTCTCACTGCATGGGATCGAGTCCATGTCGGGTAAAGAACAAACAGTGAGAAGGCCCTCCTCCAACTGACATGCGATGCTTCATGATTTTACTAAAATGACTTGATTTCATGATGACTTGTAGATGTTCAGACATTCGAGCTAAGCACATGAATACATCTCTAGCTTCTAAAATATCCCAAATAAGGTTTGAGTAAGAGAACATGATGTATGAGCATATTTTTGTTCAAAAGCCAATACATTCAATTCGCCCAAAATCGTCATAATTATGCACTACAATTTACTTTATTATAAAATATGCTTTATGACAAAACTGGCTGTATGTTTGTGCTAGGCGTCGCTATAAAGACCATAAATGTGTTAAAACACAAAGCAAATATGATGAAATTAAACACCTTCACTTTAGGTCATCTAGTTGACGTTGGGTAAACGTTGGTTCAATACAGACATTTGTATGGGGTTTCTTTGGTTTTCCTGCACCAAGAATAGCTTGTAGCTAATTTTATAAGGATTTAAGCAGCTTTGAACAATCTTAAGAAACTAAACTTGTTATCAGTTCACTTCATTAAATCATAATGTAGTTGCGCTGTTATTATAACGTGTATATGTAAATAAATTTTATTTAATTTGAATAAACTGTTTATTGTTTATAAATTGACTGCGAGTAATACAGTTAGAAAACATAATATTTTGCATGTTCTATCAGAAGTACAAATCGCTAGTGACAAAAATATATAAGTAAATGTAAAAAACAGTAAAATGATTAAATATATTAAGATAAAAGCGTTTTAAATGCACAATTATTCAACAAGTATTGCAACATTTTTAAAGATATGAATTTGTAGGCGTTGTCTTCATACGTTGTACTATGAGTACAAAGTTAAACAATCGAGAAATTTACGAGTGCATTTTACACCGGATCGGTTTGTCTAAAACAAATAAATTAATTATTGTTACTTGAAAAGTGTCTTCTTTTTGATGTCGTCTATACAAGGTGAACCATAACAACCCATTCGTCTTTACAAACACGTATTGCCTATCTGAGCCATCCTGCACAGTTAGCGATTCCTCATCCGGGTAATCTGCTCAGTTTTCAATAACTATTTTAGCAAACATCCTCATCGTGAGTATTCATAGATTTTGAAATACAGCATATTTAAAGATCTAGAAGGAATTTGCACCACATCATGGGGAATTAGTACAGTACCTATTCTGAACGGATCATTTTTTTTCGCAGATCGTTACCAAAATCAGTCTACTTTTATTTCGCAAAACAAATTAGTTTTTGAAGAAAAGGGTGTAGCAGAATTTTGACAGGTATCTGAAAAACTGGTAGTGGTCATTGTATCGACTTTCTTTACGCGTTCGGAAAAGAATGGCGCAGTCGCAATTTTTATATTTAGATCACAGATGTGTATTGCTGACGAAATAAATAACTGGTTAAGTTTTAACTCTTCATTGCCTCCTTAAGCATTGATGAGCATATATTTTAGACATATCTCAAGTTAAAATGCTATCATATAGAGAGTGTACTTCTTTTCCCAAACTAGGTTACGCCCCTTACCAAATCACTTGCAGCAAATGATGTCGGCTAAATACACACCTAAAGAGAAATTTATTTTTTTCGTGATTAGTTCTGTATAACAATTCAGTAAGAGTTCAAAATCGTATTTATTAAAACCAAAGTATAAATTTATAAAAAAAAAAATAATATGCCCAAATTCCCCAAAGCAGTGGTTCGATATTACTGTATGTATATGATATAGGCAAACTGTCGGTTACCACCTTTAAACCTTATTTAACAAACTTGATTTTATCTCCTGTCACGGTTAGGTAAAAATAAGACTAGCTGCATGCATGTAAAGTGTGAAGTAAAATAGTGATTGGAGAGCGGAGGGCGGTGATAACGAGATACTTGTAGCTCGATTCCGTTTAACGTCTGCACCTGGGGTTTTATTGCCCTAATCGTCGGTTTATGAAAGCACCTACACAGGCGGACCAGGCTTATTAAGGGCTTAACTGGTCCTAGGAATGTCAATTTATATTTATTCAGGATCTATGATTCTGGATGACATTATTTTTGCAAGAACTTTAATTTAACTCTACCAGTGTTTTTGCTTTGTGTAAAAATAAAATGTCAAAATGACGTGTTTAAATGTATTTTACAATACAATAAACTCGTGCTATTCATTTTAAAACATCACAGTCAATATAAGGATTTAGATTTAATGTGCGAACGACGATGCTCTTAAATTCCATAAATGGCGAGAAAATGAGTTGAATACTTTGTATTCAGTTTACAACGTTTAGAGAATACAAGCGCAAAAAATACTTTCTCAAGTAAGAAAGAATTTAATCACAATTTTCCCAACGAGTTTTTTCTTCACAATCCGTGGAGACTTACAAGAAAGATAGGCGAGTAACTAGTTCTTAAACCCACATAAAACACTCCGCATTTCTAGGTCTGAATACATTATTTTGACAAAAAAGTCAACCTATTTGTTTTATATGTATTTTATAAGACTTAAAACTGATGCTATTTATTATATATAAATTTTAAATGAAAAAAAAAAAATTTACAAAGGACGATGCTACAATGCTTAAATAATGTAAAAAGACTACTCCAAGTTCGGAGTACATGTGTACCGTTAAACGCATATAACTGCAAAACCAACTGATATCAACTTTGGGTACCATGTAAGACTTGTTTTATGAATAATTGAGAAACTGCCCTTTCAGAATGTTTTGACGTCGTTGGTACTAAATCAGCATTTACGTGATAAATGTACGCTGATTGCATACAAGCACAGCGAGGCCATGTGGCATTAGTGTGAGTACTTTGAATAGGTAAATAAGAAAAGGTCCTATCAAAATTTTCACAGATATTTAAATTTTATCTACCTGTAGACAAAGGCAAACAAGGTAAATGTAAATGAGACAAAAAACACTGAGACGAGACATAACACACAAAAAGAAAAAACATCAGTTACCGCCTTGGAACGGTCAATCGGCAAAAGGGCCAACTGGGGTGCTTAAACCTGGTTTGTGGAGCGCTCCAACCTCGCACTTCCTGAAGGTTTTTCTATCAAACAAACAGTGTAAATAAAAATATCCCGTCAAAGTGAAACAACTAACAGTAAGCACCTGCATCGGGAGACTTTGAAGTCTCCAGTAGAGAGTTGTAGTTACTGTGTGCTTATCTAGCATGCGCAGTACACTAACGAGCAAGTAATCTTCAGGGGACATAACCGAATTCCGGGGCAGGCCTGTTGTGTGTTTTATTAAAATAGTTGCTATTATCGGATGCTAGTGAATCTATTATAACTGTTGTCCCAATGGATAATCTGTATTTAGAAAGAGATGTTTTTAAAAGAAAAGACTTATATGCTTTCCAATACATTGTTAGATTTACCATGGAATAATTTTGAGCATTTTTTGCAGACTTTTATCGCTTGTAAGGTTAAAATTACGTCGCCTGTTTAGCGCTTTTCCCGATGTTACGAGAAGATCGGGTTTCAGTGGCATGCGATTTTATTTAGACAGAGTCCATCACCGGACTGGCTTTAGGTCGGTGCTACCAAACCAATTCCAATTACTTCATAGTATATGTGCCAGCTGTAAAACTGCTGCTGAAATTGGTGGAAGTGTTTTAATTTGGACAAATCATTTGCATCTTCTTACTATAATGGAGCACCTAGTGGACCTGAGATGGTATATCTACGGCTTTTACTACGGTTTTGGAATACGCGGCATGTAGTTGAGCCATGCGCCTTCCAAATTTGGATGGAGCCCTCGCGCTCTATGATGGTGACTTATTTCTGCCATTTATAAAGCATTTAGTATTTTAAATTGTTCTCAAACAGATCTAAATTGTAGGTCATCACAGTATGTTTTCAAATTTAAAAGAAAATTTCTAAACATTAAGCTTCATTTTTCTTGTGTACACAAATTGATAAACAAGACATATTATGAGAAGATGGCAATACACCGTAAATACAACAGGCAATAATATTGCAACCATATCAACATATTATTTTAAACAAATTAAAATTAAAAAAACTCACAAAATCCAGTTCAGTATACACGGCTACAAGGAACTTTACACACACTAGTCTTTGCTCCAAATGCAACTGTTGAGTTTGCTTTTATCTTGTTGTTTCATTTTCTTAAGTGTATATGTAATGATGAAAACAGGTAATTATTAATATATATAATTGAGCTTTATTAAGCTTGTATCTTTTTCTATGTTTACAAGACTTTTAATATTTATTTTCGTCTTCAGATGTCCTGGGCATGGATGTACCTACTACTAATATAGTGTATCTAAGGGCCATAAAGCAGTACAGAATATCTGTTGTGATATATGACTGTCAGCAACAGTGTTGCTTCTTTGTTATTTCCTTATTTGATTAAATGAGTTAATAATCAGGATCTAGAGTTTGTTTTTATTAAATATAAATGTTAAAAATAGGTATGTAGTTTCGTTAAATATCTTGGTAGAACAATCGGCGCAGTACATGTCAGCTGAAATAGAAAGCGGTCGCGCTCCTCCGTTGGAGATTAATATGGCTGCTTTGTATGATATAAAATTAATTCACTTGTTTGAAATAAAAAGTATTTTAGTTAAAATGATTACAGCATGATTGAAACCATACCAACTTGCTTGAACTAATATAATAAACATTTCCCAAGACATCCTTTAGCTACGCCCATTTGAGTGACAGGCTATCGCCATATCTAGGTTAGACAAACAATGACCAATATAGCGTTGTCTACATTGAAACGTTTACATGCATTGAGTATTTTGCGATTGTTTTTTGATGCTTAAAACGTATTCGATTGGATTAACATAAAATAAAAGGAAGGGTTTTGCACCATGAAAAAACATTTAATATGACAAAGCGGGTAACATTTTTGCAGATGTAAACAATCAAATTGACTGGTAAATGTGAATTATGATAGGCTTGTTATAAGTTTACCTACACATTATGACATTTGTCTAACTTACATACACAAATACATTCCCCCATCATTCTCGTCCCCAAATGTAAAGCAATATGGTAAATATAAACATTCAGATTTGTTTTTTATTGCATGTGAACTCCTAAATGGCAAACAAGACGACAACGCTTCCTACGACATTATCTACACGAGCATGTACGCCATTGGGTCATTACATCTCACTTTCCTGACCTTATTAAATACGATTCTTAAAGAACATGCACATCTCAAAAAAATAGAATTAATACCATCGATTATATATTAGCATTATCTACAATAGCTCTCAATATTTTTTCGGGTATTTTTGTTGATAAAAAACATGCACAAAATGTTTTCGTTTTGAAATATAAGTCTAATTATAAGTCATAAACTATTCTTTGCACATACAATAATAACAATTTACACGCTCATTATTCACATATACAAGTTCATTTTTTTCTTTCGCTCAAATGTAAAACTATAACCTTAGTATTATACTCGTTATTTTCACATACATCATCTGATTGCGGTTAGCAAAATAAACATAATGCTGGTTTTATATATTGCATATGGTCCTACACAAAGCAGAAGCAACGACAACGTCTCCTACGACAGTTCCTACACGGACTGGTATGTACTAAAACTAACTTTATTAGTAATAATCAATTAGTAATTAGTCAAATATCAAATATTAAGACGTATAACAAAACACTAACAAAGTACTTAAAACATGCGTTTTGTTTTTTCCACACGTATAATAAAATGATACTCAGAGCTGTCTAAACCAGACATGTTCCTACCTAAGGTAAAAGGCGAGACCTTACTAATGATGTTTGGTGACAGAACTTGCAGACTGATTGCAACACGATCTTCTAACAAAAACAAAATACTTCCCACACTTAGTCAGACCGCCACCTTTTGGAGGCATTATGCCAGGATTTTTAAATCTTGTATGTGATGTCGCAGAAACGACATACACGCAGACAGTTATAAGAATATCCCAAACAACACAACATACGACAAATGGTGATGTACACCTGAATTGTTATATATTACGTATGGTCCTACACAAAGCAGAACAGATGTAAACAATCAAATTGACTGGTAAATATGAATTATGATAGGCTTGTTATAAGTTTACCTACACATTATGATAGGTGTCTTGCTTACATACATAAATACCCCTCCCCCTCATTCTCGTCCCAAATGTAAAGCAATATGCCAAATATAAACATTCAGATTTGTTTTTTATTGCATGTGATCTCAGAAATGGCAAACATGGCGACAACGCTTCCTACGACATTATCTACACGAGCAGGTATGCCATTGTGTCATTACAACTCACTTTCCTGACCTTATTAAATACGATTCTTAAAGAACATGCACATCTCAAAAAATAGAATTGATACCATCGATTATATATTAGCATTATCTACAATAGCTCTCAATATTTTTTTCGGGTATTTTTGTTGATAAAAACATGCACAAAAATGTTTTCGTTTTGAAATATAAGTCTAATTATAAGTCATAAGACTATTCTTTGCACATACAACAATAACAATTTACACGCTCATTATTCACAGATACAAAGTCATTTTTTTCTTTCGCTCAAATGTAAATCTATAACCTTAGCATTATACTCGTTATTTCCACATATATCATCTGATTGCGGTTAGCAAAATAAACATAATGCTGGTTTTATGTATTGCATATGGTCCTACACAAAGCAAAAACGACGACAACGTCTTCTACGACAGATCCTACACGGACTGGTATGTACTAAAACTAACTTTATTAGTAATAATCAATTAGTAATTAGTCAAATATCAAATATTAAGACGTATAACAAAACACTAACAAAGTACTTAAAACATGCGTTTTTCCACACGTATAATAAAATTATACTCAGAGCTGTCTAAACTAGACATGTTTCCATCCTAAGGTAATACGCGAGACCTTACTAATGATGTTTGGTGACAAAACTTGCAGACTGATTGCAACACGATCTTCTAACAAAAACAAAATACTTCCCACACTTAGTCAGACCGCTAACTCTTGGAGGCATTATGCCAGGATTTTTAAATCTTGTATGTGATGTCGCAGAAACAACATACACGCAGACAGTTATAAAGATATCCCAAACAACACAACATACGACAAATGGTGATGTACACCTGAATTGTTATATATTACATATGGTCCTACACAAAGCAGAACAGATGTAAACAATCAAATTGACTGTTAAATGTGAATTATGATAGGCTTGTTATAAGTTTACCTACACATTATGATAGGTGCCCTGCTTACATACATAAATACACTCCCCCTCATTCTCGCCCCCAAATGTAAAGCAATATGGCATTATAAACATTCAGATTTGTTTTTCATTGCATGTGATCTCAGACATGGCATACAAGACGACAACGCTTCCTACGACATTATCTACAGGAGGATGTATGCCATTGTGTCATTACAACTCACTTTCCTGACCTTATTAAATACGATTCTTAAAGAATACGCACATGTCAAAAATAGAATTAACACCATCGATTATATATTAGCATTATCTACAATAGCTCTCAATATTTGTTTCGGGTATTTTTGTTGATAAAAAACATGCACAAAAAGTTTTGAAATATAAGTTTAATTATAAGTCATAAGTCTATTATTTGCACATACAACAATAACAATTTACACGCTTATTATTCACATATACAAGTTCATTTTTTCTTTCGCTCAAATGTAAAACTATAACCTTAGCATTATACTCGTTATTTCCATATATATCATCTGATTGCGGTTAGCAGAAAAAACATAATGCTGGTTTTATATATTCCATATGGTCCTACAAAAAGCAGATACGACGACAACGTCTCCTACGACAGATCCTTGTATGTATTTAAACATACTTTATATGTTACTTGTGCAGTGTGGCGGTCGTAAAAAATCTCCCCGTGCATGTAATCTATGTTGTCATTTAATTCATCCTATAAGGATTGTTACGTGTATTTCCTTTGATGGACATTGAACTTTGGTTCTTCAATTCCATCTTCACATGAACAGGATGCTACAACCATTTATTAGTCTCTGGTCATGTTTGGTCATGATTCAGAAAGTTAATTTTATTGGTCGACCATTTTTGTGTTGTATTTCAAATCGAAATAATACCATATTCCTTTTCTGAACACTATTTAGACATTATTTTTCGATGACGTCACTACTTTCGTCATAACGTATAGAAAATATCAGCGCATGGACATTTTGTTTTCAAATTGATCGTTTTTCTTTTCGTTACTTGCATTTGAGAAACTCGTCAGGAAGTGCGAGGTTAGAGCTCTGTAAAACCGGTTTAAGCACCCCAGTCGGTCCATATTGCCGACTGACCGTTCCAAGGCGGTAACTGTCGGGTTTGCTCTTTTTCTTAAATGACTCATCACAAATTTGTTCTTACTTTTCGCTTGGCTTGCATGTGAAATACCTTTGTTCTGTGCCTTTTCGGAGTTTGGTATATGTTGCAATACTCATAGGACTTTGTCATATATTCTTAGTAGTAATAATTAATTAGTCAGATATCAACTATTAAAACGTATAACAGAACACTAACAAAATACTTATAACATGTGTTTTGTTTTTTCCACAAATATAATGAAATGATACTCAGAGCTGTCTACACTAGACATGTTCCCTAAATAAGGTAATAGGCGAGACACACACACACACACACACACATACACACACACATACATACCATACACACCACACACGCACACACACACACACACTCACATACATACATACAAACCATACTATACAAACCATACCATACATACACACATACATACCATACATACCATACACACATACCATACTGGCAGACAGACAGACAGACAGACACACACACACACACACACACACACACACACACCAAGATGCGATTAAATTTACAAAACTCGATAATATTACTCCAGACTCGACCCAATCATTTTCTTTGATTTAAAAAAATAATTATAACTATATTTAGTTTTGTTATATTTGCGTAATTTCTTTTCTCGCAGGAAATTCTGAGCCACAGGTTCTCTTTCATTAACTCTTTCATTAACCAAAACACGCATTAAACGATTCAGGCACTACTTCAATATGCCAGTTCAAAATCGACATCTTTAGGCAAAATCATATACGATTAATAGCACTGCAAAATCATTGAAGGGAATGTTATTTTTAACGTAAGTTACGCACACTGTTGTCAATAAGCATCATAATATTCGACCGCTATTCTCTTTTAAATTGCATATCATTGATCAATATCCGAGACACGCTTATAATGTTTGATATAATGTCTGATAACATATCGCACTTTGTCGCATATCCCACAGTCATGTGGCGTCTGGCGTATGTTCCGATCAATCGGAATACATATTACATGAGCACACTGCATGCAATTGTGGGAGGTGTATACAGGGAATTCGAGAATCACATAACTTGCTTACTGTATTTATGTTTGAGTGATCTAGCAACAAACCACTTGCATTCAGTAAGGCTTAAACAAGAAATTATTGTAATAAAGATACAATGTATGCTTAAACAAGAAAAAGCATAAATGTGAAGTAACAAAGCAAGATTAACAACGAGAAAAAACAACTGAACTTGTACAATGAATATATATATAAATATATATATATTTCAAATGTACAATGTCCGCAGGAAGTTCTTTTTTCATTATCGTTTTATCGCAAAGAATGCTTTACTGATAAAATGACAGAAAAACACTTTTCACATTATCCGTTTTTCTCCTACTATTACCTCAGACATTAGCTATAAATTCTCTTCTGATAACAATTACTTTATCAAACACCAGTGTGTAAAATCTGTCACGCGCATCCGGACGGGCTACTTTTTAAATGAATAAATTACATGCCACAGTTGGAGTTCCAAACGTCGCCAAATCGAATAAATTTGAAGATTTTAAAGGACGCAACAGCTTATGACAAAAAATAGTTCAGAAGGATTTTAATCTCCTTGGTTTTTTATTAATGTCTGATGATGTCACATTGTTTTGCCTCAAATTACTTCGAAAACTAGCTTCACGCCATTTATTTGTACCAGTTGTCTATGAAACGCATGATTTAGTTTTGTGTCAGCCTAGTGGGATAACAATTTCTTTATTCAACACCAACCTGGTATTCCCTTTATGTATTACAAAACCATGCACTGTACTAGTGTAAGGAGATAAACGTCAGTTCACCGATAATGTATGTAGAATAAGTGCTTATTTTTAAATACAGTGGTTAATTAATTAAATTGATTAAGTATCCTAATATCTTCAAGTGAGACAGCACTTTCAAGCATAGGGCATATCATTTTTCCGTATGAGTTTATTTTAATCACAGCCGAGTTATCTACTATGTGGACTTATTATATGGAATGATGAGGCACTGGTGCAGCTGCCTTGAGCCACTTTCAATGCTACAGAATTTTAATTAGTAGATATTACATATTCACCCTATGTATATATTTCATTTGAAACATTTGAAAGCCCTTTATATCTTATGAACACGTTTAAATAATAGTAACAACTCATAAAGCAAGACCTTCCTTTCGCAAGTGGAAGTGTAAATGATGAAATGAAAACTAAATATGGCTACACATTAATGGTACTTCTTCCAGACCAAATAGCCTAAATAGCTACAATAGACAATGAAGACCATAAAGAGAGTTAAACTATATATGTAATTAATTGTTGGAAAGGGCTGCTAATTAATTACCCAGCCATAGATCGGCATCAGATGGCATATGGACCAAAGTCCTATTAGCAACGACCTGAAAAGAGCAAGTGCAAGAGTCCATGTTAATTGGGGCAGTGGGAAAACATTTCGATTATTAATAAGGTTGGTGTAACGTTTGCTTCAATTTTAAACACCACTAGAAATTCAATATATATTTTACGTTTTTGGCAATTTAAAAGCAACGTTAAGCAAAATCGTGCACAATGTAAGCTTAATGCTGAATCATAAGAAATCATGCAATGCAGTATTTCGAAAATTTTCACCGAAAATTTTAGAATAGTTTAAAGTTACTTGTATCAGACTGTTATAAAACACCAGATGCTAACTTCAAGACATCTTTGTAAAATGTACGCAACCTAATTCAGCTTTAGAAAGATGCAAAACTGAAATTATAAAGAAAATATATCAATTCTGTATACATTTGTAAAAAGGTTATCTGCAGATAACAGCTTGGTTTTCTCATCTATTAGATCCACATAATTTTAAGAATATCACATTAAGATGATACAAATACTGCAAGGTTTGTTAAGTACAACAATAAGATAATAGAAGACCGTGTGCGTTTTCAAGCTTTAAGTAAACAATTCCGTTAAGATTTAAAGTTTAAGTTCTTGATCAAGTTAAACATGTTGACAACAAATATCAATGTTAACAAAAATAAATATTGGCTTTACTGCTGATGTAGAATTTAGACTATGTACGATCAGGTACGTTTCAAAAATTCAATATTCCCACTAAATTTGCAGCAAACAATTCTTTCAGGAAACATCGAATTAAATAAATAATTAACATAATATCGTATATGTACACAAATATATGCTTCGTTTCTCTTTCAAAAGATATATAAAACTTATACTCAATATTTTCTTTCACTTGACTAGTGCTGACAGCTTTTAAGCCTAAGTCTAAGCCTGGAAGTCTAAAAAACACAATGCCTTACTACAAATATTTGCAAACACAACTTATACAGTGTTAACAACACATTTTTACAAATACCACAACTAATGAAAAGACTTAGTCTCACAACATACCTCAGGCTTAAATTATTCCAATGAGATTAATAATCTTGTTCGACCTGTGATGTTATTATATATACAACAATCACGCAGACAACTGCAGGGACATTTCAGACATTGTAACATTCACTAGAATGTATTTATATGTACTACAGACTCGTTATCTCTAATTGTAACGCTAATATTAAAACATCTATTAATAGACAGGTTTGCCGGGATATATTGTATATTATTGATTATATGCACATGCTTGCTGTGAGTTGTCACACTTAGATAGAACATTATTATTTATGGTGGTTTGTTTAAGAAAGAAACATAAAGCGTAATAAATGCTAGCCATTACTATGTTAATTAGCGTAATATTTTGTTATATATTACCCTTTTGTCAACTATGTCCGCTTTTGTCTAAACTAATCTGTCATGTTTTCTTTCCACGCGTTTTCTTTCCAATACATTCCACGCGAAAAGTGAAACGATTATTTATTATCGTTTTTGAATATCGAGTCTTAATTTGCACTTACATGATCATGAAAGACATTAAATTGTTAACGTGCTCACTTTTGAAGGCAATCAAAATAATCTGTGAGACAACAAGAACATTGCCTGATACATGCTTGTGAACAACATGTAACAGGCAAACTTGATAAACGTGTGTGATTCCAACTTATCCAATATCTCACAATCAAAGTACTTGATGATTATTGAATTGCTTATAAAGATTAACAATAGATAATATTTACAATTCAAATAAATAAGTCAATGCTACCAGTCTTTACTCCTTGTTTATAACATTCGTCACTGTTCTGAAATTAGACTAAAGATGAAATATAAAGTGTTAATGTATTAAACACAATATTTTGCGCCAAACAAACAGCTTGTGTTATAATAGTATGGCGTCAATTCAGTGTCAAAGGTCCTTTCCGCTGTTCTGACAAATTATGTGCTCGTGTTACCAAACAATCCGCAACTGATGTACAAATGCCATGTAAATATTACTCTCGCCTTTTGTGGGTTAGATTATGTTAAATAAATGAATCGCCAAATACTATGCATGCTTCCGTTTAGCTGATATTCTCCGTTGACACAAACGTGAATGCTTCGTCAGTATATTACCAATGCTGTTGTCATGCTATTGCTAAATTCTCCCTGCGAATTACGCTACTATAAGACCTATTGCTTAGTGACTTCGACTTCTTGTGTGGCTTTATGTCTAATTGTATAAGGTGAAAGCATAAGTTACTGAACTTAGTGAACGTATGACATTATATCTTTTGATTTAAACTAATTCTAGATTTTTAAAAAATATACAAATGTGAAAGAAACACTCATGCATGTAATCTATGTTGTCATTTAATTCTTCCTAGATTGTTGCGTGTATTTCTTTTGATGGACATTGGACTTCAGTTCCTCAATTCCATATTCACATGAACAGGATGCTGCAACCATATTTTTTTCTCTGACATGTTTTTTCTTGATTCAAAAAGTTAATGTCACTGATAATCAACCATTTTTGTGAAGTTTTTCTAATCGAAATAATTACCCTTTCTTTTCTAAACACTATGTGGACATTATTTTTCTATGACATCACTACTTTCGTTATAACTTAAGAAAACATCAGCGCTTGGAAATTGTGTATTCAAATAGATCGGTTTTCTTTTCATTTCTTGCATTTGAGAAACCCTTTAGGAAATGCGAGGTTAGAGCTCTGTAAAACCGGTTTAAGCACCCCAGTCGGCCCATATTACCAATTGACCGTTCCAAGGCTTTAACTGTTGGGTTTGCTCTTTTCATTTAATGAATCAACACAAATTTGTTCTTACTTTTCACTTGGTTTGCATGTGAAATTCCTTTGTCTTGTGCTTTCAGCGTTTGGTATATGTTGCAATGCTCATAGGAATTTGTCATATATTTATATTTATTCATAATACATTGATAATGTTTTCACAAATGATGCACGTGGTCTCAGTCACGACAATAGAGCAGACGAAGAACACATTTCTTATGACAAACACTGCAATGACGCATACACATCTTTCTGTGCTTTCAAGTGCATTCTGTGCACAACCTACTAACTCAGATTTATATTTTATTAAGTAGCAGATTAAAAATAAGAAATGATTGAACACTAGTTTGCGTCGCAATTAGTTTTAGACAACGCCGAATGATAAGAGATTATATCTGTATGAGAAAGGAGATTATATGAACTTGTTAGGTCTCAGAATATCTAAAGGTAAAAATTGTATGATATTGATTATGCTGCTTCATGCCAGCACTATTGTTTCCTTGTCTTGCAATAAACGTTTATCGCATAAATGAGATCTTTTACTTGCCAAATACAAACCACTAACCAAGATAATACTTGCTTCTTACTCTGCTGGTTAGGAAAATTTAGGTTTAAAAGCTTTAAACTTTAACGGAACTACCTAATGCATTTAACACTTTAACACGCGCATGAGCTAATGTTATCTTATTGTTGTACTGAGAAATAAAAAAAAACATGCAGTGCTTATAATATCTTAATGCCATTCATGAAACATATTTTGTGATAGTAAGTGCGACAACTAATCAGTCAACTACATATTATAGTATATATTTCCGATCGACTGTCAGTAAAGCCTTCATATTAACCATCTCAATGTAGATACATTTAATGGTCAATATATAATTTTACTAACGTATATGTTCTTTTTATCATGGCATTGTTGAGTAATTTATTTTCGATCTTAGTCTACACTTAAATGTTTTTAATACGATTATTACCAACACAGAAAACGTTAGTGTTGATATTGATAATGTGTGTTTTAAAACACATCGACTGTATCCCAAAAGCATTCACTTATCCAACCTGTGATGATAGTTAAAATAATCAAACTCACCTTACCTGGAATATTTACAAATGCAGCTGTTTAACGATAGGTATATATTCAGACAGATCTTTGAAATGTTAACAATAACTGCTACTTGTTCTACACATGGTAATTAAAAGCACAAAACGACAGCCCCGTGTTTGAACCATGTGGCGTCTTTTGAGCCAACTCCTCAGAATTGAAATGCTAAATACTTTGCCAGTGTATAATAAAACACCATAATAATGTGCAAAAGGTATTTTACGAAAGTCTCAATGTATCTTTACAAATATTCGACGTGTATGGTTCGTCATTTACTCTGCCTTCTCCATTTTTACTTAGCTTATTCAAACTTGCATACTTCATTGTCTGGATACTGCTACTTCTATCCTTCTAGTTTGCTACAATTGGTCCTGTCGCTTGGTAAACATGATTTCTTGTCTGAATTTTGTTTTGTTGTTAAATAAATACTAAGAAATAAACAAAATGACTTAAATAAGTGAATTTATGAACTCTGGCCAATATTTTATAAGTGTTTTTGTGCTTTTTTACAGATAATGAAAAATGTAACAGACTTTTTCTAAACCTAAAGTATCTTTATTATTATTTGGATGTTGGTTTTACAGATGATGGAACAGCGACCCCTAGAGTAGAGAAGGAAGGTAATTACTTGAAATGCAACCACACCACCATCAGCCATACAGCTACATCTTAACAGAGCTACAGCTACATTTTCTATGGTTTTCCCCTCTTTTTCTTCTTTCTAATTTAGTTATGACTTGATTTTGAAGAGTACATCGTTGTTCAGTTAGAAGGTAAAGATAGATACGTTTGTAAATGTTTTCACAATGTGATGAATTGCTCATTATACAAATCACCATATGAAATGTCAACGATAACATAGTATAACAAGAGAGTATTGATGCAAATCAGCAAAGGTCGTCGTTCTGTTGTACAATATAGCATTTTGGCTAGCAAAACTGATGAAAGCCTTGTTTTTGAAATGTTTTCAATGCCGTCATATGTTCATATCTTAAATAATGTATGGTAACGAATAGTCTTTGGGCTCATGAAAAAAAATCCAATTAGAAACAACAAAATAGAGTATAAAATTTGACTTGTACATAGTACATTGTCGTAACAACAGCAATTTAAATTTAACATACATACAATCATAGATAAATACGGAACATAAACAATTTCCACTGAAAGTAAAAATGTACCAACTATGATCTAATTTTATTCACCAAGTTTGAATAATAACCGAAATTCAATGCACTTCACTTGTTTATAGAACCACAAAGCGCCATAAATAGGACTTTCCCTAGAAATGACAATGACATTTGAAATGATACATTTTGGCGTTTAAAAAGTGTATTACCAATCAAACTGCTAGGAATATGATAAACCAATATGCCCGAAAGACTTATTAAAACACAATAGTGTCAAGATTTTTTTTTAGGTATTTGTATTTACCATGTTTTCATTTGTAGTACACTTAAAATGCAATTTAAAGCTTCCCTTTCTCTACAAACAGACAGTCGACCTAACGTGGAGGCTGCAGTTGCAGTCACGGTAACGATTGTGGTAGTTGGTGCTGTGGTTGTTGGAACAATCTTCTATATGAGAAGGTAAGTACTCTTTACTAGAACACAAACGGTAAAGAATATGCATACCGTTATGATGTTACACAAGCTGCGTCTATACTGTTTGATTAAAAAGGATGCATTGTTAAAATTTAGGTGGTTTAAACGGTCCATTTATTTATTGTAAAATAAGATTCGTTAATCCCCAAGTAACTTCATTCTAAGGGTTCATTTAAATTTCGAAATCATGAATAAAAGCTAAAGAAATAACATGCTACGTGTAACTGTTAAACCTAAACAAATGAGACATTAAAGGATTTGTCAGTTGTTGGCCATACATGTATACACGGAGCTCACTCTTACAATAGTGCATGAAGCTTCAGTCGTCTCCAAATTCTAAACAAAAACTAATCGGTTGACATGCTACGTGTAACTGTTTAGCTAAAACAAATGAAACATTAAAGGATTTGTCAGTTGTTGGACAAACATGTATACACGGAGCTCACTCTTACAATAGTGCATGAAGCTTCAGTCGTCTCCAAATTCTAAACAAAAACTAATCGGTTGACCCTTACACGACGGATAGTCAGTGTTTAATACGTGACATTTTCTCCCCAACCAGTTCATCACGAAATCACATAGATCGGAGTATTGCCATATGGTAATATATTTGGTAAAGCGTATCTGGCCAGATAAACTGATTCGTATAATGCACAGCTATCATTCGAAAGTATATTATAGAGAAGGTCTAAACCCTATTGGAAGTAAAATAATAATATAAAGTGACGTTAAACTTCATAATTGACACACAAATAATGTTTAAGGTTAATATTTATGAAAAGTCTAAGCTTTCCATTTGGTTTCCGATAATGCAACAATAATGTTTGTCAAAATGCCGTAAACTGCAGGAGACGTTCAAGAAAAGATGCGACAAAACAACGACAAGAAATTCACACCAACAACGCATACATTGGATCAGTTTCCAGGTATATTGATCTTCATCAGAATGCACATCCTTCAATAAAGGCCGAGGATCAATGCACCAACCATTATTATGCCGAGATTGCAGACAACAGCGTCCACTTTAACCATTCCTCCACAGAAGGTAACGAATACCAACCGATTAAACCAAATGAAAGGACCGCGAAGAATGGACCGCCGACAAATAGTTACACCACAGACAAGGATCCGACTGGGGAGGACGAGTACGACCATCTCGGTACCCAGGATACATCCAGCACACGTGCAAACAACTATGAACATATCACTCACATTAGCAAAGATGATTGTCACTCTATTTTGTACGACAAAACTGAATTTAATCAAGGGAACACAATCAGTTTTGACGATGAAGACAACTACAACCACTCTCAACAGAGCGCTGCTGCCGAGCGGACTGAGACAGATGATAGGGATGGAGGATACTCACATGTTGGTGGCACTGTCGGAGGACCAGAGGTCGACGACCAGTATTCAACAATGGAAAGTGTTGTGGACACACAAGATGGCTCACGCCATCTAAACAATTACTTTGTACTTGAAAAACAATATTAGCGGTATTTGCCTGTGTGGATGTTAGCTACATATTGCAATGTGCTGTTAACATCGTAACGTGACCCGAAACAGACTAGTGCTTCGAATAGTTCGCATAATCATTTATTATTCATTTGTTGTAAGAGGGGAGAGTGTTGGTTAATTGTCGTTGTTCAAACATGTTTTCCAAAATTAACGGTGTTTGCCCTGGCTTTGTTTTATTTAAGCGATGCTTTCAATGCGTTTATATACTTAGCTAAATGCATCTATGCTAGCTTTTTGTTAAACGATTTTATATAAATTGAGCACATTGGTATCTGTTCTTCAATTATAATCATAGTCAGAAATTTGTCTAACGACGTAGGGTCACAGAAACGTGCTTACACATTTGAGTACATTTAATCTTAAATTAACTCAACTGATTTAGTCTCCAACTGCACGCTAATTTGAACAACACAGACCATGCCTATAACGTGCAACGTCTATTTTTACCAAAAGTCCAGAATCTTCTCAAACTTTATACTGAAAAATTCACTGATTTTAGTTTTTGTTAATCGATTTCTGATCATTTAAGACACTCAAAGACACACAATGACGTGATTCGACAAATATTAATTAACTTTTTTATAATAACCGTTGATGTGTATGTTACAGGACGTAGAGACTTTTCCATTAGAAATTATTCGAAGCAGAAAAATGTTGTTGTTTTTACTTTTTAGCAGCCAACGTTGTTAAACATCGTTTTAATAAAAGTAAACTGGTAATAGCCAGTTTGTTGATGAAATTATATTAGTGATGGAAAAATCAAAGATATTCTTTATACGCTATTTTTACGTTCGCGTTTGAAGTTTCTATGGTTTTCTTTTAAAGAAGCCGTTTTTCTTATGGTTAGGTAAACATATGTATGTATGTAGAAGTTGGGATTGATAACAGCGTGTGATTAAACTTAAAACTGACAATAAATCTTTTAAAAATGTTAACAAATTTAGAAAGACATTGGTTGTTAAAAGTAGGTTACATGTAGAACGGCAATTTTACTGAATTTTATTTATATAATTTAAATCTTTAGTTGAAGTGCAATTAACTTCTCATTCGTATAATGTTTTAATCAACAACATTGTTAAGTTAATTGCAACATAACGCACGCTTACAACTAATAAAATAATAAAATACAAACATTTAAAATTGATAATTTATTTTTCCATATATACAAATGTTTAAACTTGTGTATTCTATGTGCAAATTATTTTACTTTGTTTAATTTTAAGATATCAGATATACCTTTAGCTGCGTGTTCAGTCACGCACACACACCCGCACACACAGTTAAATGCACACGAAATATGCATATACTTTGAAAAGGATATCCTTTTTGAACCAAATGATGGCAAAGTGAAACTTGAACATGACAAAGGCATTACATGCAAGCAAAATGTAAAATAAGAACAAATCTGTGATGAGTTATTTAACAAAAGGAGCAAACCCGACAGTTTCCGCCTTGGAACTTTCAGTCGGCAATATGGACCGACTGGTGTGCTTAAACCGGTTTTACAGAGCTCTGTCCTTGTACTTCCTGATGGGGTTCTCAAATGCAAGATATAAAAAGAAAACCGATCAATTTGAATAAAATGCTCAAGCGCTGACGTTTTGTTTGATGCGTTATGACGAAAGTGGTGACATCATTGGAAAATAATGTCCGCAAAGTGTTTAGAAAAGAGATTTTAGGGAGTAGTTACTGCGCATCATTTTTGCGCATGTCCTTTCTGTTTGTTTGTGATACTTTGACTAGGTATTTCAATTGTAAGATTTATCAACTGCTTCGGGTTGCAGATTCCTTATTGTATTTCCATATAAAAATCTAGAATAGACATACAAAAGGATGTTTTAGTAAAAAGTCGTTAAGGATAAGAATTAATGAATCCATTCCTGTAATCAGCATTTGCGAAAGAAGTATCACAACATAATCAATTTCAATTAAAACAAGTAATATTCACGATACAATTGCAATAAATGATAACGATCCAGACAATAAATCCAGTAAATTCAAGTCACCAGGCTTGAGCGTAGTTGCCACCTAATTATTACAGTATATAGTAATAACATTAGCTAGTTAGAGTAGGAGAAAAATCTTCCCTGCTCTTGTCAGTCCCTAATATATTACGTAAAGAGATTTAAAGGTTACAAGCTATAAATACAACACAGAATCACAATGCAGACACTACAGACATAACACAGGACAGACACAAACAGTCAACAGATGATTAATGAAACATTTGATTTCAAATAAACAAAACAAGGTCCGGACTTATAATACATTCGGAAATGTTTTGGTTACATTTAGTAACAGAAATAAATATAAAACGCTCATTTAATTGAATCGGAGATTTACGCCGTTTTTCAAAGCTTTTGACTTCGAGGGAAATAAAACAAACAACACTAAAATATTTAAACCTTCATGTCTTTATATATATTATATATAGCATATTTAGACTGTACTACTACTTTAATATATTAAATAATACAGCAAATTAATAATTAAAACTGCTTTTCAACCGAAAAGACCAATAACAATATACTACAATTTTGCATTATATATTTTGTAACCGGCATTACTGTTTTTATTTGACATCATTAAAAACTTAAGTTGAAGTGCAGTTAACTTATCATTTGTAAGGGGTATTATCTACACTATGTAATTGCAACATTACGCTTACAACAAATAAAATGATAAAAATAGAAATATTTTAATTTGATGGTTTATTATCCCAGATATAAGTATAAATAAATAAGAGTTCGTGTTTACTTAACTCTTTTACTTTGTTTAATATTAAGATGTTAAATATACAAAAGCCATTAATAAGCCATTAATAAATAGACGTAAATAAAGACAGTAAATGAACAGTGCCAATAATAAAACTAGTTCATAATGTAACTATTAAGGTCTCATTGTAAGTATGTCGTAAGTAAATATGACAAGATAATTGATTCAAATAAGCCGTTGACCTTTTTGCAACGATAGAGAATAACTTTACTCTTGTAAATGAACAAACTTGTACGTGTTTAGTCATGAGTTTATATATTTTTCTAGAATTTGACATACAGGATTGTGACATTCCGGTGTTCTGTAAAAATACCAATTTTCAATAACATTTTTGACATGTTTACTTAACGGTTGGATTACTTGTAAACAGATTGTGACTATTTACAGTGCAACTGACAATTTTAGGGTTGTTTAATACTAAAAAGTAACATAGTGTGAACACGGTTTGAAACTATAAGAAAATGAAATTCTATTTAATAATTGGCATCTAAATCAAACTAATAATACATGAAAAGGTACTTTTATATCTAAAGGTTTTGTATACGCAAAGACTTTTACAACGATATTTAAAAAATTCATTAAAAGGGAAACTATCGTGTCAGTTTACGAAGCAGCGGCAACAAATATGTAGCACTATGATTTTGTTTCAAGCATTTTTTCTACAAGGGCAACACTTTTGAAAAACGGAAACAAGTTCATGAATGTTTAACAAAGTGGCAATTTACGTGTCAACAAAATGAAACAATCAGGCTTTTCAAGTATGGTAGAGAATGGGCAATACTTGCTATGAAGTAGCTTTAAACAAATGTACACAGTAATGTTTACAATCACCATTAACTTCATCATCATGTTTACAATCATCAATTTCATCATCATGTTTACAATTATCAACTTCCTCATCATGTTTACAATCATCAATTTCATCTTCATGTTTACAATTAAAAAAAATATGACGGCATAAGTTATTGTAACACAACCAAGGACGAAGTGAAAAACAAGTCTGTCTTATGTAACTTTCCTTGACATACAAATACGCCTTTAACCATACGGCTAGTATTGCATACATACTTTTGCATCCATGATCCATAGTTTAAACATATTTTATTTCACATATTTTACATGAATTTACAAAGAGTATACAATGCAAATGAAAAAGGATTGAAACGAAAGCTTAAGCTTATCGTGTTTCTCTCCCAGCACAATAGTGTATGATATGGCAATAGACTAACATTACATTTAAGATATAAGTAATCAAGTGAAGTAATCAGCAAACTAAAAATAATAATACTGTATGTAAAAAATAAGAAAAAAAACAAGAAGAGAGTAATGAAAGTGCAATTTAGGAATCTAACTGAAATCAAAAGAAAGCGAAAAGAAAAGAGAACCAGGACATATGGCCAGAAGTGACAGTTTTAGAGGATTGAGAAAAGAACAGGATAGTATCCCTATTAAATTTTATTAAAACGTTTTGTTGCCTTGATATACGCATGTACAACATCTACTATGTGAATATTTGTAACCAGACTTAAACAGTTATCTCCAAACAACAAAATATTAACATCAACTTTTGGTAGAAGAGTTAGACGATCAGTAAGATGATTTCTTTCTACGCAGTAATTAGGACAGAGTAGAAATAAGTGTTCAGCAGTTTCTAGCTCCCCACACACACATAAAGGAGAGGCGACAATATTTTTCATGTATAGGGTATGGTTGAAGGAACTACAATTTAATCTTAATCTTGCATGAAGAATTTGTTTATTTCTGTTTCCATGCAAAAAATGAAGAGGTACTTTACAATAGTCGAGGTCTAATGATCTTTTGAAAGCAGATAGTGAACTTACACTTTTTATATCATCGGTAAGTTGATTCCATTCTCTTATAGCAGAGGGCAAAAAAGAATCATAATACGAGTTTAAATAGCTGTTGATGTTTTGTATGTTATCTGAATTACGGAGGTTATAACGAGATGTAAGGCCAACCCTGTTCGGAATCAACTGATGAAGATAAGGTAGCGTTAATCCATGCAACATTTTGTAGAACAATATTAATTTATGTTTACGCCTTCTGTTTTGTAGAGAGTCCCATCGAGTTTCAAGACCTAAGTTGACTAATGATACTAATTTAGTGGCACCAGTAACTACTCTTGCTGCTTCATTTTGAATTTTGTCGAATTCGAGCTTATCCTGCTGTGAGCAGTTATCAAATATTACATCGCCATATTCTAAAAGTGGTCTAATTAATGTAAAGTATATCGTTTCTAACGTTGACCGGTCTAACTGATATTTTAGTTTTTTCATTATATTAAGTCGACTCCATGCTTTAACTTTTACTTGCCCATTTTGATATTTTATCTAAATCATTGTTTAGTGTAACTGCCGCACTAAGAGGAGTATCAACATTTATAAATAGCCCGGTGTCATCGGTAAAAAGCCGTATATTTGACTTAACGTCAACAACTATGTCGTTTATGTAAAGTAAAAACAGAAGAGGACCTAAAATAGAACCTTGAGGAACACCTGCTCTAATAAATACAGGATCTGATTTAGCACCTGGAAGGACAACACATTGGGAACGATCTTTTAAGTAATCTTCGAACCAACAGAAAAGTTCTCCTATGACACTCGCGGCCTTCAATTTATGTAAAAGACCCTTGTGCCATACTCTATCAAAGGCTTTACTGATGTCACAGAAAACTGCCTTAACTTCTTTTCCAGAATCAACCGTTTTGCTAATAGAGTCGTATAAATATATCAGTTGATTTACTGTTGAGTCACGTGGGGTAAATCCTGACTGAAAAGATGATATCGTATTGCAAGAGAGGAAATAATTATAAATATGCTTATAAATACATTTTTCAAGAACCTTCTCTATGATCCATGATGAAACAAGGACAGAATGCGGATGCCCTATTTGGTGCAACTGTTAACTTAACTGTCCATATAAAAAGAAAATTGTTTGTTAATGCCTGATGTATATAGCTTTTTTATTTTACTTTAAACCACATACATATTTTCAGATCTACCTCAAATAATATTATTGAAAAAATCTCAAAAGTGTATGCAGGTAAGATTTCATAGAAATGTATTTGTATATTAAAACAGAATACGCATGTTCATTGAAGTATGATATATGAATGATTTTATTAATGTCTAATTACAAATATTTGGTATAACAAAGTGATTGAGAGATTCCCGAAATTGTTTACTTCACAGTATTTCCTCATTTTGTGATCCGCTATCGGGATATAATTTCAAGGGTGCTCGTGGCGTAGTGGTAGAATCTCCGATTGGTAACTCTCCTGACTGCTCAGCCTCTTCCAAATGGGTTCAAGTTCCGGACGTGGCGCAGGATTCTATATAGGGAAGGTCTACCAGCTGGGCTGCAGTGCGCCGGTAGTTCTACGTATACATATTCCTTTACAGAAATGATTGGATTAAGCTTTAATGGCAATAACTGTTATGCTGCGACGTATTTTAAAAAACGTTCAGACTGTTGCATTGAAAACGGTTGCAATTCCATGATTGACTGTGTCTTGAAATTAACTATAAAACAATGGCATATTTAAACTGTGCGATAATTAAGGTCTGATCCATGTCCTTATTAAACTCGAAAATTAATTTTCTATGACCAAAAAGACTGTGGAAATTTATACCATATAAGAGTTTATGTGCAAACATTTTTTAGTTTAAAAAGTTAACGTTTTTTAAGCAGATGAATTTGTATAAACTAAATAATTAAAAAGTGGAGAACATTAGATTACAATTTATACATTCTATAAACGTGTCAATCAAAAATTGCAAAACGTATTAAAAAGTCATACACATGTGAATGACTAATGATCTAATGACTATGACTGTATTAAACAGTTTACCTATGTCACGTAACGATGAGCTATGTTATGGATGTTATCTTAAACTGTTTGCTGGTCCATAACCGCGTGTAATGGTGCGCGAGGGAGATTACAGTCTGGCGGATACGTACATGTACGTGGCAGCGACGTCAGGTTTAGGTAAGGGTTTGTGGAGAAACTTAAAGGGAGAAGGAGTTCTTCCGGGTTGATAAACTGTGTGTAAATATTTAAATGAGCTGTAATACAGTAAATTAAATATCTGGATATATATCCAATAACTTGAGAGGTGTATTCGGGAGTGTTTTCTTATTATGGGTGTATGATTTTCCACTTAATTGACAGCTGTTGTGACACAGCAATTGATATAAACCTTTTTCCTACCTTCGTCATGGAATATCCCTTTGTTCCTTTTACACTTGGTAAGTGCTTTTTTAGTTATTTTAACAGTTTAACATAAGTGGAAAGACTATAGCAGAATAAATAAATGCAACATAAGTAAAATCAGGTATAAAGAATAATGTCTTTCTTTGGATCTACAAGTAAAGACGAGGACTAGGTAAAGTCTTCACGTGAATAGAAGAGTGCAATCAAAACATGTTGGCAATTTCTAATAAAAGCAAAATTATCAAAAATGGCAAATAAATGATTGTTTTCAAAGATATTCAATAAAAACGTGAAATAAGACTTTAACAACGTTTTCGAACCTTTACTTTTAATCATGTGAGAAAGAGAGAAAAGTCAGTCGAACTACAGTATAGCTGGCGAAGGTCTAGTATTAGCACGTATATTGTGTTTTTACGTGTTCAATTTGTTTACTTTTTATTTTCTAATCACGCAGCATCTTAACCTTCCATTTAAAATAGACTAAATACGATTGGTCTATTTTTCATTTTAAAATAATTTTAAATAAGGGACACACTAACTATTAAACTGACAAATGACAATTGATCAGGTGTTTATATGTTAATTTGTTTGTTTTGTAACTAGCACAGTTGGCTTAACTTTAAGAAGCAGTTTACGTTCGTATTTATTACTATAGAGAAGGATGTCGAAGTAAAGAAAATGCTTATAGTCGTGTGCAATAATAAGGGCATTCCAAATAGATGGCGCTGAGAAGAAACCAACACGTACATAATCATCAACCACAATGACATGCCAGAAACTGACACTAAGAAGGAACGAACCCGCACAAAATTACCAAGCGCAAGGCACGCCAGACACATACACTGAAAAGGGACCAGCACATACATTATTATCAACTACAATGGCACACCAGACAATGACACCGTGAAGGGATAAGCACGCATATTATTATTAACCACAATGGCACGCCAGACTCATACACTGAAAAAGAAAACAGCACGTACAAAATTATTAACCACAAATGTACGCAGAAGACTGACGCTGACAAGTTACCAGCACGCACATAATTATCAACCACAATGGCAAGCCAGACATTGACGCTGAGAAGGGACCAGCACGCACATAATTATCAACCACAAACGCACGCCTGACACTGATGCTGAGAAGGGACCAGCACGCACATAATTATCAAGCAAAATTGCACGTCAAACACTGATGCTGATAGGAAACATGCACGCACAGAATCATCAACCACAATGGCACAGCTGACAAGACACTGAGATGAAACCAGCACACATGTAATTATTAACCACAAAGGCACGTCAGACACGGACCCTGAAAAGGGATCAGCAGGCACATAATTATAAACCACAAATTCACGCCAGACATTGACAATGAGAAGGGACCAGCAGGTACATAATTATCAGTAACGATGACACGTAAGACAAGACAATGAGATGAAACCAGCACGCACAGAATCATCAACCACATTGAAACGCCAGATACTGAAGCTGAGAAGGAACCAACATGCACAGAATCATCAACCTCAATGACACGCGAGACTTACTGACACTGAAACCGGACCAACACGCACATAGTCATCAACCATAATGGCACGTCAGAAACTGACACAGAGAAGAAACAAACAAGCACATAATTATCAACCACAATGGCATACCAGACACTTACACTGAGAAGTAACCAGCACGCACAGAATCATCTACCACAATGGCACGCCAGAAACTGACACAGGAAAGAAACCAACACACAGATAAAGATCAACAGCAATGGCACACCAGACACTGTCACCGAGAAGAACCCAACACGCACAGAGTCATCAACCAGAAAGACACGTCAGAAAAACAGACACAGAAAAGGAACCAACACGCACATAATTATCAACCACAATTGCACACCAATAACTGGCACTAAGAATTGACAAACACGCACATAATTACCAAGCGCAAAGGCACGCCAGATACATACACAGAAAAGGGACCACCACGTACATAATTATCAACCTCAAAGGCACCCCATACACTGACGCTGAGAAGTGACCAGCACGCCCATAATTATAAAGCAAAAATGCATGTCAAAAACTGATTCTGATAAGAAACAAGCACGCACAGAATCATCAACCACAAAGGCACGCCAGACACTGACCCTGAAAAGGTACTTACACTCACATAGGTATCAACAACACTGGCACGGCAGACATTGACACTGAAAAGCGACCAGATTGTACATAATTATCATTAACAATGGCAAGTAAGACCAGACATCGACATGAAAGCTTCACGCACAGGATCATCAACCACAATGACACGGCAGATAATGCCGTTGAGAAGGAACCAACACGTATATAATTATCAACTACAAAGGCATCTCAGACACTGACGCTGAGAAGGGACCAGCACGCACATAATTATGAACCACAAATGTATGTCAGATAGAGACAATGAGCAGGAACCAATACGCACATAATTATCAACTACAATGGCACGCCAGACACTAACGCTGATCAGGAACCAGCCCGCACATAATTATCAACCACAAAAGCACCTTAGACACTGACACTAATCAGAAACCAGCACTCACATAATTATCAACCACAAAGGCACGCTAGATACTGAGACTGAGCAGGAACCAATACGCACATAATTATCAAGAACAATGGCACGCTAGATACTGACACTGAGCAGGAACCAGCATTCCCATAGTTATCCACCACAAAGGCACGCCAGATACTGACACTGAGAAGGGAAAAACACGCACAAAATAGCCAACGTCAAGGGCAAGCCAAACAAGACACTGAAAAGAATCCAGCATGCACATAATTATCAACCAAAATGGAATTCTAGACACTTACACTGATCAGGAACCAGCTCGCACATAATTATCAACCACAAAGGCACGCCAGATACTGACAATTAGCAAGAAACAGCACGCACATAACTATCAACAATAAAGACACGCTAGACACTGGTGCTGAGAAGGGATCAGCACGAACATAATAATCAACCACGAAGGAACGCCAGATACTGACAATAAGCAGGAACCAGCACGCACATTATTATCAGTCACACAGGCACGCCAGATACTGACACTGAGCAAGAACCAGCACGCACATAATTATCAGTCACACAGGCACGCCAGATACTGACACTGAGAAGGGAAAAGCACGCACAAAATAGCCAACGTCAAGGGCACGCCAAACAAGACACTGAAAAGAATCCAGCATGCACATAATTATCAACCAAAATGGCATTCTAGACACACTGATCAGGAACCAGCTCGCACATAATTGTCAACCACAAAGGCACGCCAGATACTGACAATTAGCAGGAAACAGCACGCACATAATTATCAACCATAGAGACACGCCAGACACTGGTGCTTGGAAGGGTCCAGCACGAACATAATAATCAACCACAAAGGAACGCCCGATACTGACAATAAGCAGGAACCAGCACGCACATTATTATCAGTCACACAGGCACGCCAGATACTGACACTAAGCAGAAACCAGAACGCACATAATTATTAACCGCAAAGGCACACCAGACACTGACGCTGTTCAGGAACTAGCACGCACATAAAAATCAACCACAATGGCAAGCAATACACTGACACTGAGCAGGAACCAGCAAGCACATAATTATCAACAACAAAGGCACGCCAGACACTGACACTGAGAAGGGAAAAACACGCACAAAATAGCCAACGTCAAGGGCAAGCCAAACAAGACACTGAAAAGAATCCAGCATGCACATAATTATCAACCAAAATGGAATACTAGACACTTACACTGATCAGGAACCAGCTCGCACATAATTATCAACCACAAAGGTACGCCAGATACTGACAATTAGCAGGAAACAGCACGCACATAACTATCAACAATAAAGACACGCTAGACACTGGTGCTGAGAAGGGATCAGCACGAACATAATAATCAACCACGAAGGAACGCCAGATACTGACAATAAGCAGGAACCAGCACGCACATTATTATCAGTCACACAGGCACGCCAGATACTGACACTGAGCAAGAACCAGCACGCACATAATTATCAGTCACACAGGCACGCCAGATACTGACACTGAGAAGGGAAAAGCACGCACAAAATAGCCAACGTCAAGGGCACGCCAAACAAGACACTGAAAAGAATCCAGCATGCACATAATTATCAACCAAAATGGCATTCTAGACACACTGATCAGGAACCAGCTCGCACATAATTGTCAACCACAAAGGCACGCCAGATACTGACAATTAGCAGGAAACAGCACGCACATAATTATCAACCATAGAGACACGCCAGACACTGGTGCTGGGAAGGGACCAGCACGAACATAATAATCAACCACAAAGGAACGCCCGATACTGACAATAAGCAGGAACCAGCACGCACATTATTATCAGTCACACAGGCACGCCAGATACTGACACTAAGCAGAAACCAGAACGCACATAATTATTAACCGCAAAGGGACACCAGACACTGACGCTGTTCAGGAACTAGCACGCACATAAAAATCAACCACAATGGCAAGCAATACACTGACACTGAGCAGGAACCAGCAAGCACATAATTATCAACAACAAAGGCACGCCAGACACTGACACTCATCATGAAACAGCACGCACATTATTATTAACCACAATGGCACGCCAGACACTGACACTGAGAAGAGACCAGCACGCACATTATTATCAACATTATGGCACGCCAGACACTGACACTGAGCAGGAACTAGCACGTACAAAATTATCAAGATAATGGCACGCCAGACACTGACACTGAGCAGGAACCAGCAAGCACATAATTATCAACAAAATGGCACGGCAGATACTCACACTGTTCAGGAACCAGCAAGCACATACTGAAATCACAGGACTTTTAACTTTATGTTTATACCGATGTCTAGTAGCAATTAACCGTTAACTCAGCTTTAGAAGTCTCATAGGAAATTGTATTGTTATTGTATTACCTACCTTTCAATGTAAAAAGAACACGTTTTATTATTTTAAATGCTTCCTAAACGTTTTAGGATACCACCTTTAGGGTAAATTCAGGTTGATAAATCATTTGAAATCTAAGCCACGCTGCAGAGATAGCTATTTTTAACTAAGAAAACCACGTGACAACTCACATTTGAGATTACGTGATATCATCAACCGGATAATTCGCTCTGGCGTTGATATCTAATTTTAGCAGGATCACTATCGTGATAATTTATAGATTTTGAATGTTTGAACTTTTAGTGTGTTTTATAGCGATGTGTACTTTTAAACAATATAGTCAGTGTTTAAAACCGTCTTTACTTATACTAATGTATGAGTTTATGAAGACATAATGTCCTAAATCCCCCAAATTAGTGATAATGTATTGTTACAAGAATTTGATGTAGGCCAACTGTCGGATACCGTCTTTAACGTGCCCTTGGTACAACATCTTTTTTATCATAAGCATCAGAAATGTCATTTATACTACACCAAATGGGACCAGGAAGCAACCCAACAATTTTGCTGATGTAATGTGTCTTGTGTTTATATCCTTCTTTATATAGTTTGCATACCAAAACATCCCCTAACAACGTCGTTCAATGAAAACAATTTTATCTGTAAGCAATATTATGCACACGGTTTGTATTGCCTGTTGTTGCGGATGAATAATGTCCACAAGTTTCATATAATCGTACAGCTGACTCATTACATAAATACGTTAACAGATTAATTACAATTCTAACATTTTTCGTATCAATAAAAGCAAAACAAAAGTATATGTTAGGTTTGCATTTATTAGTCGACAGCATAATAAAAGTCGAACTTAGGTTTTGTTGTATAAAGATGTACCAGTGCAGATACGCAAACAGAAAGTCAGCTAAGATGGATTCATTACAGACCTATATAACGTGAAGGAAACACCTGAATTACCATCAGCACACTATTATTTCTCTGTCAGTACATTTTAATTTACGAAAAAAATAAAGTTAAATGTATGGGAACACTTTTTTCCTAGCACAACATATAACAATGGCTGATGTCTACCATATTATCCTGACTACCTAAGCGTGTAATATTACTACTTTAGCGTGTAATATGCAACCGTAGCATGCAATATGACTCTCTTAGTGCGTAATATGACTATCGTAGCGTGTAATATGACTACCGTAGCGTGTAATATGACTGACCTATTGTATAATATGACAAACTAAGCATGTAATTGATAATATGTGCATATAATATGACAACATAATCGTGTAATATGTCCTCCTTAGCGTGTAATATGACTAATTTTGCGAGTAATATGACTACTTTAGCGTGTAATATGACAAACTTATCGTGTCATGTGACAACCTAAGTCTGCGTTTGAGAATCTTTGCATGCAATATGACTACATAAGCCTGTAGTATTAGTGTGTAATTGTCTACGCTAGCGTGTAATATGACTGCTTTAGCGTGTAATATGACAATTGTGGCGTGTAGTATGTCTACCTTAGCGTGTAATATGACAACCGTAGCGTGTGATATAACAACAACTTTAGCATGTAATTTGATAATATTTGCATGCAATATGACTACCTCAGCGTGTATTCTGACTTCTTTAGCGTGTAGTTTACTATCTTTGCCTGCAATATGACTACCTAAGCGTGTAATGTGACTATATTAGAGTGTAATATGACAATCTTAGAATGTAATATGACAACCTTGGCATGCAATGTGATTATCTTTGCATGTAATATGATTTCTTTAATTGACTACATTATCGTGCAATATGACTACTTTAGCGTGCTTTATGACAACTGTAGCGTGTAATATGGCGAGCTTAGCTTGTAATATGATTGTTTTGGCATGCAATATGACCACATAAGTGTGCAATATGACAACCTGGGCGAGTAATATGACTACCTTTGTGTGTAATTTGACAACCTTAGCATGTAATATGACTTGCATGTCCTTGGCGTGTAATGCACAATGTGGACAATTGATTATTGACTCGCTGTTAGTAACTATTTTTATTAAACAACTATGTATTATTAGCCCTGTAAATTGTTTGCTGCCTGGCATAATAATGCAGTGGCATTTCAAATAAGCGGGCCAATATCTCGGCCTTCGGCTTTGGGCCAATACGACTGCCCTCGGACAAATAACAGGGCCTATATCAAATCACTTATTTATTAACATATAGAACGACCTAGTCAGAATACATGTATGAATTAATTTCGCCATTTTAAAACCAGAAAAAACGTACTGCATGCAGTTTATATATTACTGAAAGCACAAGCTGCGACAGAGTTAAAATGTGATGAACACTCCTCTTGTGTTAAGTAAGGTACTTTACGTACTGACATTCATGACTTAAGCGATTCTTACATAAGGATGTTTGACGATTTCTGTAGAACATATCTACCAGAGTATATGCGATGACGTTGTATTACCTTTACTATTATACCAATGCATTTCATTAATATATATAACAAACGCATTTAATACAAGGTTCCAGTCTATGAGGGTCACATGCCCTGTTCTTTTATAAATAGGCTGTTACAAAAGAAATAGTTTGCACACTCACGTTCTTGTACATTTACATACCAGAAGTAACACTTTTCTATGGTAGTTAAACTGTATGTTTTGCAGTTTTACTCCAAATCTTAGGTTGTGTTAATCATCGTGGACTGTAAAAGTTAACAGTATTATTGTAAAGAGGAATACATTAAAACTAAATGTATATAAAGTGAAAAACATTAGGTATAACACACATATTTTAATGTATATAAGACCATCTGAATATACATATTTCTATAACAAAATAATAACCGCTAATTAAGGAGAATGCATTACATTAACACATGCACACACACGCACGCACACACGCACACACACACACACACACACGCACACAAATACACACACACACACACACATAGACGTAACAAGTTTATGGCTGCTCTTATTGCTATGCCTTGCATCAACAGCTATAAAATGCGTATTTAGTGGGCCAGAATAACAGCGTAGAATGTCAGCGTGGCTGACAAGGGGAATTACCGTCTAGTTAAACGTGGACATATATGTCATAACAGCGTTATAAAGATTTGTAAAGGTACTTTGACTAAACAGGGGCTGTATTCATTTCTTCCGGATGTGTCTGTCGGATTTGGTGTACATGCGATACTACAGTAAATGATTTCAGTGTTAAGCACATTTAACAAATTTGTGTTAGAATATACGTGTTGTGAATGTGATTTTGAACTACAGATGGATCATCTTTTAATTAATCTTTTCTAAAGCCATGTAACACAAATTAATACAAATCGGTTACATACGTTCATAATGGAATATCGTCTTGTACTTCTGACACTCGGTAGGTTCTTGTTTCATTGTTTTAAAATACGCAGAAAAGCGGTAGTAGAATTTTTTTTCAAATGTATTAGAGTCAGGGAGTTAAAATAAGTATTGTATTCTGATGTTTAGGTCTCATCAATCAATTTAAGACATCCCGTTATTGGTGTCTTACTAACAAGTAAAAGTCTAAAATTATTAATAATATTTTTTTTCAGCAGTAGTATAAATGGATGTAAAAAGCAGAAGTAAAGGCAGAATAAAAAACTGATCATTAACAGCTATTCCATAAGTCATGGTAGTACTGTTGCCGAAACTCTTTTCGGTTGAATAAACTAAATGTATTCAAATACGCTCTGTAGTAATATGTTGTTACTTGTACTGACTTGCAACCAGCCTATTACAAATGTGTAATTTATTGTTTACAAACTCAACACGTTTAACGCTGATGTTCTTTTTGTCTGATGACTGCTTTATTAAAACGTCACGGAGCCAAATGATTTATTTCAAAATGTTCTATCAAGTATATTGATTGATGCTGCAAATTATAAAATAATTTCATTACATGGTTTTGACTTTTTAGACTTTGAATGTATCAGGTGAAGAATTTGTAATCAAATTTAGCAAAAATAATTCAATTAGTATTTATTTTCAAAATATTTTTTTAAAAAAACTTAACATGTTTTATTCTCTATCTGGTAGAGTGATGCAGAAAAAATGTCAAAGTAAAAAAGGTTGGAAGAAAAAATATGACCATGCATGCCCATTCCGGGATTCGAACCCTCAACCCCAGTTTTGAAGCATTTTAAATCTAATTTTATACTCTTCAATTCGAAGTGCTACATAACATTTACCCTACCTTTAAGAAAATAAGTTATGATTACGCTTTCAACACCATTTAATAAACTTATAATGAACAGAGTACTGGGACTTTTGACATCCGTTATATTTTACATATTTTATACAATTTGCTACATAAATATACGTTGCTCTAGGCCAGAATATTTTACATGGGTTCTATTTGTCCAAATATTCTACAGAAATAACAAATATAATTGAAAAATAGGCTTTTCTTTGTTCTAAATGTTATACAGTATTTTGATTGAAGCTTGTAGTGATTTGATAGCAATTTCGTGAAATATGCTTTTTATTATCCAACATACGATTTTTTTCTATGTTTTAAGGAAGGCTTCTAACCTGAGATGTTACATCGGTACATTGATCACTTCCAATTTTGAAACGCGAGTTTGAAATACCCCTATTCACTTTTTATTTATTTTAGTCAAAACCTATTTTTTAAGTTATTTTTTAAATAATATTCGATAAAGTAATAAATTACCATTAATTAAGGAGACCGCATTAAACACACACACATACAAATTGTTGACTGCTGTTATGTCTCTTATCAACAGGCTATATATACCGGACCTGGTAGCGCAATCGGTAGAGCGTCGGCTCCAGGTACGGGAGGCCCCGGGTTCGATCCCGGGCCGCGACATACCAAAGTCGTTAAAAATGGTAGCGGTATAGCTCCCTTGCTAACGCTCAAGCAAATATAAGGGTAGTTCCACGACTGGTTGGCCCTATGTCAGGATAATGTGACTGGGTGTGGTATCATGCCAGGTGTTCACAGCATGCTATACACAGTGAAGGCAGCACTATATCTGCTTCAAGTGGACGCCGTCTCCAGATAACTGAAATACTGTTGGTGGGACGATAAACCAAACAAACAAACAAACAAACAGGCTATATAAGGCGTTTTCGTTAGACTAGAATAACAACGTTTACGGACAGCGTGTAAGGGTGCATGAGGGGAATTATCGTCCGTATGAAAGTGAACATGTATATGTACAGGGTTAGACTAAAGTAATGATTGGTGGAGGTTCTGAAATGATCCGGGAGCTGTATTGGGGACATATCATCCGGTTTGATAAATAAGTGTCGAATTTGGTTTACTTGCATTACTACAGCTGATAAAATTCGTGTAGCATATATTTAACAAATGTGTGATAAATGGATTATTGAAGCATTTGAACTATCAACACACAAAAGCATGTGACTATGGGCAGTTCAGATGTGATCATACATTTAAATGTGCACCTTTAAAGTGTTATGCAAATCCTGACATGTAACTGTTGATACTTTGAAGATACTCATGGAAACCCACACCTTGAGAAAATCTTTATTTTAGAATGGCTGTGACCTTTGTATAATTATGTACAACTTAATTGACTATATAGATACAAGGTTCAATGATATCTTCCTTGTACATTTATATGACATTTAATTAAAGGGTTAGAATTTGTTTGTATTTTTACATTAATATTGTTACAAACAATAAAGTTTGTGCTGTCATATTCGTGAATAGTCAACATGCTCGAAAAGTACCAATATTGATAACAATGTTTTCCAATCGCAAGTTAAACAGTGCGGAAACCATTGATATTGTTAATAGCAGAAATTGTATGTGATGTCAAACATAAATTTTTGGAGTATAAGAAGTAAAGAGTTTCGTCTTGTATTCACTGTGTTACAGTGTTTCTGTATCATACCAGATATTGCCGACCTAGGCGACGAAAGGCCGTTCTATATATTTCCTTGAAAAGATATACTGTGAAAGGCAAAGTCACACAGATAGTATCCCATAGATGTAAAAATCATCAAATGTTTACATTAGTATTATCAAACAAGTTATAAATGTGATTATCAAATGCAACGAATAACCTCTACATCGCGTAAGATTACAGTAATCAGTGAAATATGATACATCTGATGGAAAAAGCATATTTCGATAGTGACATACTCTATATAGTGAAGTAGATCAACGGGCCTCGACCTTAACCTTTTGCTTATAAATGTCATCTTCATTGGATGTATAACTTGAGAAGGGATTGTCATCTAACACAAATGATATGCACGGCAGTTTATTTATACTGGTTGTCATTGTCTCGAAATGTGACTACTTTTCTGACAATGTAAATAATACGGTGATTGCAGTGGTTTGAAACTAAAAAAACAAAAAGTGGAATTCTACAAGGTAACATGTAACACAGACATAGTGAAGTTCAAATATTGAAATTATTATTTCCTAAATATATATGGAACTGTCAATCGTATTGCGAAATTGAACAACTCACACAAAAGTCACTGCCTGTTTAAAACATTGTCTCTGCACAAAACGACAAGCTATATTAAAGTGTTATCAGACTTGTCACAATAGCGAACCATTATATTCCATATTTTTTGTAACTATGTACAGTTACTGTTCTAATTTTAGTCAACACTACGGTGTTGTATTTCCGTTGAATTTATTTCCAGCACAAAGTGTCAGGTACCACCTTTAAGCGTGAAATAAGGCACGAGGGGAATTACCTTGTACATGTAATTTACAACAACTGAAGACTTAGGTTATTTGTGAAGGTATTTGAATGTATCAAGAGCTGAGCTACTGTAAGTTAATCTCTTCCGCGTTAAGTTAAAAAATGTCAGTATGTACTTGTGCTGCAGCAACCAATGATATATAAGTGTAAAATGGAATGTGAAGAATATTTAAATATTTTATGAATAATGCTGTCCAAGTCCTAGCCCACAGCGACAGGTTTCTCGCGGAATTATATTTTGTCGTGACCCTAAGCGATCTCAACAATACCAGCCAGCAACGGTGCACATTTATAATATAAAATTAACCTAAGAAATTCATAGTTTTGAATTATGGCATTGTTAGTTATAATATATTATAATTAAATGGTGCAACAGACATTGAACTCCCTCGTCAACAAATGTTACATATAAATCATTGTTGTCGGTTAGTCGGTCGGTTTGAGCCCCAAAATGATTTTCTTTAATAGCTTTTGCCATAAGGCTTCAATCTTGACAACAAAGGAATATGTTATTTTTTGTGTGTTCTATGTGTTGTTTTTTTCAGAAATGAGATTTTGTAATTGAGTGTTTATTTTATGCCAGAAAGTGATGCAATGTATGGTTTTATATATTTATGGTTACTGATTCTTAACAAACTTAACCACTTTTTGTTACGTAATGTATATTTGCTTTACCTTACATTACATTTCATTGACATTGGATAAATTATTGGCCATCGAGAAAGTTGATAATAAACCCCTTTGTAATATCCAAGCCACAGTTACTGCTCTTAAGATGTAAACATGCTTCCATCCTCTGACAAAGCAATTTGCGGGAGTTCAAGTCCCCACTTTGACAGTTTCATTTATTCGAAATAAACTAAGTTGGAAAATTGTATTATTAGGTAAGCTAGAGTAGCAGTTCTCATACATTACACCTTTGTTCATTTTAAATTATCCTCATCTAGGTGTTTGGTGAATCTATGCCTATGCCTATGAGTTTTAATTATGGTCCAGACAAGAGAAAAAGACGTGAACAGAAAAGTGGGTAATTTAGAAATTATTAGTTATATTTCAATACATAGTTTATATTTTTGTATTAACTTGTTGGGTTACTGCATTGCAATGCTGAAAATATTGTTTGAAATATATGTTAACAGTACTAGTATGGCGTTCTGCACATGGTAGTCGTAGAGAAACGGAACTGTGCTACATCAAGGAATTGGACAGCAACACCCTTGTGTGTAATAAAAGAGATAACGTTTTGTGTTGTCATGGAGAAGACCCGACTGACATTACTGTCATTTTGTATAGAGGAGCAGATTGTTATAGTATTAGTAACTGTGGGACTGGGTCAGGGGGCTGCTGTTCCAAGTCCACTGAAATAAATTTAACCATGGAGTACAGAAGGGCGTTGAGCATGTCCTTTATATCAACGAAATGTTTCAGCGAGGTTAACAGTGAAAACATTCTCTCATCATCGATGCCAAACAGCACTGGTCTAGACCTGGTGGTGGTGTCATTTAATTGCCCAGGTAAGCCACAAATGTTATATTTTATATTATTATTTTATAACTGTCATACTGTTGGTTAAAGCTTAAATGAACTGTATCTGAAGCTAGTTTTATATATGTTCAAATCCAAACAACGCCAAACGACTCCATATATATTCATTAAACAAAATCGATTGGTAAAATGATTCATTTATTCTACACTCTGTACATTTTAAAACCGTTCATTAGTCAGGATCCAGAGCGACAAAGGCAACGAAACAAAATATTTACTAGGTGGGTCCAGGGGCATGCTCCCCAGGATATATTTGTTTTCGAGGGGTGAAACAGTAAATGAACTAAACAGTAGAATGCCATAGACTATCTTTAAGTTATGATTTCAAATCAGGGATATACTGGGTTATATTGCATAAACAAACCGCTTAACGTTACATGACAGAATACAGTATACACGGCGCGTCATTTTGAACCATCATTAGACAGTGAAAGTGGAACCAGGATAATTTACCAGATCCGTGGAGAAAGGCCCTGGATTCAGTTCTATACCGGCAATGAACAACATCAGCCCTACAAAGAAACTTCAACCACCCGAAGCATTCCCATATTGCTCGGCGTGGCCGAACGAAGTGTACAGCCACCGTCCCCACCCGCTCCCCCGAGCCGGCATCAATCAATATCAGCCATGTTAAGGCACAAGACTTAGTGCGGCGTGCGTATAAATCGTATAACGTCGCATAAAAGTCCCCTGACAGTTGTTGTCGAACGTAGCTCTTACCAAACGGCATCAAGATTTGGAATTAAATTATAGACATGCGTATTGACTTCAAAACAGAGATTATTGACTAGAGCAAAATCAATAAATCAATTATTTTCAAGATTGCTTAATCATTTTAGTTTCTTCTCGAATTTTCACCGAGGCTACAAACCTGGTTGTTGACATTGTTACTTGAAATTTACCTTTAATATATATAATATAAAGCGATGTAAAGCCTTGGCGAAAAAATAATATTCATACTTAATGTAAAGTTAATATATTTACGCTTTTTATGGCGAATCATGTGTCAGTGTACCACTGCCATGTAAAGATTAGTTCGAAATATCTCAGTGTTTTGTAACTGTTTACACTATGCAATGTATAGAGAAAGTGAAGAAAGCATATGTGTAGTTTTAAACAGTATTTTATCTGTTTACTAGTGTGGAATATCAAACTCGTACGTAGTAAATTGGCTACATTAATCATTGCCGAGTGAGTTGTCACGTGACACTTGAGCTTACAATGTTACACGAAAAGGTAACGGAGATTACTGAGTACTTTAACTTCATGCAAGAGCTCTAGAGGAGCTTTTGAACACTCAACGTGGCAGAGAGCCTTTCTAGTTCCGCATGAAAGCAAGTTAGATCACTTTATAAGAAATTGGTGGAAATATATTCCAGAGATGTTTCATGTTTTGCAGATTTCAGAAAGAGTCATATATTGATGAAAACAAGAAACACATCATTTAATATAGAAGTGGTTTAAATCGAGGCATCAAAGGCGATGTCAAAGATGGAACGTATGAACAGGTTAAAGCAGTTTATTTAAATAAGTGGCAAAACATGATTTAAGCGTTATAGTTCAGATTGTGAGTAACTCTACGTGTCTAGAAAGTCGCATATCTGCAGAGGGAAGCTTCAATTAGCCTTGGTGTAGAAGGGATGCCTGTATCTACTAGTTACGGACTAACTTCTGCTTGATCGCTAAATATTGTCAATGACAAAGCAAAAGCTATTAAATAAACATAAATGGCAAATTTTAACAATTACCTCACATGAAAATTATGTTAAAAATGCCAATACTTTGCAAATTTCCGTCCCTTTTAAGCTCATAGTCCTTCACATTAGGGTCCTAGTTTTAGATTGGATAAGTAGGCTCCCGAGGCCGAGTGGCAGAGTCACCGTCTTGTAACTCTGGTGACTGCACGCCTCTCACTGCATGGGATCGTGTCCCTGTCGGGTAAAGAACAAACTGTGAGTAGGCCCTCCTCCAACTGACATGCGATGCTCCATGATTATACTAAAATGAATTGATTTCATAATAACTTCAGACATTCGAGCTAAGCACATGAATACATCACTAGCGTCTAAAATATCCCAAATAAGGTTTGAATAAGAGAACATGATGTATGAACATACTTTTGTACAAAAGCCAATACATTTAATTCGCCCAAACATCGTCATAATTATGCACTTCAATTTAGTTTATTATAAAACATGCTTCATGACAAAACTAGCTGTATGTTTGGGCTAGGCGTCGCTATAATGACCATAAATGTGTTAAAACACAAAGCAAATAAGATGGAATGAAACACCACGTTAGGTCATCTAGTTGACTTTGGGTTACATAGTTCAATACAGACATTTGTCTGCGGTATCTGCACCAGGAATTTCTTGAAGTTAATATTATAAGCACTTTGGCAACTTTGAACAATCTTTTTTTTTTTGCATGTTCTATCAGAATTACCAATCATTAGTGACAAAAATAATGTATAAATAAATGTAAAAAAATAGTAAAATGATTAAATATATTAAGATGAAAGCATTTGAAATGCACAATTAATCAACAAGTATTTGTAAAGATATGAAATTGTAGGCGTTGTTTTTATACGTTGTACTATGAGTACAAAGTTAAACAATAGAGAAATTTACGAGTGCATTTTACACCGGATCGGTTGGTCTAAAACAAATAAATGAACTATTGTAACCTGAAAAATCCCTACTTATTGATGTCGTTTATAAAAGGAGAAGCATAACAACCCATTCGTCTTTACAAACACGTATTTCCTATTTGAGCCTCCCTGCCCCTGCAAAGTTAGCGATTTCTCATCTGGGTAATCCGCTCAGTTTTCAATATCTATTTTAGCAAACATCCTTATCGTGAGTATTTATAGATTTTGAAATACTGCTATTTAGAGATCTAAAAGCAATTTGTACCAAATCATGTAGAATTAGTACAATACCTATTCTGAAAGTATCATCTTTTCGCAGATCGTCACCAGAATCAGTGTTCGTTTATTACAAAATATAACAAATTATTTTTCGAAGAATAGGGTGTAGCAGAATTTTTTTCAGGTATCTGAACAACTGGCGCGATTTTAACTATAACATTAAATAAAATAGTGGAGGTAAACTAAAAGGTCAATGAAATAATGCCTAGAACTTTGAGATCTCAAAAACAAGCCTTAGGTTAAAAGGGAGCTACTTGTCGTTACAAAATGTTAATATGGCACATATATTCTCCACAGTTTTCATTATTCCGACACTTTTCAATGGCTGGCACATAAAGATAAATATGCATCTTATATTTACTATTTATTTAATTTTTGTGAAGCTGGCATTATACACAATGTGTACACTTACTAATACAACCCAATACATGTAGTTTCACACACTTAGTTATAAATTCCATCGTCCTCTGCTTTGGCCGTATTCGTCCAGCTCTTTCATCTACACTCCCTACAATAACATATTTCTTCTGCACGTACACCGCTTTTATATACAACCTAAGATGCGCTTGCATATTGTCATCTTCAGTGTTTTTGAGCGGTGTTGCTTGGAATACTGTCCAGTATTAAGAGAAAGCTGAATTTCGGAAGCATGAAAGATTGACCCTGCACGGCACTGACTACTCCCGGTCTGCCTGGGAAGAAGTAGTGCATGGACAAAAACAAATATGTTTGTCGATGGAGACTGTACGTGTGTTCGGGCATTCGTCAGATGTTTACATTATTGTTTTAATATGTTCAAAGTTCAAGTGATAATCTTGTGTAATGCAGATATAATGAATTGCAGATGTATTAATGAAGAATGTCGTGCTGGACTACCACTCAGTGACTATATTTTAACTATTAGGCCGAGGTATTTGCGATATCCCATGGGTTTCACTGCTTTTTGCGGCCTGGTACCATGTTTTGCCTGATAGAGGTCATTGTATCCTCTTGGCATCTCAGTATAAGGTTTCTTCACGCGTTCGTAAAAGAATGGCGCAGTCGTAATTTTTATATTGAGATCACAGATGTGTATTGTTGACGAAATAAATAACTGGTTAATTTTTAACACTTCATTGCCTCCTCAAGCATTTATAAGCATATTTGTTTGACCTTACCCATGTTAAAATGCTATCATATAGAGAGTATGCTTTTTTCCCCAAACTAGGTTACGCCCCTTACCAAATCACGCGTCATGTCTCTTGATTTGGAATTTACACTTCCGGGGACGTTACTTGCAGCCAATGATGTCGGCTAAATACACGCCTAAAGAGAGATATTTTTTTTTATTTTCGTGATTAGTTCTGCTTAACAATTCAGTAAGTGTTGAAAATCGTATTTATAAAAAAACAAAAGTATAAATTTATAAAAAAATATGCCCCAATTCCCCAAAGCAGTGGTACGATATTACTATATGTATATGATATTGGCAAACTGTCGGTAACCACCTTTAAACTTTATTTAACAAAATTGATTTTATCTCCGTGTCACGGTAAAGTAAAAATAAGACTATGCAGGCGTGTTAAGTGTGAAGTAAAATAGTGATTGGAGAGCGGATGGTGGTGAAAACGAGACACGTACTTGTAGCTCGATTCCGTCTCACGTCTACACCTGGGGTTTTGACCTAATCGTCGGGTTATGAAAGCCCCTACACGGCGTTTCAGGCCAATTAAGGGCTTAACTGGTCCTAGGAATGTCAATCTATATGATATTTAGGATCTACGAGTCTGAATGACATAACTGGTGCAAAAACTTGGATTTAACGCTGCCAGTGTTTCGATTTGTGTAAAAATAAAATGTCAAAATGGCGTAATAAACTTATGCTATTCATTTTAAAACATCATAGTCAATATAAGGATTTAGATTTAATGTGCGAACGATGATGCTCTTAAATTCCATAAATGGCGAGAAAATTAGTTGAATACTTTGAATTCAGTAAACAACGTTTACAGAATACAAACGCAAAAAATACTGTCTTTAGTAAGTAACAATTTAAGCACAATTTTCCCAATGAGTTTTTACTTCACAATCCGTGCACAGTTACAAGAATGATAGAAAATAGGCGCGTAACTAGCTCTTAAACCTAGATTAAACACTCTGTGTTTCTAGGTCTGAATACATCATTTTGACAAAAAGTCAATCTTTTTTGTTGTATATGTATTTTATAAGACCTAAAACTTATGCTAATTATAATATATAGTTTTATAAAGAAGAAAAATTATATAATTTACAAAGGACGATGCTACAATGCTTAAATAATGAAAAAAAAGACTACTCTAAGTCCGGAGTACATATATACCGTTAAAAGCATATAACTGCAAAAACAACTGCTGTTAACTTTGGGTACCATTTAAGATTTGTTTTATTAATAATTGAGAAAGCGGTCACGCTCCTTCGTTGGAGATCAATATGGTTGCTTTGTACGAGTATGATATAAATTAATCTATTTGTTTGAATAAAAGAAGTATTTGAGTTAAAAAGTTTACCGCATGATTGAAAACATACCAACTACCTTGAACTAACATGTTGAACATTTGAGTGACGGGCTATCGCTGTACCTAGGTAAGACAAACAATGACCAATATAGCGTTGCCTACATTAAAACGTTTGCATGCAATGTGTATTTTGCGATTGTTTTTTATGCTTAAAGGTATTCGATCGGATTATCATAAAACAAAATGAAGGGTTTTGCACCATTAAAAGACATTTAATATGACAAAGCGTTTCGGGCATATGACAGATGTAAACAATCAAATTTACAGTTAAATGTGAATTATGATAGGCTTGTTATAAGTTTACCTACACATTATGACATGTGTCGTACTTACATATATAAATACATTCACCCCTCATTCTCGCACTCAAATGTAAAGCAGTATGGCATTATAAACATTCAGATTTGTTTTTTATTGCATGTGATGCCAGACAAAAAGTCGACAACGCTTCCTACGACATTATCTACACGAGCAGGTATGGCATTGTGTTATTACAACTCACTTTCCTGACCTTATTAAATACGATTCTTAAAGAACACGCACATCTCAAAAATAAAACTAATCGATTATATATTAGCATTATCTACAATAGCTCTCAATATTTTTTCAGGTATTTTTTTTAAAAAATGCACAAAAATGTTTTTGTTTTGAATAATAAATCTAATTATAAGTCATAAGACTATTCTTTGCAAATACGACAATAACAATTTACACGCTCATTATTAACATATACATATTCATTTTTTTCTTTCGCTCAAATGTAAAACTTTAACCTTAGCATTATACTCGTTATTTCCATACATAACTTCTGATTCTTATTGCGGTTAAAATCATTAGCATAATAAACATAACGCTGGTTTATATATTCCATATGATCCAACACAAAGCAGAAACGACGACAACGTCTCCTACGATAGTTCCTACACGGAGAGGTATGTGATAAAACTTACTCTATTAGTAACAATTAGTAATTAGTCAGAAATCGAATATTAAAACGCATAACAAAACACTAACAAAATACTAAAAACGTGCGGGTTTTTTTCACACGTATAATGAAATGAGCTGTCTACACTAGACATGTTTTCTACCTAATAATAGGTGAGACCTTACTGTAAATGTTTGGTGCCACAACTTGCAGACTGATTGCAACACGATCTTCTAACATAAACAAAATACTTCCCACACCTTGTCAGACCTCCACCTCTTAGAGGCATTATGTCAGGATTGTTAAATCTTATTATGATGTCGCAGAAACGAAATACAGGCAGACAGTTATAAAGATATCCCAAACAACACAACAGACAACAACAAATGTTGATGTACACCTGAATTGTTATCATACATCTCTCTCTCCCTCTCTCTCTTTCTCTCTCTCTCTATCTCTCTTTCTCTCTCATGAAATAATGGTGATGTCCAGCTTTTTTATTGAGGAAGACCCCAGGTGAATCCACAGCACATCGCTGGGCAAGTGGAATACCTTACATATTATTTATCCTGACCAGGACTTGAACCTATAAGGTAAAAAGCTACCAGAGGCCATGTGTAAACATCATGACATATATTACAGAGATTATTTTTATGATAAATAATTTTCTATTTATGTGATGATATTATATTTAATATGTTGATAATTTTTCTTGTCAACACCAACGTAGTCCTAAAAAGAGACAATACAAACTATGCATAAGGTATCTCATCTCTACCTGAATCTAATCAATTCTAAAAACAACTGTTAACTTCTTAACATGGTTAAATGTTGATCATTCAAATTCTGTTAGCACTGTTGAGAAATATCCCATGTTGCTAACGGGGAACGAACCGTGTTGAGTCCAAATACTAAAATGCATATAAACCATAATAGCCTTCATATAAATGCGACAGAATACTTTATAGATAGCAGGGAACTAACATATAAGAACAGTGTTGACATGGTTTTATAATAACTCTTAAGTATTTTAAATTTCTAATAATGTTTGCACACACAGCGCCTACCTGATATTTTTAAGCAGGAGCTGGGCTAAATCTCTCGCAGCATTCAGTTCAACTTCCATAGCCATCGTTGTTCAATGCATGTGTTGAGACAAAAATATTCTGAAACAACCATATGGTCTTCTTTGTTCTCTTTCTTGTTTCTTTTAGATTATTTATTTAATTATCGGCTACATTCCTTCTCTGCGTGTTATCGACTGCTGTTTACGGCGATCACTCCAATTTCACGTCTTAACGTACATATATGTGCTGCTGCACCAGACATATAACCAGTTTTCATAAAAAGTTCTTTCTTTTAAAGTTGTTCGAAAATGTTGAAGCTAGCCGTGCTTCCTTTGAGTAGGTCCATAACTGTTTACACAATTATTATCCATACATCACGTGGTTGCTTTTCCGCCATTTTCCGATCAAAAACCGGAATTAATCGAAAGCGGTCGTAAAAAAATGTCTGATTATAAATGACCTACTTAAATTCGAAACGGGTGTTGTATCGGTCAAATATCATCTCATCCCAATGTCATCGTGTGCCCATATTTTTCCAGAAGTCTAAGTTTAGGGTCCCTTTAACCGATGATGGCCATATTTTTACGATTGTTGTACTGCATAGTGTCGGCACTGCAACTTTAATGACTGTATTAAACAGTTTTTCTATGTCACGTAACGACAAGCTATGTTAAGGATGTTATCTTAAGTTGTTTGCTGGTCCATTACCGCGCAAAATGGTGCATGAGGGAGATAACCGTCTGGTGAACGTGCACATGTATGTGACAGCAACGTCATGTTAAGGTAATGGCTTGTGCCGGAAAGGGAGAGTTTAGTGGGCTTATTAAACTGCGTGTCAATATTTGCTTGAGCTGTGATACAGTGGCAAAAAATATCTTTGTATCTTGTATCTATTCAATATTTTGTGTGGTGTATGCGGGTTGTTTTCAATTATAGATGGACGAGTTTCCACTGAATTGACAACTGTTGTGACACAGCAATTTATATAAACCGTTTTCCTACCTTCGTAATGGAATATCCCTTTATTGGTTTTACACTTGGTAAGTGTTTATAACAGTTATAACATAAGTGGAAAGTCTATAGCAAAATAAATAAATGCAACATAAGTAGAAGCAGGAATAACGACCCATTTATTATCTTTGGATCTACAAGTTAAGACGAAGACTAGGTAAAACCGTCCATTAAATCAAAGAGTGCAATCAAAACATGTTGGTCATTTCTGCTAAAAGTAAAATTATCAAAACGAGTACAAATTATAAATAACTGAATTGTTCGAAAATATTCAATGGAAACATAAAATATACTTTAACAAGCTTTCCGTTTTAGAGGTTCTAACACTGTGTCATTGTATCTTGTGATTTTAGTATTGCCATAAAGGTCAATTTAGCATTCTCCATAACTTGCTTTCCCTATTTTAAATGAAATTGGATCGCTGATAATGTATCTTTTATAGTGCTTAAAACCTGCCTCACATTACATGCAATAAACGGGAACCAGTTACAGCGAGCGTGTTATAAATGGTGAGATAAATAGGTAGGTAGGTTGGTTGGCAGGCAGGAAAGTAGGTAGGTAGATAGGTAGGTATATAGGTAGGTAGTTCGTTAGATATTGTGTTGTTGTTGTTGCTGTTTGTCTATGATACTTTTTGTCCATGTTTGCTAGTTTATATTGACTTATAAATATAGCATAAGAATATGTAAGACAAACTCCTATGAGCATTGCAACATATACAAAAATTGAAAAGACAAAGGACCTAGGCATTAACATGCACACCAAATGTAAAAGTGAAAAACAAATCCGTGATGAGTCATTTAACAATAAGAGCAAACCCGACAGTTACCGCCTTTGAAAGGTCAGTCGGCAATATGGATCGACTGGGGTGCTTAAACCGTTATATAAAAGCTCTAACCTTGCACTTCCTGATGAGAAAACTGATCCATTTGAATAAGTGTCCAAGCGCTGACGTTTTGTTTGACAAGTTATGACGAAGTAGTGACGTCATTGAAAAATAATGTCCACATAGTATTTAGAAGAGAGATAGGTATTATTTGGATTAGAAGACCTACAAAAAAAACGTTAATAGTTAATGAAATTAACTTTTTGAATCAAGAAAAAAACTAAAAGGCTTTTATTTAAGAAGCATGTCAATCCGAATGTTAGATAAATAGTTTCGTCCATAGGATGTTTGAAATTGATGAAGACAGAAATATTCATAAAATGTGTCAGAGTACACACAGTAACTATTCATCATTATATTTCTTAAGGAAATCTCAAAAATTAAACCTATTTTAGCTTAAATCCCGACAATATTATAAAAGTAGACAATTAACAAATCCGGTTTAAAAACAGTTTTCCCAAAGTCTTTTGTCACACATACAAAGTATTAATTAAAACTACTTCTTTAACATTTGTTATTTCATTTTTGTGTTCATTTAAAATTATTATCTGTAGTCCTCCAATATATTTCTGGGACATGTAAGGTTTAATTGTTTGTCAAAACATTGTAGACCAATCCCCACATTCACACAGATCAAAAAATAGATTTTAAGACTGATTTTTATTATTTTAACTATAATGGGTTGTTGTTTATAATTTTCTCATTTTTTAAAATACAGTCAAACCTGACCATACGACCACCCCTAACCGGCGACCACCTGCTCTATGCGACCACTTCAAAGCCGCCCGATCATATTTGTTCTGTAATTGTAATGTAATAAGCGCCCACCTTTGATCTGCGTCCAGCGACCGCACATAAACATGTCAAACATGCTTTAATTATACCCTAATAGGCGACCGCGTTAATCCGCTCACACATTAGTTACGACCACACAATAAGCAATTAATTTACACGTTTGCTCTTCTATGCTAATCACTGCAATCGACCGTGTCAAACTGGGAAATTACGTAATGTCACAGGGTCGATGAACACATCAGGCCCGCGCTCGATTCACACCTAATCGAGTGTGCCCTATTACCGCTCGTATATTCATTATTAAATATGTGCAGAAGCAGCATGAGCTATGTGATAGTTCTCTTCATACACGTCGATAAGTTCTGTTTTCTTTAGCTATTTTAGTGGAGCCTGTTTGTCTACTAATGATAATAAATCATTTTCGAAACGGTCTGGATTAGATTTGTTTGCAGTTCAGAATATTTCTGTATATGCACCAGCGATTCGTAAAACATTTTTCTAGGCTAATATAATAAGCAGATGCAGTAATAATCACTGGACTGTTCATGTTATGGCAGTCATATACACCTGTTGTGTAGTTAAAACAGAGATTTTTTTAATTTTTAAAGGGTGCCTTTTAAACTTCTGAACCTGTTCATTTTCTTTGAATATATCTTTTAATTAAAAGAACTATTTTTTCGAAGTAAAAATATGTTAGTAATAATATTTAAGTAATTTAATAACTTTATAATTATTATGAGTGCTGTGATTTTTGACCATCTGTCATATCATAATAGTATCCAATCTGTTTCATTTAATTGATTACCAGTGTATACTTCTATCACTCTTTTTAGAAGTAACAATGACTTTCCAATATAACATATCATGTAATACAAATATCAGGGCGGTCGCCATGGAGCCGTTACTTTTCACGTTGTCCAGAAGATTTTAACTTTAGTACGGTGGGTTTAACACTGTTATTTTAGTATCCATGACAAAATAATTGCGGAGAAATAGTGCGGTTAAGATTGGGGCTTCAACAATTCCAAACGGACTAAAATATTGACTTCATTGCACTGCAAACGTAATAAGAGTTCCTTCAAAGTGAAAATTAGGATTTAGTATATAGGAAATTAAGCACATCAGTGATTTTACATCACCAGATGGTAGCTTTACCAAACATATTTGTACCATACAGTAATTTTGGCGTTTGAATTTTGTATTGTTTGTGTTTTTAGTGTCAATGGGATATTTACCATGTTGCAAAACATACGATAATGAATTGTGTTACTTTCGAGGAAAAGTGCTGCAGTATCCACTTTATGTACGCCACCAAACAGAACGGTTCCGCATTGCCATGAAAACTTGTCTGACATCAGGGTGACGGTTTACGGCAATTAGACTTGTAATAGTATCAAGGCGTGTTGGAATTTTCCATTTTAACTGTTTAACTGTTATTCCAGAACATCACAGAAAAGTATAGTATAACCGATCAATACAGAAGTCAGCTGGAACATTCTTTCATGTCCACCATCTGCTTCAAAAGTGCAAAAGCATCATACGGTATCACATTGTTTCCTTTTACTTTTGTAGTGTTAGAAGTTTTGATTTTAATGGTATCTTCATTGAACTCATTGTTCAGAATCTCTATAATGAACCGTGTCCATATTATGAGATTGTTTACGGATATTTAGACACGTAGATAATGAAAAAAATCCATTATATTTAAATTAAATTACCGGTACATTTTCATTTTTGTCCATATTAATTGATAATTTTCTAAATTTTGTAAGGAGATGAATATAAGAAAAACGTATAGGTGGAGCTATAGTTTAAATCGAAGCATTTTTATCGGAATATGTCCTGCGACATATTGACAGCAGACATCGAATGCACGATGCAATACACAGTTATACAACATCAAATGACATAATTCCTATTTTAACCGTTCCAAGAGCTTTGTATTGTATTCAGTCATATAATATGACTTAAGTTACAACAAATAAGCAGACGACAACCACAACATTCTCAGCTATAAAATAGCAATGTTTTTAAAATACATGTACACCAATTAAAATAAAACATATTGTGCTTAAGTAGCTCTTTCTGGCAGTCAAACATTGTTGCTTATAATTGTTTTTCCAAGGCGGTAACTAATGGTTTTTCTTTATGTGTGTTATGTCTCGTCTATGTGTTTTTGTCACATTTACATTTACCTTGTTTGCCTTTGTCTACTGGCAAATAAAATTTAAATATCTGTGAAAATTTTGATAGGACCTTTTCTTATTTACCTATTGCAAGTTATTGTAGTCTGACGAAAGGGAGAGAATGTGTAATCGGAACGTTTAGCTCTGTCGGTAGCTAATGGTTCTACTTCGAGACTCGTACAGGCTGCACAATTTTATTTCCATGTTATATAGTCACCGCCCATACAAGCGAGTGCAGAGTGTGTTTGATTTGCTTGTAGAGCAGAGTTATTTTAAAAATTGAGAATGTCATTTTTTCCACGGGGATTATGTTGCCGGTTGGTATAGAAAGAATTAGGCAATGTATCCAGAAAATGTACAGCGAACACGTCTTGTATCTCAATTTTATTCTATCCTCTAAGAAAGCAAGTTGACTATCGACCAGGAACCTTTGTGAGTTACTAATGACGTTACACAAGTGACACCGGCATTAATGCTGGTGCTGGTGCTGATGATACCTATTGTTTAATGATGATAATGCATATGATTACTTTCTTTTCTGGAGATGTTAATGATGTTGTAAATATCGACGACGGTTATGACTACGATGAAGACGATGGCGAGGATAGTTATAACAATGAAGAAAGTCGTTTTAAACGTGTGTGCATACTTGAAAAGAAAAGATACTGTATGGGATATGTCAGAAAGCGTTTATACAAGATAAACATGGTTTGAGTATCGCAAATGTTTCTTTATGATTCGTAAGTTTGACTTGATTAACATTTCACTTCTAAGTAGATATTCTTAAATGATTTTATTGTGTACAATACTTTTATAAACTTCCTTATTAAAATTGTTATATATAACAATGTGTTCGACGTAACGGCTTAGACATGGACGTGTATAGTATGGCATTTCTTTTTTTAAACAATTTGTGTTATTTAAAAAAACACTTTTTAGATTTGGAAAAAATAAAAGGTTTATTTTTCCCGGTACATTGTTTAAAGACGTCGAACGGATGTTCTATTGTTATTTAATACATATTTTAAAGTCTTAATCCAGTATTATGCATTGGTTCAACATAGAAACACTGATATGGGTGGAATAGGTAATGATTGATATATGTAATATATGATATATGATATAATATTGATATATATGTCAATATATAGTTTTTCAGTAAAGAAAACATATGCTTTCAAAACAAATATCCAGAATTTATACCAATCTTTCACAAAACTGTTTTCTACAGTTTAAGAGGTTTTTGTTCTAAATCGACAATATTTTTTACAAAAAATGGCCCATTTTGTCTCGTTATTTGTTATGTATTTTTTATCAGTTTCAGTTTCAATGCATTATAAGCATATATATCCATTATCTTTAGCCCGCCAGCATCATGGTCCTTTTTTTTATTAAGTTTTGGTTTTCCGCCCCTATATACAATAATTAAATATTTTGTTATCGTATGATTTTTCTGGATTAGGGAGACTTAATAATACATGGATCAGATAAGGGATAATTAATGATTTTGTAACAGTTATCTTTCAATACCGTCAATATTCTCCATTGCCAATGTTTTAATTTTGATTTCATTTTCTGATAGGTTTCCTCAAAGTTTAGTGATACCATTTTGTTTAAATCAACATTAAAGATTATACCAAGTAGTTTGAACTGGGTGTCTCCCCATGTCAGTTCCATTCTGTTTAAATTGTTTTAGTACTGTAGTTATTTGTCCCTATCCAGATTTGTTTTATCTAAGTTAACTTTCAGGACTGATATTAAACTAAATCTATTAAGGATGATTAAAGCAGCATTTATCTACTTTTCATAGCCATCTAGTAAGAATAAGGTGTCATCTACATATAGTGCCAATTTCTTTTCCTTTTATATCACCATCATTTTTAATTTAAGGATAATATTTCTGCAAACACGATAAAAATGTAAGGTGAACGTGGGTCACCTTGTCTACCACCTTGCCTTACTTAGAAAGAAAGAGTTGATAAATGCCCATTTACTTGTACCGCGGCGTCAGTATTATAAGGGAAGGGTTATACCCATTTAATAAAATATGGACCAAAATTGAAGTATGATACAGTCTTGTCTATAAAAATAAATGGATATGACTTTTTATTCGGGTTTTGCGGCACACCGACACTTAACAGGTCATACGTAGCCGAATACAAAGTTAAAGGTGAATAGAGCGTAATCAGGTTAAAACCAAACTACGCATGTAAAATATAGAAAAATATAAAAACTATCAGGTAAAAAATAAATAATAATTGAAAACAGGTCAACACATAAAACGGTTTAAAAAAGTATGACGTTTGGTAAATAAACAGATTAGAAATTTATAACTTATTAAGAATACCAATCTCGTTCAAGAAAATAACAAGTTTGGAATCAGACACTGTCCTAAATAGTTCGTACATGTTATGGACATTAAAATATTTCGACCGTATGTGGTCTGTGTCGATACACTGTAATAAAATATGGTTGACTGTCAGTGGTTCCTGGCAAGGAACACATACAGGTTGAACTTCTCTTTTTAAAAGGTATGAATGAGTTAACCTACGATCAAAAGCCTTTTCAAATTCTTTCATCATAAGCAGTCCATTTATTTTCTGAACTTTTGTATAATTTTATAATATCATACAATAATCTAGTATTTTCTGCAATATATCAACCCTTTATAAAGCCGGTTTGCTCTCTTCAAACTATATTTTCAAGAACTGCCCTCAATATTTAGCAAAATTAATGGTTTCTAATGTTTTAAGAAATTCGGGGATTTTTTTTTTTTTTTTGGAATACATGTTATGATAACCAATATATATAACATTTCTAGATAAAAAAAACTGTTTTAAATGCGTGGTTTATTGCTCTCACTACATAATTCCCACTCCTTATCCAAAAACTTTAAAGAATTTGATGTGAACCGAACCAGTCACTGACTGGACATTTGTCATATGTCTCATTTTTATGGGTAAAAGAGACCTCCTCATAGCTTAATATGCCTTCTATTTTTCTCCGACTGTTTCTTATTAACTTTGGAATTTGGAATTCAATTTAGCTCATCATTTAAATTATAACTTTGATTTTCATTTTTTTTCTTCATATAGATTCTTGTAAAATAGACATGTTTCTTTTAAGAGTTCCTTTTGTTCAACAATTTTAGTACCATCTTTATCTATGAATGACATAATTTTATTATAAATATTGTTTTGTTTTTCTTAACTACAGAAATATTTGGTCGGTTTTCTCCCTTTTCTATCCATTATGCATTGTATTTCAATATTATTCATTTTCGTTTTACCTTTCTTTTTTCTGACCTTTTTTTTTGTAAAGACAATAATATCTCCTTATTTGTATAATTAAGATCATGTTCTGTACGCAATATTTCCATTTCTACTTCTTCCTCTTCTTTTATCATTTGTTAACATATATCACTAGAGACAAATATTGTTTTCCCTCTTATTTCCATGATTAATTTTTCTAAAAATAGTTGTTCATTGTTATAAATTGTAACTGTGATTGTCTTGATCTGCTATATTTTCTATCGTGTATACTAGCTAATAATATTGTATGGTGATCAAATAATTTGTTTATAGTATCGATACATTCCAGATCATTTAAAAGTACGTTTTTTAACTTTCACATGCCCTTTCCGTGACTTATTTTTTGAAAAGGAAAGTTTTAGCACGATCATAAAATGGTCGGATCTGTAGCTAATATCAATTTTTCAATCTTTAACACATTGTGTGAGATAGGTTGATGCCAAAAAGAAATAAAAACGTCTGCCTTCTTGCGTCGTATACATGGATACTCTCCATTAATTTCCCTAAACATATCTACATAGTTGTTTTTTTTTATTTCTCTTGTTGATAAAATCTTATTTTTCTTATTAATATTATGGATAAGCTATTTATAATTGTTTAAAATGTAATGTTGGGTTCTATACTAGATTAAAATCTCCGCATATGATACAAGTATCTGTCTTGAATGTTTTAATTATTACTATACAGGTTATCAAAAGTTATTATAGTTTGGTGCATATATATTTTTGGCTATTAGAAACTTAATGTTCTCCATTTTTTTTATCTCAGTCACCAGTTTTGTTCCCAAGTTATCTATTTTCTAATTTATTATATCTACGTCTAAAGTCTTTTTTGAAAATGTAGCAACCCCTTTTGCATTTGACCTTCGACAAAAGTATTACAAACAAGAATAAATTCAAATTTTCACTTTTTTCTTCATTAAGACCAGAACAATATGCCATTTGATAATTTTGAAAATGCTATTAAATACACACAACTCGCTTAAACTTGTCCAGACTTGACAAAATCATTCGTATATGAGAAAAGGCAGTGATTAAAATGTGTGATATTTTTTCGTTGTTTTTTTTTATGTTTCTTTGATTGCTTTATTACACCATCATTTTCACTCGCGGAATTTCTTTTCTAAAAGGAAATCTTGATTAAAGGTCCTCTTCGTTCTTGAATTTTCCCTCTTTTACCGAAAACCGAATTAAAAATCGGGCTTACATTTGCTAGTTTAAAACGGTATAATTTGGCAAAATCAAGCAAGTAATGTTTATTATTCTATAACGTATTTACACACTCTGCTGTAAATACCAATTAGCGATCAGTAGGAGCAGATTTTAATATCCGGGTCTTATATTCATTTAAGTATATACATAGTTTCAAATGTACAATATCCGCAAGCAGTGTGTTTATGTCCGTGTGAGTCTAAATAGATATGGAATATGTATAATTGAATAAGAAATGCATAAAAATGGTCGAAATTTGGGTTGTTCTTACATTCTTTATATGTTTTTTTATGTTTTAGGCAAAACATATTTATAGCTTATTAATCTAGATTAATGTAATACAATTTTATTCAAGCATAGACAGCGTGTCACCATTGTGAAATGATGACGAGTAATCGTCGATTTGTTCATGAATACCAAATCTTGAATGTAATTTACATCCGGAAACAAACACAATATTACTTATGTTTACTTTTAAATGGGATTATAAAACATTGTTGTGAATTGAAACAAATCACATGATAATTAATACAAATACCGTGTATTCAAGAAATAAAACCACTTTAAGGCTATACACTGGAAATAATGCCTTTAGTCAAATGATGTGTCCGCTATTTTGAGAGCAAATTATTCCCTACCGGAATTTCAATCTAAAGTACAGTTATGAGTACAAAATATCTAGATAGAATATAACGACGATGAATACCTAATAATTATCAGTAAATGATTAAGAGAAGGAAACTTCTGCTTAACAGGCTCAGCAACAAAATGATGTTGGCCATTTAATTCACTTTTTACTTATTGCGTTTTATATCGTAAATACAAGACAATATAGCTGAGTACACTTATAAACACGAGGTAAGATGTTTGTACAATAAATCAATTAATCAAATGACTGGTTTATAGCAAAATACCAGAAAACACTTTACATTTTCTCCGTTTATCTATTATCAAACTAAGGTCTGAGCGAAAGCGAATTTTGACACGTCACATCAGGGAGCGGGTGTGTATGCGTAAAGTAATGAAGAGCTGGTGAAATACATGTAAGCTCAAGCCACTATGGATAAGCACTCGCACTCAGATTGCCCTAAGTATATTAAATGTTCTCCCAAGAAAAGATCGAGAAAAGAAAATTGACACGTCTCGGACAGCAATGTTTAAAAAGTGATTGTGCGGCAAAGCGATTTTTCTTGATAAGATTGGCGTCGTTTAAAATGCACTCACAAGGTCTTCAGCGATATAAATATGGCACCTCAAAGATATAACATTGCTTCATTTCTTGATTTCTATGTTAGCTATGGAACTTTCCTGGCTAAAGTCATGTGGAAAAAGATCATAACACACAATATCAGGCGTTTTTACTTATCCTCATGGGAACAAGATATTTCTCCAAAAGAGTTTGACCGTTTTCGCTCGATACACTCACGGTGCATTGTAATATATGGTACTATGCAGCAGTCATTCTACGACAAGCAACACGTTGCAAATCTGTAGCTAAGCTAATTGCGTACACTTCTTGCTTCAACGATACTTGTAACAAATGCTCAGTTACTTAAGGTGTTCGGGTCCCATATAATAAACATTTTATCTAATCTGGACATGGAAACAGTAGGCAGTAAGATAGTAGTAAGATAACAGACAGAATTATGGAATTTAACATTTCACTTTTGACACGCTATTTAGCTATTTAGTTCGATTACAAGAAAATACAATGTTCCTCTAAAGACACATTGTAGTTGAAAGTGTAATTTTCATTTTAAAAAGATTTTGTAATTTTCATACCTGTCACAACAAACATAACTTAGATATATATTGTTTCTTCTCATATTTCTGTGTCGATAGCCCCAAACACAGAAATGTGTATTTCTAAGAGTACGTTCAAACAAAACACGCACTGGTACGAAATATCTTGGTGTGATTGAAGGATTGTCAAACACGGGCCTATTAAGTTTTAAATTATTCCATATTTAAAAAAGCGATTTGAAGACATTTGATTTTTTTTGTCTCTACGTAATATTGCTTAACATATTTATTATTAATTGCATGTGTAAAGATAAAATATTATATCCTGTTATGTATTTAGAATTTAAACTCAGAGAATCTTTAGACTCGAACTATTGATAGTGTACATTTGCTGCGTTTCTATTCAGATTCCCATGACACCAAAACCATTGCTGTTTCCATCACAAGTTCGGTAATCATCATCTTATTGGCTGCCATCGTGACCGGGATATGTGTGTACAGGTAATCAGGTTTAATTTTCATAAACACATAAAAAAACTATAATATCATGATTAATGCAATACAAACAAGCTGCAACATGTTAATAATTCTATTTCTTTAATTTAGAAGGCGAGTTAATACCGGGGCAACAAAACAATTGAGTAACAGGATGACACAGTCCAACAACATACATATCCAGGAGCCGATTGAAGGAAACCATGACGTCAACGTGGTGCCACCGACGTATGAACAGCTAATACGTCTAACCAATGAAGGGGAATATTCTCAGATTATCGGACATACGGCTGCCGCTCAGACCCCAGAGCCTGGAACCGGGGACCCGCATTCGGGTCAAGGACGAATTTATGTCAATATTGTGGAAACTACGTACGAACATTTGTTGGGTGATAGGGCCAACAATAGAACCAACAATACATACTCTGAACTATCAATGGGAATATGACTTGTTAAAGATCTTTTCTTATCTGGCTTATATCATGTACAGTTTATGGGAGTGATTTTTGTAAATGCAGTGTTACTAGTTTATCGGTACCTTCTGAACCACATATGCAAGTTCTTTAAACTCTGTAAGTATCAAAACATAATAATTTTACATTAGACAGAATGAACAACTTATGTAACCATTGTAACACGCCATTGACCCGGTCGACATTTGCGCATCATCGTTGTGTTGTTATATGTTAATACAGTGTTAATACAGTCAAACCTTGGTCACTCAAACACGCAAGAGACCTACGCTTGAGTTCGTCAAAGCGAGAGGTTTGACCGATCAGCATTGACATCTGGTCATCACTAAAATGACTAAGAAATGTCACGTTAATACACTGTTTGCATCTGCATATGTACACATGTCTTTATGATGTTCAGCCAGGTTTAAGTTGGATTTACTGAATCCTCTGAACAAAAGGCCTTTTTTATTTCTTTACGTATATGCATTTGTTCAATAAATTGGACAATTTATTTATTTGATTGTTAGTTTTCTTGACAGGCATACACAGTAAAGTTGGCAAAAACATGAACAGTTTAATTTTGAAGTCTTAATAAATAACAAAGCAATCCGAAAACAATTTTTTAATCTGGTGTCGATAAGTTGCCATCATTCCAGTAATGAACATATGTGACGCTGGGTGGTGGTAAGTTTCATGAACGTGTGACATACACAACCATCGGAAACAAAAGGCACAGCAATCAGTCGTCGATTTGGACTGTTTGATCGAAAAGGTGTGAAAATTCAGGTCAATGGGCTGTAGTGTCAATCAATTAGTTCTAGTTACCCAGCGAACCGGTGTTCTAGCGATAAAGATAGAACTAATAGACAGAAATAAGGGCAAAACCAAGGGACCAGCGGGTAAGCTCTACCGAACCGAGCAGTTCTAGTGATCCCAGGTTTGAGCAAACCAACCACAAGTGACGTCAATAAGGAACTCTTTAGCAGATTACCACCACAGGACTGTTTGCGAGCTATCTGACATTGCAGGCATCAGCGTTGGGTCAACGCATACTATCCTTACCAAAACACTGCCTCGCATCTTGAAAGACTTGGATTTTTACCGGATTTGAAACGGAAACTAAAGGGACGAAACTGCCAGACTACAGAGCGCCACGAGCGCCCTTATACGCATGTATTCGCAGGAATATTACAATAATATTTTCTTTCGGCAATGGCCTATGCGCCATCAACAATGTTTGGACTATGAGGGTGCCTATTTTAAGAAGAAGTGAAGATTGCCGTCTATAGCGTGCACCCCGCCAACAATGTAACGTTCAAAACTTTACCAACGTCATGACGTCGTCATAGACACAGGCCAATAGCGGTTAAGTGTGTGTCTTTCAAGAACAGTCCTAATCTATAAGTAGGTCTGACAGACATGAAATTATACATGCATGTTAAACAATGTTTGTAGTTTTTAGTGTGATGTAATTTTTGTTCGTCAATATGCAACGTGTTAAAATAATAAGGTTTGTCTACGTATTTTTGAACATTTGATTGAAAACATTGATCGTGCATATAGCACACCTTTACCCATATAGTTTTTAAGAATAACTATAAATAAAGTTGAATTTTGCACGGACTACATGTTTTTCTTACATTTAGACTGATTTTTCTTTCATTTTAACCAGTATTAAGGACAGTGTGAATAGTTAAGGTAAGAGTTAACCACGCCAATGGGAAATAAATTTGTCTTTTTCCGCAAAGTGGCAAAACAAGTGTAACTTTCAAAACGCAGTGACTCTCGGTACACGCATGGGCAGCTTTTGGCACATTGCGAAATATACATAGTTAATCGGCTGAAACAAGATATCCAGCAAACCTCGAGTAGTTTTCTGCCCACTCTATCTGGCCTGTCACTGGTCCTCTCACACGGACCGAAAGTGCTTCGCCATGGTTCACCTGAAGGACCTTCACGACTGGCCCCTATATGTGATCAACATTTTAAATAATAATTTTGCCGAGGGGGTCCTTAATGAGCGAAAAAAACAAAACAAAAAACCCAAAGGAGCTAGCCGTGCATAGGGTTGGCCTGGGGATATGCTCCCCCATACAAATTTCGAAATGCTTCAGCCAAGTAGAGACGTTTTCTACATTTCAGAAGCTCAAACTGTTTGTATTCTTGTTGACAAAGACTATCTATAATAACATTTATTCATGGGGTGAGGGGAGTGGTCAAATTGAACAAGAACCATAGGTACGAGTAGTGTAAGGGGTCTTGCAGCATGTTCCCACAGGTAGAGTATTGATATCTAGAGGCCAAATAGCGCCATTTCCTGCATTCCAGATGTTTGACAGACATTCGTAGAAAGTATTTTTTTACACAAAATGCGTTTTTTTTTCTAGGACATTTTAGGCGTCAATACCTGCTTACTCGTCTTATCTGTAGCACGGGATACATATGTAAAAATACTACTACAGGTGCCATAAAGATGTGACAAACCCTGAAAATTCCAGGGGGTCCCCACACTAGATCCGTCTACGATTCATTGAACGCCGACAACTAAAATGATATCAAGACCACCCAATAAAAAACTCCGGCCGAACAATCAATGATCGCCGACAAACGAAAATGATATCAAGAGCACCCAATAAAATAACTTAGAACATTCACTGAGGGTCGACAATTTGAATAAAAAGGGGCAACCAATAATGTAATTCATGCTGGGCATTCCCTTTGTGAACACTTATTTTGTGCGTTTTAACTTGCATTATAAATATTCGGATTTTTCTTTGGCAAGTTTACAGGAAGTGACATATTTGTAATCTGGTGTTAACGCGTGTTAGCCCGACATGCCAAAGGGACGTATGAAAACCCTGTAAAAACGCATAGGGAAAGATACGAACAGATTCCATCCATTTCTGTTGCTGGGAAATGTTTTTCTACAGTCTGGTCTACATTCGTTAGTTAGATATACAGTCAGCAGTTATTGTCTTTCCTAGCCGAGGTGTTGGTAGAAACAACCGAGGTTTCCGAGTGATCCGGTATAGTTTTCTTCGGAACACCTCGGCCATATCTACAAAATAGAATCCTGAGCTTTTCAGAAAAGTGCCTTAATATAAGTAAATAGATAATATTTATTTTAATTCTGCAAAATTGTATCAAATCATCATTAGCTTAAAATAAGCTTCTACACCCGACGTAAAACATAAAGCATGTAACAACATGTTACCCTTGCTTGGGAAAATATGACAATATTACTGGATAAACTCATACTTCAGTTTAAATTATTGCTATTTATGCAGGAATGCTTTTATATCATCTCTGAAGTGTTTCTCGTCGAGAGATTATGTTCTTGGATTATAGATCGGAAGGTTTCAAGTTCAAATCCTAGTCCTGTCACGACAATTTTTAAAAGGATCTTATTAAAGATTCAGATTATCATTTCACTAGCATAAGAGAAACAGAAACAAACGTACAGCACACCAAGAAAGCACTTATAACATGTTTGAAGTGTTCTTGGTCAAGAGGTTAAGGTTATGAACCCGGGATCGGGTTCAAACCTTACACTTGACATTAGATTTTTTCCTTGTACCAAACTTTTATTACACGAACATAAAAAGAATATGTTCAGACCAAGTCTAGCTTCCTTACACCCAGAGTTACTAAGTAGTGTTTATATTGGATACTATTAAAATATGGCTTTTCAAATGATATTTTGTAGTATTTCGGTCCAATATTGACTGACATACTACCTTTTACATGAAAACAACTTTCAATGTGTAATTACATACCACAGTAGCACATATTTGCGTAATAACATTATTTCAACATTAGTTCCATCGGGATTGAGGACAAACCAGACCGTTCTGTTTTAACGATTCTCTTCTTCATCCATTTCACTTTAATTAAATTTGTGAAGTAGGTTAGATTTAAGAAAGAATTAACATTGTTATTTGTACACATTATTCAGATACAAACATGTTTCCATACAATTTTGAAAAAAAAAGATACCGAGAAAGAAAAAATACCATTTTCCAGAAAAAATACTACCTAAACAAAAATGATTTGTGAGGCTGCTGCACAAGTGCTTTTCTGAGTGTACACTTTAGTTTTATAGTTAATTTTAATAATGTTGGCAACTTTTTTTCTTCCTCTACACAATTATATAACACCTGTTAAATAACTTTTTAAATATCTTTTTGTTATTTGCAACCAGATTACTTTAACCTGTTTACCTGTTCCAGTTCTTGTGTCGCCTTTGAGGCTTCTCGTCAATAACTTTTCTAGTCTTCTGACAGGAACGGTTATTTGCCATTATATGGTCCATAATTGTGATGACTGACAACTTGTGTCTCGGCAAGCGTAGATTAGTGGCTTTATCAATATTCTCGTCAGAGGTCACGTGCTTTAAAGGACAATGCGACCGCGCAGAATTCAAAGCGATGTCTCGACACTTGGAAGTTATTACGTTGTGAATCGATAGCATAACGCATTGGAGTTCTGGCAACTCTTCAGCTGCAAAACAACCACCTCTTGTAAACAAAGCTTTTACATTGAGAGAAAAGTCACAGCACAGGCACTAACACCTAAATTTTATTTTAAACTCAAACTTAAGAAAGTGAGTGGCCACAAACGAGTCACAGATAAAGTAACAATAGTATTTTTTCTTTAAATATAGTGGATAAATACAACTTGCTTTTACACTGTGAAATATAAGGTTTTCCAACAGTTTTGAAGTCTAGCTTTAGAGAAAATTCCAATTGTGTGTAAAGGCAGATTAAAAAAGATGTCATTATGTTTAAATATTTACATTAAATTGGTTAAACTTTCAGCAAGTCTAAGTTTCGCTTGTGATGTCACAAGAGGTGCCCTGGCCCGGCTTCGATGAACAATGTCTCTTTCTTTGTCTGGTTTGCTATTCTTGTATTTTTTTTTAAATACCATCTTCCAAAATGTCAGTCTATATTATTTTTTCTCCTGCATCGCCATTTCAACTCTGACTTGTTTTTTTTCTGTCGAATCTCAGCTGTTGTGATGCTGTCCTAGCAATTCCTGACCTAACTGAAATTGTATTGCAAGCTTTCACTGGGAGTTGTCTTTCTTTCCTTGTCTAAATTTACTCGTTTAATATCTGGCATAACAGCCCGGTACATAGCAATATTATGTTGGGACCTTCAAGGATCTCACTGACCAGTTGTTGGCTCAACCTGGCTGCCTTGGAGTTTATGGCTCAATCCTTAAAAAACGCCCCCCCCAAAAAAAAAAACAAATAAAAAAACAACAACAAAAAAAACAAAAAAACAAACAACGCATTGCAGCTATAAGTAACAGTCATAAAAGTGAAGTCTAGCTTTTGCCTGGAAGAAGGCTAAGAGATTAAGCCAAAGAACCAAAAGATCACGGCAAGTCAGCTGGAAGACCTCACCACATTAGGACCTATGCCTAACCGGGACTTGAACCCACACACAGTAAATAAAATAATCGATAAATGGTTAAAAACTGTCTATTCCTGGACGTTAGTAGCAAAGTGGTTATCCATTTATATCAATTTTAAATTTGTCTTTTTATGTAGGTTAATAGAATATTTTTACTACGTAGCAGCAAACAATTATGATCACATAAGTGATGCCCAGCTATTTGGTGAAAGAATACCCCAAACATGTGTTTGGGTAGAACCACCGGCACACTGAAAGACAGCTTAAAGACCCTTCCCTATTAAGTCCTTCATCGCGAGCGGGACTCGAACCCATGCTGTCAGGGCTAAGAAGTCAGAGGAGTTATAATCGATGATTCTACCACAATGCCACAGGCGCCCACTATTTAATCAGTACTGTCATAAGCTATCCAGCTTTATATTATGTGACAGTAGTTTTACCATTATATTAATCGGATAAAGTCTGTTTACAAAATAGCTGTGTTTTTGTAAAGGAGTCTGTTGGATATATGATAATAACTAAAATGCTATAAATAAGTTATTTCAAAACACACAGAGATAAAAACAGAAATAAATCCTTATTAATGGTCATAGTCCAACAACAGTATCTGAATACTATGTTTTATATAATTTTTGAACAGCCTATTTTTCTGGCATTGTGCAGGGAGACCATTTATGAAATAAACATGATAGAGCTTTTTTCACAGCTGCATCATCTCAACTCTCCTCTAGACCGAAATTATATATATTTGTAAATTTAAAAACAAGTTGGAACATTATACTTAATTGATATTGTGTTGTTAAAAACTATCAATATATAGATATGTTCGTTGTATATTTTGTTACCAGTATCTACGTTATATATTACATGTGTTAAATCACACAGTGTTTTTAAAAGGACGTTTTTAAGCCATTCACAACAAACATAAAAGATATTTAGGAATGCATGGTTTCTTCGTTCACAGTAAAACCTCTGTCTTGTTATTCAATCTAGCTTATTTAGTAAAACCTTTCAGTATTGATTCTGGTCGATCCATGTTTCAATAGGTATAGACAGCTAAGAAGAATAAAGTTACCAACACTTTGCTCTATCGGCGATTTCGTACATATTTATTAAGAATTATAGATTTTTTATTGTCATATTTATTATAAGTATTACTTTAAGGGTACCATTAAAGTAATATCTTTGTAAGAATTTGTTTCCATATGCAGGGGAGATAAATTCTGCTGTTGTGGACCTAATAAGTCGTCTGGGTAATATTTCTTGAACAGTGATTTCCCTTGATTACCTTCGCATTCTGCCTCGCATGTTCTGTACAAATAAACAAATTAAACCAAGAAAAGACACAATTCCTTAAAATCGCTATTGCACAATTTTAAATAATTTTGTATTCTCACACATTTGGTTATTATATAAAACACATGGTTATGCTTTTAGTAGATTGCATTATTAATCACAGATTAAAGCATTTTTGCATATGGCTATGGCATACGGGGGTTAAGCTGAACTGATTGCTAGTAATAACATTTTATACAAAGAAATAGTCTAAAACTATGACAACTGATATGAAAGCCACGTCCCATAATGTAGTGGAGGCTTAACAAAGACGCATATTCATGTAAAGAGAAAATTGCAGTCTGGTTACTGACCGTTGCTGTATCTGTTATGGAGGATTAGTGTAAAGAAAACCCAAATCGACTATTTCAAATAAATGCTATCTCATTATTCAAAGGACAAATATAAAACTGTCCAATCGACCCTTCTTTGTATGTTTCTTTCGAGATATCCTCGTTTTATAATTGTTTTTTGTTTATTTATTTCTTCCTAAGAATGCCTTCAATACGAGCTGCAGGAAAACAACAGCAATTTATAGCAAACCAAGATACACTAAACATGTCACCTGGGCTAGAATCTATACTCCATGCCACCAACCAAGCATATTAAACATTCACCGACGCCGGTGATTATGTGGGGATGTAACTAGACACATATATAACCATTCACCCCGAATTTTCTCCACATTTGACCAACAGAACCGCTTCATAATATCCAGGGAGAACGGTCACCAGCATTTGATCAATAGACCATAACCCGGTGATATCATAGCCTCGTGCAAGGCACCAGCACAGAAAAGACAGCCAGAAAGACATTGCAAAACATACAGTGACTAGTTCGCACATAATTATCAGTAATCATGACACTCAAGACACAGACACTGGGCAAGGAACCAGCACGCACATAATTATCAACCACAAATTCACGCCAGATACTGACACTGAGCAGGAACCAGCACTCACATAATCATCAACCACAAAGATACGCCAGATACTGACACAGAGCAAAGTACGCAAATAAGTATCAACCACAATTGCAAGCCGATACTGACACTTAAAAGGGAAAAGCACGCACATAATCGCCAAACACAATGGCACGCCAAACGAGACACTGAGAAGAATCCAGCACGCACATAATTATCAACCAAAAATGCACGCCATACACTGACACTGATCAGGAACCAAAAGGACATAATTATCAACTACAAAGGCACGCCGAATACTGACATTGGGCAGGAATCAGCACGCACATAATTATCAACTTCAAAGGCACGCCATACACTAAAACTGATCAGGAACCAGCACACACATAAATATCAACCACAAGGGCACGCCAGATACTGACACTGATCAAGAACCAGCACGCGAATAATTATCAACTATAATGGCACGCCTTAAACTGACACTGATCAGGAACCAGCACGCACTTAAAAATCAACCACAAGGGCAAACCAGACACTGACGCTGAGCAGGAATCAGCACGCACATAATTATCAACTACAAAGGCACGCCAGATACTGATACTGACCAGGAAATAGCACGCACATAATTATCAACTACAAAGGCACGCCATACACTGACACTGGGCAAGGAACCAGCACGCACATAATTATCAACCACAAATGCACGCCAGATACAGAAACTTAAAAGTGAAAAGCACGCATATAATCGCCAAACACAATGGCACGCCAAACGAGACACTGAGAAGAATCCAGCACGCGCATAATTATCAACCACAAATGCACGCCATACACTGACACTGATCAGGAACCAACACGCACATAAATATCAACTACAAAGGCACGCCAGATACTGACACTGGGCAGGAACCAGCACGCACATAATTATCAACTTCAAAGGCACGCCATACACTAAAACTGATCAGGAACCAGCACACACATAAATATCAACGACAAGGGCACGCCAGATACTGACACTGATCAAGAACCAGCACGCACATAATTATCAACTATAAGGCACGCCTTACACTGACACTGAACAGGAACCAGCACGCACTTAAAAATCAACCACAAGGGCATACTAGACACTGACGCTGAGCAAGAATCAGCACGCACATAATTATCAACTACAAAGGCACGCAAGATACTGACACTGAGCAGGAAATAGCACGCACATAATTATCAACCACAATGGCACGCCAGACACAGACGCTAAGAAGAAACCAGCAAGCACATAATTATCAAAAACAAAGGCACGCCTGAGATTGATGCTGAGAAGGAACCAGCACGCACATAATTATCAACTACAAAGGCAAGCCAGACACTGATGCTGAGAAGTAACCAGCACGCACATAATTATCAACTACAAAAGCACGCTATACACCGATGCTGAGAAGGAACAATCACGCACATAATTATCACCTTCAAAGTCACGGAAGACACTGACACTGAATAGGAACCAGCACGCACATAATTATCAACCACAATGGGACACCAGATACTGACACTGAGAAGAAACAACAATTATAAACAATAATGGCACGACTTACACTGACACTGAGCAGGAAGCAGCACGCAAGTAATTATCATCCACTAAGGCACGGCAGACAGTGACACTGAGAAGGGACGAGCACGCACATAATTATTAACCACAATCGCACGCCAGACAGTGACGCTGAGTAGAAACCAGCACGCACATAATCATCAACCACAAAGGCACGCCAGACAATGAAACTGAGCAGGAACCAGCACGCACATAATTATCAACCACAATGACACGCCAGATAATGATACTGAGCAGGAGCCAGCACGCACATGATTACAAACAAAAAGGCACAACAGATACTGACACTGAGCAGGCACCAGCACGCACATAATTATCAACTTCAAAAGCACGCCATAGACTGAAACTGATCAGGAACCAGCACACACATAAAAATCAACGACAAGAGCACGCCAGATACTGACACTGATCAAAAACCAGCACGCACATAATTATCAACTATAATGGCACGCCTTACACTGACACTGATCAGGAACCAGCACGCACTTAAAAACAACCACAAGATCATACCAGACAATGACGCTGAGCAGGAATCAGCACGCACATAATTATCAACTACAAAGGCACACCAGATACTGACACTGAGCAGGAACCAGCAGGCACATAATTATCAACCACAAAGGCACGCCAGACACTGACGCTGAGAAGGAACCAGCACGCACATAATTATCAACCACAAAAGCACGCCTGACACTGATGCTGAGAAGGAACCAGGACAAACATAATTATCAACTACAAAGGCATATCAGACAATGCTGCTGAGAAGGAACCAGCACGCACATAATTATAAACTACAAAAGCAGGCCAGACACCGATGCAGAGAAGGAACCAGCACGCACGTAATTATCAACTTCAAAGGCACGCAAGACACTGACACAGAGCAGAAACCAGCACGTACAAAAAGAATGGCCACAATGGCACGCCAGACACTGACGCTGAGAAGGAACCAGCACGCACATAATTATCAACTACAAAGGCAAGTCAGACACTGATGCTGAGAAGGAACCAGAACGCACATAATTATCAACTACAAAAGCACGCCATACACCGATGCTGAGAAGGAACAAACACGCACATAATTATCACCTTCAAAGGCACGCCAGACACTGACATTGAACAGGAACCAGCACGCACTTAATTATCAACCACAATGGGACGACAGATACTGACACTGAGAAGAAACAACCATTATAAACAATAATGGCACGACTTACACTGACACTGAGCAGGAAGCATCACGCACATAATTATCAACTTCAAAGGCACGCCAGACACTGACACTGATCAGGAACCAGCACGCACATAATTATCAACCACAAGGGCACGCCAGACACTGACACTGAGCAGGAACCAGCACGCACATAATTATCAACTTCAAAGGCACGCCAGATACTGACACTGATCAGGAACTAGCAGGCACATAATTATCAACCACAAATGCACGCAAGCTACTGACACCGAGCAGGAAGTAGCATGCACATAATTATCAACCACAATGACACGCCATACACTGACGCTGAGAAGGAACCAGCACGCACATAAATAATCAACCACAATGGCACGCCTGACACTGATGCTGAGAAGAAATTAGCAAGCACATAATCATTAACTACAAAAACACGTCAGACACCGATGCTGAAAAGAAACCAGCACGCACATAATTATCAACCACAAGGGCACGCCAGACACTGACACTGAGCAGGAACCAGCACGCACATAATTATCAACTTCAAAGGCACGCCAGATACTGACACTGAGAAGGAACCAACACGCACATAATTATCAACTTCAAAGGCACGCCATACACTGACGCTGAGAAGGAACCAGCACGCACATAATTATCAACTTCAAAGGCACGCCATACACTGACGCTGAGAAGGAACCAGCACGCACATAAATTATCAACCACAATGGCACGCCTGACACTGATGCTATGAAGGAATTAGCAAGCACATAATCATTAACTACAATAACACGTCAGACACCGATGCTGAGAAGGAACCAGCACGCACATAAATAATCAACCATAAAGGCACGCCTGACACCGATGCTGAGAAGGAACCAGCACGCATATAATTATCAACCACAATGGCACGCCAGATACTGACACAGATCAGGAACCAGCACGCACATAAATATCCAGCACCAACATAAATATAAACCACAAGGGCACGCCAGATACTGACACTGATCAAGAACCAGCACGCACATAATTATCAACTATAATGGCACGCCTTAAACTGCCACTGATCAGGAACCAGCACGCACATAATTATCAACTTCAAAGGCACGCCAGATACTGACACTGATCAGGAACTAGCAGGCACATAATTATCAACCACAAATGCACGCAAGCTACTGACACTGAGCAGGAAGTAGCATGCACATAATTATGAACAACAATGGCACGCCATACACTGACGCTGAGAAGGAACCAGCACGCACATAAATTATCAACCACAATGGCACGCCTGACACTGATGCTGAGAAGGAATTAGCAAGCACATAATCATTAACTACAAAAACACGTCAGACACCGATGCTGAGAAGGAACCAGCACGCATAAAATTATCAACCAGAATGGCACGCCAGATACTGACACAGATCAGGAACCAGCACGCACATAAATATCCAGCACACACATAAATATAAACCACAAGGGCACGCCAGATACTGACACTGATCAAGAACCAGCACGCACATAATTATCAACTATAATGGCACGCCAGATACTGACACTGATCAGGAACCAGCACGCACTTAAAAATCAACCTCAAGGACAAACCAGACACTGACGCTGAGCAGGAACCAGCACGCACTTAAAAATCAACCACAAGGGCAAACCAGACACTGAGGCTGAGCAGGAATCAGCACGCACATAATTATCAACTACAAAGGCACGCCATACACTGACACTGATCAGGAACCAGCAGGCACATAATTATCAACCACAATGGCACGCCAGACACTGACGCTGAGAAGGAACCGGCACGCACATAATAATCAACCACAAAGGCACGCCTGACACTGATGCTGAGAATGAACCAGGACGCGCATTATTATCAACTACAAAGGCGAGTCAGACACTGATGCTGAGAAGGAACCAGCACGCAAATAATTATTAACTACAAAAGCACGCCAGACACCGATGCAGAGAAGGAACCAGCACGCACATAATTATCAACTGCAAAGGCACGCAAGACACTGACACTGAGCAGGAACCAGCACGTACATAAAAATCGACCACAATGGCACGCCATAAACTGACATTGATCAGGAACCAGAACGCACATTATTATTAACCACAAGGCACGCCAGAAACTGACACTGATCAAGAACCAGCACGCACATAATTATCAACTACAAAGGCAGGCCATACACTGACACTGATCAGGAACTAGCACGCACTTAAAAATCAACCACAAGGGCACACCAGACACTGACGCTGAGCAGGAACCAGCACGCACATAATTATCAACTACAATGGCACGCCAGATACTGACACTGATCAGGAACTAGCACGCACATAATTATCAACTACAAAGGCACGCCATACACAGACACTGGGCAAGTAACCAGCACGCACATAATTATCAACCACAAATGCACGCCAGATACTGACACTTAAAAGGGAAAAGCACGCACATAATCGCCAAACGCAATGGCACGCCAAACGAGACACTGAGAACAATCCAGTACGAACATAATTATCAACCACAAATGCACGCCATACACTGACACTGATCAGGAACCAACACGCACAAAATTATCAACTATAAAGCCACGCCATACACTAACACTGGGCAGGAATCAGCACGCACATAATTATCAACTACAAAGGCACGCCATACACTAAAACTGATCAGGAACCAGCACACACATAAATATCAACGACAAGGGCATGCCAGATACTGACACTGATCAAGAACCAGCACGCACATAATTATCAACTATAATGGCACGCCCTACACTGACACTGATCAGGAACCAGCACGCACTTAAAAATCAACCACAAGGGCATACCAGACACTGACGCTGAGCAAGAATCAGCACGCGCATAATTATCAACTACAAAGGCACGCCAGATACTGATACTGACCAGGAAAAAGCACGCAAATATTTATCAACTACAAAGGCACGCCATACACTGACACTGATCAGGAACCAGCACGCACATAATTATCAACTATAAGGCACGCCTTACACTGACACTGATCAGGAACCAGCACGCACTTAAAAATCAGCCACAAGGGCATACTAGACACTGACGCTGAGCAAGAATCAGCACGCGCATAATTATCAACTACAAAGGCACGCAAGATACTGACACTGAGCAGGAAATTGCACGCACATAATTGTCAACCACAATGGCACGCCAGACACAGACGCTGAGAAGAATCCAGTACGAACATAATTATTAACCACAAATGCACGCCTGAGATTGATGCTGAGAAGGAACCAGCACGCACATAATTATCAATTACAAAGGCAAGCCAGACACTGATGCTGAGAAGTAACCAGCACGCACATAATAATCAACTACAAAAGCACGCTATACACCGATGCTGAGAAGGAACAATCACGCACATAATTATCACCTTCAAAGGCACGCCAGACACTGACACTGAATAGGAACCAGCACGCACATAATTATCAACCACAATGGGACGCCAGATACTGACACTGAGAAGAAACAAAAATTATAAACAATAATGGCACGACTTACACTGACACTGAGCAGGAAGCAGCACGCAAGTAATTATCATCCACTAAGGCACGGCAGACAGTGACACTGAGAAGGGACGAGCACGCACATAATTATCAACCACAATCGCACGCCAGACAGTGACGCTGAGTAGAAACCAACACGCACATAATCATCAACGACAAAGGCACGCCATACACTGAAACTGATCAGGAACCAGCACACACATAAATATCAACCACAAGGGCACGCCAGATACTGACACTGATCAAGAACCAGCACGCACATAATTATCAACTATAATGGCACGCCTTAAACTGACACTGATCAGGAACCAGCACGCACTTAAAAATCAACCACAAGGGCAAACCAGACACTGACGCTGAGCAGGAATCAGCACGCACATAATTATCAACTACAAAGGCACGCCAGATACTGATACTGACCAGGAAATAGCACGCACATAATTATCAACTACAAAGGCACGCCATACACTGACACTGGGCAAGGAACCAGCACGCACATAATTATCAACCACAAATGCACGCCAGATACTGAAACTTAAAAGTGAAAAGCACGCATATAATCGCCAAACACAATGGCACGCCAAACGAGACACTGAGAAGAATCCAGCACGCGCATAATTATCAACCACAAATGCACGCCATACACTGACACTGATCAGGAACCAACACGCACATAAATATCAACTACAAAGGCACGCCAGATACTGACACTGGGCAGGAACCAGCACGCCCATAATTATCAACTTCAAAGGCACGCCATACACTAAAACTGAGCAGGAACCAGCACACACATAAATATCAACGACAAGGGCACGCCAGATACTGACACTGATCAAGAACCAGCACGCACATAATTATCAACTATAAGGCACGTCTTACACTGACACTGAACAGGAACCAGCACGCACTTAAAAATCAACCACAAGGGCATATTAGACACTGACGCTGAGCAAGAATCAGCACGCGCATAATTATCAACTACAAAGGCACGCAAGATACTGACACTGAGCAGGAAATAGCACGCACATAATTATCAACCACAATGGCACGCCAGACACAGACGCTAAGAAGAAACCAGCAAGCACATAATTATCAAAAACAAAGGCACGCCTGAGATTGATGCTGAGAAGGAACCAGCACGCACATAATTATCAACTACAAAGGCAAGCCAGACACTGATGCTGAGAAGTAACCAGCACGCACATAATTATCAACTACAAAAGCACGCTATACACCGATGCTGAGAAGGAACAATCACGCACATAATTATCACCTTCAAAGTCACGCCAGACACTGACACTGAATAGGAACCAGCACGCACATAATTATCAACCACAATGGGACACCAGATACTGACACTGAAAAGAAACAACAATTATAAACAATAATGGCACGACTTACACTGACACTGAGCAGGAAGCAGCACGCAAGTAATTATCATCCACTAAGGCACGGCAGACAGTGACACTGAGAAGGGACGAGCACGCACATAATTATCAACCACAATCGCACGCCAGACAATGAAACTGAGCAGGAACCAGCACGCACATAATTATCAACCACAATGACACGCCAGATAATGATACTGAGCAGGAGCCAGCACGCACATGATTACAAACAAAAAGGCACAACAGATACTTACACTGAGCAGGCACCAGCACGCACATAATTATCAACTTCAAAAGCACGCCATACACTGAAACTGATCAGGAACCAGCACACACATAAAAATCAACGACAAGGGCACGCCAGATACTGACACTGATCAAAAACCAGCACGCACATAATTATCAACTATAATGGCACGCCTTACACTGACACTGATCAGGAACCAGCACGCACTTAAAAACAACCACAAGATCATACCAGACAATGACGCTGAGCAGGAATCAGCACGCACATAATTATCAACTTCAAAGGCACACCAGATACTGACACTGAGCAGGAACCAGCAGGCACATAATTATCAACCACAAAGGCACGCCAGACACTGACGCTGAGAAGGAACCAGCACGCACATAATTATCAACCACAAAAGCACGCCTGACACTGATGCTGAGAAGGAACCAGGACAAACATAATTATCAACTACAAAGGCATATCAGACACTGCTGCTGAGAAGGAACCAGCACGCACATAATTATAAACTACAAAAGCAGGCCAGACACCGATGCAGAGAAGGAACCAGCACGCACATAATTATCAACTTCAAAGGCACGCAAGACACTGACACAGAGCAGAAACTAGCACGTACAAAAAGAATGGCCACAATGGCACGCCAGACACTGACGCTGAGAAGGAACCAGCACGCACATAATTATCAACTACAAAGGCAAGTCAGACACTGATGCTGAGAAGGAACCAGAACGCACATAATTATCAACTACAAAAGCACGCCATACACCGATGCTGAGAAGGAACAAACACGCACATAATTATCACCTTCAAAGGCACGCCAGACACTGACATTGAACAGGAACCAGCACGCACTTAATTATCAACCACAATGGGACGACAGATACTGACACTGAGAAGAAACAACCATTATAAACAATAATGGCACGACTTACACTGTAACTGAGCAGGAAGCAGCACGCACATAATTATCAACCTCAAAGGCACGCCAGACACTGACACTGATCAGGAACCAGCACGCACATAATTATAAACCACAAGGGCACGCCAGACACTGACACTGAGCAGGAACCAGCACGCACATAATTATCAACTTCAAAGGCACGCCAGATACTGACACTGATCAGGAACTAGCAGGCACATAATTATCAACCACAAATGCACGCAAGCTACTGACACCGAGCAGGAAGTAGCATGCACATAATTATCAACCACAATGGCACGCCATACACTGACGCTGAGAAGGAACCAGCACGCAATAAATAATCAACCACAATGGCACGCCTGACACTGATGCTGAGAAGGAATTAGCAAGCACATAATCATTAACTACAAAAACACGTCAGACACCGTTGCTGAAAAGAAACCAGCAAGCACATAATTATCAACCACAAGGGCACGCCAGACACTGACACTGAGCAGGAACCAGCACGCACATAATTATCAACTTCAAAGGCACGCCATACACTGACGCTGAGAAGGAACCAGCACGCACATAAATTATCAACCACAATGGCACGCCTGACACTGATGCTATGAAGGAATTAGCAAGCACATAATCATTAACTACAAAAACACGTCAGACACCGATGCTGAGAAGGAACCAGCACGCACATAAATAATCAACCATAAAGGCACGCCTGACACCGATGCTGAGAAGGAACCAGCACGCATATAATTATCAACCACAATGGCACGCCAGATACTGACACAGATCAGGAACCAGCAGGCACATAAATATCCAGCACAAACATAAATATGAACCACAAGGGCACGCCAAATACTGACACTGATCAAGAACCAGCACGCACATAATTATCAACTATAATGGCACGCCTTAAACTGCCACTGATCAGGAACCAGCACGCACATAATTATCAACTTCAAAGGCACGCCAGATACTGACACTGATCAGGAACTAGCAGGCACATAATTATCAACCACAAATGCACGCAAGCTACTGACACTGAGCAGGAAGTAGCATGCACATAATTATGAACAACAATGGCACGCCATACACTGACGCTGAGAAGGAACCAGCACGCACATAAATTATCAACCACAATGGCACGCCTGACACTGATGCTGAGAAGGAATTAGCAAGCACATAATCATTAACTACAAAAACACGTCAGACACCGATGCTGAGAAGGAACCAGCACGCATATAATTATCAACCACAATGGCACGCCAGATACTGACACAGATCAGGAACCAGCACGCACATAAATATCCAGCACACACATAAATATAAACCACAGGGGCACGCCAGATACTGACACTGATCAAGAACCAGCACGCACATAATTATCAACTATAATGGCACGCCTTAAACTGACACTGATCAGGAACCAGCACGCACTTAAAAATCAACCTCAAGGGCAAACCAGACACTGACGCTGAGCAGGAACCAGCACGCACTTAAAAATCAACCACAAGGGCAAACCAGACACTGACGCTGAGCAGGAATCAGCACGCACATAATTATCAACTACAAAGGCACGCCATACACTGACACTGATCAGGAACCAGCAGGCACATAATTATCAACCACAATGGCACGCCAGACACTGACGCTGAGAAGGAACCGGCACGCACATAATAATCAACCACAAAGGCACGCCTGACACTGATGCTGAGAATGAACCAGGACGCGCATTATTATCAACTACAAAGGCGAGTCAGACACTGATGCTGAGAAGGAACCAGCACGCACATAATTATTAACTACAAAAGCACGCCAGACACCGATGCAGAAAATGAACCAGCACGCACATAATTATCAACTGCAAAGGCACGCAAGACACTGACACTGAGCAGGAACCAGCACGTACATAAAAATCGACCACAATGGCACGCCATAAACTGACATTGATCAGGAACCAGAACGCACATTATTATCAACCACAAGGCACGCCAGAAACTGACACTGATCAAGAACCAGCACGCACATAATTATCAACTACAAACGCAGGCCATACACTGACACTGATCAGAAACCAGCACGCACTTAAAAATCAACCACAAGGGCACACCAGACACTGACGCTGAGCAGGAACCAGCACGCACATAATTATCAACTACAATGGCACGCCAGATACTGACACTGATCAGGAACTAGCACGCACATAATTATCAACTACAAAGGCACGCCATACACAGACACTGGGCAAGTAACCAGCACGCACATAATTATCAACCACAAATGCACGCCAGATACTGACACTTAAAAGGGAAAAGCACGCACATAATCGCCAAACGCAATGGCACGCCAAACGAGACACTGAGAAGAATCCAGTACGAACATAATTATCAACCACAAATGCACGCCATACACTGACACTGATCAAGAACCAACACGCACAAAATTATCAACTATAAAGCCACGCCATACACTAACACAGGGCAGGAATCAGCACGCACATAATTATCAACTACAAAGGCACGCCATACACTAAAACTGATCAGGAACCAGCACACACATAAATATCAACGACAAGGGCACGCCAGATACTGACACTGATCAAGAACCAGCACGCACATAATTATCAACTATAATGGCACGCCTTACACTGACACTGATCAGGAACCAGCACGCACTTAAAAATCAACCACAAGGGCATACCAGACACTGACGCTGAGCAAGAATCAGCACGCGCATAATTATCAACTACAAAGGCACGCCAGATACTGATACTGACCAGGAAATAGCACGCACATAATTATCAACTACAAAGGCACGCCATACACTGACACTGATCAGGAACCAGCACGCACATAATTATCAACTATAAGGCACGCCTTACACTGACACTGATCAGGAACCAGCACGCACTTAAAAATCAGCCACAAGGGCATACTAGACACTGACGCTGAGCAAGAATCAGCACGCGCATAATTATCAACTACAAAGGCACGCAAGATACTGACACTGAGCAGGAAATTGCACGCACATAATTGTCAACCACAATGGCACGCCAGACACAGACGCTGAGAAGAATCCAGTACGAACATAATTATTAACCACAAATGCACGCCTGAGCTTGATGCTGAGAAGGAACTTGCACGCACATAATTATCAATTACAAAGGCAAGCCAGACACTGATGCTGAGAAGTAACCAGCACGCACATAATAATCAACTACAAAAGCACGCTATACACCGATGCTGAGAAGGAACAATCACGCACATAATTATCACCTTCAAAGGCACGCCAGACACTGACACTGAATAGGAACCAGCACGCACATAATTATCAACCACAATGGGACGCCAGATACTGACACTGAGAAGAAACAACAATTATAAACAATAATGGCACGACTTACAATGACACTGAGCAGGAAGCAGCACGCAAGTAATTATCATCCACTAAGGCACGGCAGACAGTGACACTGAGAAGGGACGAGCACGCACATAATTATCAACCACAATCGCACGCCAGACAGTGACGCTGAGTAGAAACCAACACGCACATAATCATCAACGACAAAGGCACGCCATACACTGAAACTGATCAGGAACCAGCACACACATAAATATCAACCACAAGGGCACGCCAGATACTGACACTGATCAAGAACCAGCACGCACATAATTATCAACTATAATGGCACGCCTTAAACTGACACTGATCAGGAACCAGCACGCACTTAAAAATCAACCTCAAGGGCAAACCAGACACTGACGCTGAGCAGGAACCAGCACGCACATAATTATCAACTACAAAGGCACACCAGATACTGACACTGAGCAGGAATTAGCACGCACATAATTACAACCACAAAGGCACGCCAGACACTGAAGCTGAGAAGGAACCAGCACGCACATAATTATCAACCACAAAGGCACGCCTGACACTGATGCTGAGAAGGAACCAGCACGCACATAATTATCAACTACAATGGCATATCAGACACTGATGCTGAGAAGGAACCAGCACGCACATTATTATCAACTTCAAAGGCACGCAAGACACTGACACAGAGCAGGAACCAGCACGTACAAAAAATTAGCCACAATGGCACGCCAGACACTGACGCTGATCAGAAACCAGCACGCACATAATTATCAACCACAAAGGCACGCCTGACACTGATGCTGAAAAGGAACCAGCACGCACATAATTATCAACTACAAAGGCACGCAAGACACTGACACAGAGCAGGAACCAGCACGTACAAAAAATTAGCCACAATGGCACGCCAGACACTGACGCTGATCAGAAACCAGCACGCACATAATTATCAACCACAAAGGCACGCCTGACACTGATGCTGAAAAGGAACCAGTACGCACATAATTATCAACTACAAAGGCAAGCCAGACACTGATGCTGAGAAGGAACCAGAACGCACATAATTATCAACTACAAAAGCACGCCATACACCGATGGTGAGAAGGAACAAACACGCACATAATTATCACCTTCAAAGGCACGCCAGACTCTGACATTGATCAGGAACCAGCACGCACATAATTATCAACCACAATGGGACGACAGATACTGCCACTGAGAAGAAACAACCATTATAAACAATAATGGCACGACTTACACTGACACTGAGCAGGAACCAGCACGCAAGTAATTATCATCCACTAAGGCACGGCAGACAGTGACACTGAGAAGAGACCAGGACGCACATTATTATCAACCACAATGGCACGCCAGACACTGACGCTGAGAAGAAACAAGCACGCACCTAATCATCAACCACAAAGGCACGCCAGACAATGATAATGAGCAGGAAGCAGCACGCACATAATTATCAACCACAATGACACCCCAGATAATGATACTGAGCAGGAGCCAGCACGCACATAATTACAAACAAAATGGCACAACAGATACTGACACTGAGCAGGAACCAGCACGCACATAATTATCAACTTCAAAGGCACGCCAGATATTGACACTGATCATGAACCGGCAGGCACATAATTATCAACCACAAAGGCACGCCAGATACTGACACTGAGCAGGAATTAGCACGCATATAATTATCAACCACAATGGCACGCCAGGCAATGACGTTGAGAAGGAAACATCACGCACAAAATTATCAACTACAAAGGCATGCCAGACACTGATGCTGAGAAGGAACCAGCACGCACATAATTGTTAACTACAAAAGCACGCCAGAAACCGATGCTGGGAAGAAACCAGCACGCACATAATTATCAACCACAAGGGCACGCCAGACACTGACACTGATCAGGAACCAGCACGCACATAATTATCAACTTCAAAGGCCCGCAAGATACTGACACTGATCAGGAACTAGCAGACACATAATTATCAACCACAAATGCACGCAAGCTACTGACACTGAGCAGGAAGTAGCATGCACATAATTATCAACCACAATGGCACGCCATACACTGACGCTGAGAAGGAACCAGCACGCACCTAAATTATCAACCACAATGGCACGCCTGACACTGATGCTGAGAATGAATTAGCAAGCACATAATCATTAACTACAAAAACATGTCAGACACCGATGCTGAGAAGGAACCAGCACGCACATAATTATCAACCACAAAGGCACGCCAGATACTGACACAGATCAGGAACCAGCACGCACATAATTACCAACTATAATGGCACGCCTTAAACGGACACTGATCAGGAACCAGCACGCACTTAAAAATCAACCTCAAGGGCAAACCAGACACTGACGCTGAGCAGGAATCAGCACGCATATAATTATCAACTACAAAGGCACGCCATACACTGACATTGATCAGGAACCAGCAGGCACATAATTATCAACCACAAAGGCACGCCAGATACTGACACTGAGCAGGAATTAGCACGCACATAATTATCAACCACAAAGGCACGTCTGACACTGACACTGAGCAGGAATTAGCAGGCACATAATTATCAACCACAATGGCACGCCAGACACTGACGCTAAGAAGGAACCAGCACGCACATAATAATCAACCACAAAGGCACGCATGACACTGATGCTGAGAATGAACCAGGACGCGCATTATTATCAACTACAAAGGCATGTCAGACACTGATGCTGAGAAGGAACCAGCACGCACATAATTATTAACTACAACAGCAGGTCAGACACCGATGCAGAGAAGGAACCAGCACGCACATAATTATCAACTGCAAAGGCACGCAGACACTGACACTGAGCAGGAACCAGCACGTACATAAAAATCGACCACAATGGCACGCCATAAACTGATATTGATCAGGAACCAGCACGCACATTATTATCAACCTCAAGGCACGCCAGAAACTGACACTGATCCAGAACCAGCACGCACATAATTATCAACTACAAAGGCAAGCCATACACTGACACTGATCAGGAACCAGCACGCACTTAAAAATCAACCACAAGGGCCCACCAGACACTGACGCTGAGCAGGAGCCAGCACGCACATAATTATCAACTACAATGGCACGCCAGATACTGACACTGATCAGGAACTAGCACGCACATAATTATCAACTACAAAGGCACGCCAAACACAGTCACTGGGCAAGTAACCAGCACGCACATAATTATCAACCACAAATGCACGCCAGATACTGACACTTAAAAGGGAAAAGCACGCACATAATCGCCAAACACAATGGCACGCCAAACGAGACACTGAGAAGAATCCAGTACGAACATAATTATCAACCACAAATGCACGCCATACACTGACACTGATCAGGAACCAACACGCACATAATTATCAACTACAAAGACACTCCATACACTGACACTGGGCAGGAACCAGCACGCACATAATTATCAACTTCAAAGGCACGCAAGACACTGACACAGAGCAGGAACCAGCACGCACATAATTATCAACCATAAAGGCACGCCTGACACTGATGCTGAGAAGGAACCAGCACGCACATAATTATCAACCACAATGGGACGCCAGATACTGACACTGAGAAAAAACAACCATTATGAACAATAATGGCACGACTTACACTGACACTGAGCAGAAAGCAGCACGCAAGTAATTATCATCCACTAAGGCACGGCAGACAGTGACACTGAGAAGGGACCGGCACGCACATAATTATCAACCACAATGGCACGCCAGACACTGACGCTGAGAAGAAGCCAGCACGCACATAAATAATCAACCATAAAGGCACGCCTGACACCGATGCTGAGAAGGAACCAGCACGCATATAATTATCAACCACAATGGCACGCCAGATACTGACACAGATCACGAACCAGCACACACATAAATATAAACCACAAGGGCACGCCAGATACTGACACTGATCAAGAACTAGCACGCACATAATTATCAACTATAATGGCACTCCTTAAACTGCCACTGATCAGGAACCACCACGCACGTAAAAATCAACCACAAGGGCAAACCAGACACTAACGCTGAGCACGAATCAGCACGCACATAATTATCAACTACAAAGGCACGCCATACACTGACACTGATCAGGAACCAGCAGGCACATAATAATCAACCACAAAGGCACGCCAGATACTGACACTGAGCAGGAATTAGCACGCACATCATATCAACCACAATGGCACGCCAGACACTGACGATCCGAAGGAACCAGCACGCACATAATTATCAACCACAAAGGCACGCCTGACACTGATGCTGAGAATGAACCAGGACGCGCATTACTATCAGCTACAAAGGCATGTCAGACACTGATGCTGAGAAGGAACCAGCACGCACATAATTATTAACTACAAAAGCAGGCCAGACACCGATGCAGAGAAGGAACCAGCACGCACATAATTATCAACTTCAAAGGCACGCAAGACACTGACACTGAGCAGGAACCAGCACGTACATAAAAATCGACCACAATGGCACGCCATAAACTGACACTGATCAGTAACCAGCACGCACATTATTATCAACCACAAGGCACGCCAGAACCTGACACTGATCAAGAACCAGCACGCACATAATTATCAACTACAAAGGCAAGCTATACACTGACACTGATCGTGAACCAGCACGCACTTAAAAATCAACCACAAGGGCACACCAGACACTGACACTGATCAGGAACCAGCACGCACATAATTATCAACTACAAATGCACGCCATACACTGACACTGGGCAAGTAACCAGCGCGCACATAATTATCAACCACAAATTCACGCCAGATACTGACACTTAAAAGGGAAAAGCACGCACATAATCGCCAAACACAATGGCACGCCAAACAAGACACTGAGAAGAATCCAGTGCGAACATAATTATCAACTACACAAAGACACGCCATACACTGACACTGGGCAAGAACCAGCACGCACATAATTATCAACTTCAAAGGCACGCCATACACTGACACTGGGCAGGAACCAGCACGCACATAATTATCAACTTCAAAGGCACGCCATACACTGAAACTGATCAGGAACCAGCACACACATAAATATCAACCACAATGGCACGCCTTACCCTGACACTGATCAGGAACCAGCACGCACTTAAAAATCAACCACAAGAGCATACCAGACACTGACGCTGAGCAGGAATCAGCACGCACATAATTATCAACTACAAAGGCACGCCAGATACTGACACTGAGCAGGAACCAGCAGGCACATAATTATCAACCACAAAGGCACGCCAGACACGGACGCTTAGAAGGAACCAGCACGCACATAATTATCAACCACAAAGGCACGCCTGACACTGATGCAGAGAAGGAACCAGCACGCGCATAATTATCAACTACAAAGACATGTCAGACACTGATGCTGAGAAGGAACCAGCACGCACATAATTAAATTATTAACTACAAAAGCAGGCCAGACACCGATGCAGAGAAGGAACCAGCACGCACATAATTATCAACTTCAAAGGCACGCAAGACACTGACACAGAGCAGGAACCAGCACCATATAAAAATCGACCACAATGGCACGCCAGACACTGACGCTGATCAGAAACCAGCACGCACATAATTATCAACCACAAAGGCACGCCTGACACTGATGCTGAGATGGAACCAGCACGCACATAATTATCAACCACAAAGGCACGCCAGACACTGACGCAGAGAAGAAACCAGCACGCACATAATCATCAACCACAAAGGCACGCCAGACAATGACACTGAGCAGAAACCAGCACGCACATAATTATCAACCACAATGACACGCCAGATAATGATACTGAGCAGGAGCCAGCACGCACATAATTACAAACAAAATGGCACAACAGATACTGACACTGAGCAGGAACCAGCACACACATAATTATCAACTTGAAAGGCACGCCAGATACTGACACTGATCAGGAACCGGCAGGCACATAATTATCAACCACAAAGGCACGCAAGATACTGACACTGAGCAGGAAATAGCACGCACATAATTATCAACTACAATGGCACGCCAGGCACTGACACTGAGAAGGAAACAGCACGCACAAAATTATCAACTACAAAGACATGCCAGACACTGGTGCTGAGAATGAACCAGCACGCACATAATTGTTAACTACAAAAGCACGCCAGACACCGATGCTGAGAAGGAACCAGCACGCACATAATTATCAACCACAATGGCACGCCAGACACTGACACTGATCAGGAACCAGCACGCACATAATTATTAATTTCAAAGGCACGCCAGATACTGACACTGATCAGGAACTAGCACGCACATAATTATCAACTACAAAGGCACGCCAGATACTGACACTGATTAGGAACTAGCACGCACATAATTATCAACTACAAAGGCACGCCAGATACTGACACTGATCATGTATTAGCACGCACATAATTATCAACCACAATGGCACGCCAGACACTGTCGCTGAGACGGAAACAGTACGCACATAACTATCAACCACAAAGGCACGGCTGACACTGATGCTGAGAAAGAACCAGCACACACATAATCAACTAAAAAGGCATGCCAGACCCTGATGCTGAGACGGAACCAGCACGCACATAATTATCAACTAAAAAAGCACGCCAGTTACCGATGCTGAGAAGGAACCAGCACGCACATAATTATCAACTTCAAAGGCACGCTAGACACTGACACTAAACTGGAACCAACACACACATAATTATCAACCACAATGGGACGCCAGATACTGACACTGAGAAGAAACAACTACGCCCATAGTTATCAACAATAATGGCACGCCAGACACTGACGCTGAGAAGGTACCAGCACGCACATTATCATCAACCACAAGGACACGCCAGACACTGACACTGATCAGGAACTAGCAGGCACATAATCATCAACCACAATGACACGTCAGATACTGATACTGAGCAGGAACCAGCACGCACATAATTACAACCACAAAGGCACACAAGATACTGACACTGATCAGGAACTAGCACGCACATAATTATTAACTACAAAGGCACGCAATACACTGACATAGATCAGGAACCAGCAGGCACATAATTATCAACCACAAATGCACGTCAGCTACTGACACTGAGCAGGAAGTAGCATGCACATAATTATCAACCACAATGGCACGCCATACACTGACGCTGAGAAGGAACCAGCACGCACATAAATTATCAACCACAAAGGCACGCCTGACACTGACGCTGAGAAGGAATTAGCCAGCACATAATCATTAACTACAAAAACACGTCAGACACCGATGCTGACAAGGAACCAGCACGCACATAATTATCAACCACAATGGCACGCCATTCACTGACACTGACCATGAACCAGCACGCACATAATTATCAACCACAAGGGCATGCTATTTACTGACACTGATCAGGAACCAGCACGCACATAATTATCAACAACAAAGGCACGCCAGATACTGACACAGGGCAGGAACCAGAACGCACATAATTATCAACTAAAAAGGCACGCCAGATACTGACATTGATCAGGAACCAGCATACCATAATTATCAACTACATAGGCACGCCATACACTGACACTGATCAAGAACCAGCAGGCACATAGTTATCAACCACAAAGGCATGCCAGATACTGACACTGAGCAGGACTTAGCACGCACATAATTATCAACCACAATGGAACGCCAGACACTGACGCTGAGAAGGAACCAGCACGCACATAATTACCAACCACAAAGGCACGACTGCCACTGATGCTGAGAAGGAACCAGCACGCACATAATTATTAACTACAAAAGCACGCCAGACACCGATGCTGAGAAGGAACCAGCACGCACATAATTATCAGCTTCAAAGGCACGCCAGACACTGACACTGAGCAGGAACCAGCACGCACATAATTATCAACCACGAAATCGCGCCAGATACTGACACTAAGAAGAAACAACCACGCCCATAATTATCAACAATAATAGCACGACGTACACTGACACTGAGCAGGAAGCAGCACGCAATTAATTATCATCCACTAAGGCACGACAGACACTGACACTGAGACGGGACCAGCACGCACATAATTATCAACCACAATGACAGGCCAGACACTGACGCTGAGAAGGAACCAGCACGCACATAATCATCAACCACAAAGGCACGCCACACACTGACACTGAGCAGGAACCAGCACTCATATAGTCATTAACCACAATGGCACGCCAGATACTGATACTGAGCAGGAACCAGCTTGCACATAATTACAACCACAAAGGCATACAAGATACTGACACTGAGCAGGAACCAGCACGCACATAATTATCAACCACAAAGGCACACAAGATATTGACACTGAGCAGGAACCAGCACTCACATAATTACAACCACAAAGGAACATAAGATATTGACACTGAGCAGGAACCACCACGAACATAAACACAACCACAAAGGCACACAAGATACCGACACTGATCAGGAATCAGCACGCACATAATTACAACCACAAAGGCACACCAGATATTGACACTGATCAGGAACCAGCACGCACATAATTACAACCACAAAGGCACACAAGATATTGACACTGAGCAGGAACCAGCACGTCCATAATTACAACCACAAAGGCACACAAGATATTGACACTGAGCAGGAACCAGCACGTCCATAATTACAACCACAAAGGCACACCCCTTACTGACACTGAGCAGGAACCAGCACGCCCATAATTATTAACCACAAATGCGAGATAGACACTGACACTAAAACGAAAGCAGAACTCACATACTTCTCAATCGCAATTATACGCCATACGGACGCGCCGAAATAAACACTGACAATATGTCGGACACAAAGGCGGCTAGGAGCCTGTTGTAACCAAAATGACTAGCTACGTTGTGTATCGGCCATGACTAGCTAATTGTCATTTATTGAGCCAAGGGTGTACATTACTTTTCATAGACATTTAAGTGAGATTGACCATACAGAATATTCCCATGTGTCGAACTCTTAGTTACGTTATATTCGAAAGCTAATATTCTTTATCACTCTTGTCAGCATAGGGGCCTTTATATACTTCCTATACAGAAATACTGCAATTTTATTGTTTTCTCCGAGTCTTTTGTTGCTAAAGATGTTGGCAGTGGTTTAAAATGTGAAATCGAAACATATTAAGGGGCACAGTTCAATACAGTTTTAAGCTGAAGTTATGTCCCCTCGAAAAGAAAAACACAAACTGTCTTGTCCCTTGTTGAAATCGGGACAGTTTAGTATATGGGGGAAACATCCTGAGTGATCGTTCAACCGTTTCACAGATTGTTTTACACACCAAATAGACATTTAAGAGTGAGCAACAACAGTCATAACCTTTGAGTGCAGACTTCTTTTAAACAACTGAGGGCCTATCGATTTAAACACTTGAAGACAAATGTAGGTTCTACTGTCAGAGTAAATTAAAAAACACAACATGAACAGAAAGTATTTGTCTCGGCGCAACAATACCCTTTTAAAAATCACACATTGCTATGTTTAGTTGGTACCGTCAACAGAAATATCACTTTAATATTGGCATAATGGACGCAGTTTTAAGAAGGGAAAGCAACTCGTTACTAATCCTTTATAAAATAAATAATGAGGCAAATTAATCATCACGAAAGATAATAAATTCTAAAGGGCCTGTAAATTAAAAGCGTAATGTATAATATGATTATATGAAAAAGCCTTCTTAATTTAACCTTTGTGTTTAGATCTAGATTTTAACGTCTTTGGCAAATGACATCATTTCTCTAGTTTTACATTATCATTTGATGTGTTTTATTCATATCGATTCTCTTTCATTATTTCTTAGAAAATGTTGAACCGGCAAAGTATATTTCTTCTGTACATACTGTTGTGTTGTTGATAAAAAGTATTTTTGGTTAGTTTCTTAACGCTCGATACACGAACTAACTGTTAACTCTCTCACTTTGATTGGATATTTATATTTACGTCTTTGCCCATTGAGAAATCACAGGAAGTTTAACTTTTATGTTTAAACCGATGTCTACTAGCAATTCACCGTTAACTCAGCTTTAGGAGTCTGATAGGAAATAGTCATGTTGTTGTATTAAGCAAGACCTTTCAATGTAACAAGAACTCGCTTTACTATTTTAAATACTTCCAAAACGTTTGAGGATACCACCTTTTTGATAAATTCAGGTTGATAAATCATTTGAAAATTAATACATTATAGAATTAAGGTCAACATAAAGTCATGATTAAAGAAACATAAACAAGCAACTCACATTTGTTTTTACTCGAATGAATTTTAATAACACAAAGAGACACCATATATAGAGGATCTGACACGAGTTGTTATTTTATACAAACATTTATTAAACGAGTTCAGGCAACATGATATAAAACGGGCCTCTGGCGAGTTTATTATCATTTTTCCTGGACGTGTTTAATAAATATTTGTATTAAATAACAACGAGTGTCAGATTCTTTTCATCACATGATTTTCGTCCTCTTTTACTAAAAACAAATACCAGTGTAGATCTACATGCCGGTTCAAAAATTAGAACGATGTTGTGACGTCATTTAACCGAAACACGGCATCATAGACGGTTTGAGTTCATTGTTGCGCTATACAAAATAGTTCCATTTTATTGTCTTTTATTGAAAGTAAACACAACCTTTTGACAAACTTTTAGTGCGTATTTACCATTAATATACTATAAAAATAACATATCATTGCCACATGTTTTATCGACTATTTCAGCTAAATATTTTATAAAAATAAACTGTTAACATGTGAAAGTGCATGACCCAGAAAAGTTTATAAAGCGGTTAGTGTGAAGGTCACTATTCAATCTAATTCTCATCGCTGTCAGTGTCGACTAAGGAGACAATTCTTTTTCGTTTCTTATGTGGTGGACTTGCAGACTTGTCAATAGAATTTACATTTGATTTGTGTCATAGGCGGCTGAATGATGATTTTAAAAGTTCCACCAAAAACGTTCCTGCGAAGATGCTGTTAAAGCCATCGTGGACGTTTATGTTTGAGTTCTTTGTGGCGGAATTCATTGAAGTTAGCATCGCGTTTTGGACATTCGTTTCTTGATTCCCTTGAGGAGTACATGCTGGTGAGAACAGCTAGACTTTGTGAGGATGTTCGATATCATTTTGTGTTGATTATTGCTAAAGTGGGGGTAGTTAATTAATTGGTTGAATGTTGCCGTTTCCCGTGACACGTTATCTGCATAATCTGATTTGCCAGGATGTTATTTTCGGATAAGTTTTGAACAAAATGTTTCCGGGCTCAGTGGATAGTCAAACGTCTTTCGGATGCAAATCCAGCATCCTTAGCCATACGCTTCATGATGGTGTAAGTTTATTTATACCAATAATTAATTGTGACATTTGAAACGACGAAAAAAGAACTGTCATTGTTTTCCATTTTGTTTACAAACACGGCGGATGAATAACAAATAGTCACGCGAAGCTGCTAGCCAATCAAATTGCAAGAAAATCTGTATTACACTAGTGTAATACAAAAAAAATATTACATGGGTATATTGAATGGAAAACCAGGTGAATCATGTGATAAAAAACTATTTCAAAGCATGCCTTGTTATTGTAACCAGACTCCTCACATGCTTAAACCTCATTGTGGAGCTGGGCGACGTTTTATAAGTTACGAAATTCTTACAGGGCAACTCGTTTCGTTATTGCAAAATATTATGTTAATTTAATGTGTCCATGGTGAAAAGCCCACGATATTTCATTTTCACTTAAAGGTGGTATCCGACAGTTTGAACCAAAATATTTTTTTTCTCAAATAGCTAAATAAGTCATAGTTACCTGAGAAGATCCTACAAAATGTTTCTCATTGATGCCCAAGATCAGTGTGAAATGAGAAACATAAATCCCCATTCCTCACTGCAAGACGGTATTTCAGGAATTTCTTATCTGAGCCACGCTGCAAAGATAGCTATTTTTAACTAAGAAAACCTCGTGGCAACTCACATTTGAGATTACGTGATATCGTCATCCGGGTAATTCGCTCTGACGTCGATATCTTATTTTAGCAGGATCACTATCGTTATTTTTTTATAGATTTCGAATGTTTGAACTTTTAGTGTGTTTTATAGCGATGTATACTGTCAAACAATATAGTCAGAGTTTAAACCCGTCTTTACTTATACTAATGTATGAGTTTATGCAGAAATTATGTCGTTATTCGCCAAATCAGTGATACAGACATACAGTATTGTCACAAGAATTTGATTCAGGCCAACTGTCGGATACCGTCTTTAACGTGTCTTTGGTACAGAATCTTGTTTATCATATACATTAGAAATGTCAGTTATACTACACCATAACAAACAAGGAAGCAACCCAACAATCTTTCTGATGTAAGGTGTCTTGCGATAACTTCCTTCTTTACATAGTTTGCATACCAAAAAATCCCCTAACAACGTCGTTCAAAATGAAAACACTTTTACCTGTAAGCAATATTATGCACACGGTTTGTACTGCCTGTTGTTGCGGATGAATAATGTCCACAAGTTTAAGTACTTGTACAATAGTACAGCTGACTTATTACATAAATACGTTAACAGATTAATTACAACTCTAACAATTTTAGTATCAATAAAAGCAAAACATAAATATATGTTAGGTTTGCAATAGTAAGTCGACAGCATAATAAAAGACGAACATAGGTTTTGGTTGTATATAGAAGTACAGTCAACTCTCGTTATCTCAAAATCGGTTATCTCAAATTTCCGGTTATGTCAAACTGTTTTCTACGGTCCCGTCTTTTTCCCTATAGTTTCTATATAGTTTGACTCCGCTTAAGTCAAATTCGGATATGTCAAATTATCGGATATCTCAAACTAAATTCTTTGTCCCCACACGTATAAAACTGTTGAAATCAGTTGGTCTATCTCAAACTTCAAATTGCTATAAGATGCAAAACGGCAACAATAGTGCTTTTCACACCTACAGTGAAACTCGCGAAGATTTGGGCGCGAGTTTTATCGCCAATTATCGGCAATCAGGATTTCACATAATTTAGAGAAGAGGTTAATCGATTATTATTTAATTAGCTGATTTAATGAACAACAATTTCGTTAATCTATTAACGCTGATTAAAGTGTTTCAGTTTGTACTTGTTGTTGTAAAAGTTTTTGAGAACTTGCAGGTATCAGCTTTAGGTATACAAAATTAGGCCATGCACTTACGACGACGCAACAACCTACAAAAAAAGAAGAATATTAAATTACATTGTAAAAAATCTAATAACACTTTAAACATGCAAAACCACACAAACTTGCAGAAACTTAGTTTACAGTGGCAGATATAACAAGGAATTTCAGTCATTACCAGTCATCGTGTAGCAGGTAAGATTTTTAAGATTTACACAAACTATCCTTAAATTCGGATAACTCAAACTTCGGATATCTTAAACTATTTTCTACGGTCCCTTGAAATTTGAGATAACGAGAGTTGACTGTACCATATGACTACCGTAGCGTGTTATATGACGACCTTATCGTGTAATATGACTACCTTATTGTATAATATGACAAACTTAGCATGTAGTTTGAAAATCTTTGCATGCAATATGACTACATAAGCCTGTAATATGACTTCCTTAGCGTGAAATTGTGTACCTTAGGGTGTTATATGACTTCTTTTGCGTGTAAGATGACTACCTTAGCGTGTGATATTACAACAACCTTAGCATGTAATTTGATAATCTTTGCATGCAATATGACTACCTCAGCGTGAAATGTGACTTCCTTAACGTGTAGTTGAGTATCTCTGCCTGCAATATGACTACCTTAGCGTGTAATGTGACTATCTTAGAGTGTAATATGACAAGCTTGGTAAGCAATATGACTACCTTTGCGTGTAATATGACTTCGTTGGCGTGTCTTTGACTACCTTATCGTGCAATATGGCTATTTATGCGTGCTATATGACAATCGTAGCGTGTTATATGACAACCTTATCGTACAATATGACTGCCTTATTGTATAATATGACAAACTTAGCATGTAATTGACAATCTGTGCATGTAATATGACCACATAAGAGTGTAATATGACTTCCTTAGCGTGTAAATGTCTACCTTAACGTGTAATATTGCTAATTTAGCGTGTAATATGACAACCTTGGCGTGTAGTATGACTATCTCTGCGTGCAATATGACGACCTTATCGTGTAATATGACTACCTTATTGTGTAATATGATAACCTTAGCATGTAGTTTGAAAATCTTTGCATGCAATATGACTACATAAGCCTGTAATATGACTTCCTTAGCGTGAAATTGTGTACCTTAGGGTGTTATATGACTTCTTTTGCGTGTAAGATGACTACCTTAGCGAATATTATGACAACCCTAGCGTGTGATATGACAACAACCTTAGAATGTAATTTGACAATCTTTGCATGCAATATGACTACCTTAGCTTAAAATGTGAATTCCTTAGCGTGTAGTTGACTATCTTTGCCTGCAATATGACTACCTTAGCGTGTAATGTGACTACCTCAAAGTGTAATATGACAACCTTGGAATGCAATATGACTACATTTTCGTTTAATATGACTTCTTTGTCGTGTAATTGACTACCTTACCGTGCAATATGACTACTTTAGGGTGCTATATGACAACCATAGCTTGTGATATGATTACCTTGGCATGCAATTTGACCACCTAAGTGTGCAATATAATTGACTAGCAGTTAATAACTCCTTGGAAGACCTAGTCAGAATATATGTATGAATTAATTTCGCCATTTTAAAACCAGAAAAAAACGTACCACATGCAGTATTACCTTTGCTATTATACCATTGCATTTAATCAATATATATATATATATATATATATATATATATATATATATATATATATATATATATATATATATATATATATATATATATATATATATATATATATATATATATATATATATATATATATATATATATATATATAACAAACGCATTAAAAACAGGGTTCCAGACTATGTGGGTCACATGTGCTGTTCTTTTGTAGATAGGCTGTTACAAAGTAATGGTTTGCACACTCACGTTCTCGTACAGTTACAAACCACCAGAAGTAAACGTATAAAATGTGAAAAACATTAGACATAACACACATATTTTAATGTATATAAGACTATCAGAATAAATGTAGATCTCTATACCAAATTAACTACCGCTAATTAAGGAGGCTGCATTACATAAACACATGCACACGCACGCACACACACACACACACACACACACACACACGCACACGCACACGCACGCACACACATAGACATAACAAGTCATAACAACGTTATAAAGATTTGTAAAGGTACTTGGACTAAACAGGAGCTGTATTATTTCTTCCGGGTGTGTCGGTCAGATAAGGTTTACATGCGATACTTCAGCAAATGATTTCAGTGTTAAGTACATTTAACAAATTTGTGTTGGGATATAAGTGTTGTAAATGTGGTTTTGAACTACAGATGGATCATCTTTTAATTAATCTTTTCTGAAGTCGTGTAACACGAATTAATACAAATCGGGTACATACGTTCATAATGGAATACCGTCTTGTACTTCTGACACTCGGTAGGTGCTTATTTTATTGTTTAAAATGCGCAGAAAAGCGGTAGTAGATATATTTCATTCAAATATTGTAGAGTCAGGGAGGTAATATAAGTATTGTATTCTGATGTTTAGGTCTCATCAATCCATTTTAGACATCCGGTTACGGGTGTCTTACTAACAAGAAGAAGTCTAAAATTATTAATAATAAGAGTTTTCCAGCAGTAGAATAAATGGAATTAAAGAGCAGAAGTAAAGGCAGAATAAAAAACAACAACAGATCATTATCAGCTATTCCATAAGTCGTGGTAGCACTGCTGTCGGAACTCTTTTCGGTTGAATAAACTGAATGTCTTCAAATATATTCTATAGTAACATGTTGTTACTTGTACTGACTTGCAGCTAGCCTATAACAATTATGTAATTAATTGTTGACAAGCTCAACACGTTTTACGCTGATGTTCCCATTTTTCTGCTGACTGTGCTTTATTAAAAAGTAACCGAGCCAAATGATTTATTTCAAAATGTTCTATTAAATATATTGGTTGATGCTGCAAAATATGAAATAATTTCATTACATGGTTTTGACTTTTTAGGCTTTTAATGTATCAGGTGACGAATTTGTAATGAAATTTAGCACAAATAATTCAATCAATATTCATTTACAAAACAAAATACAAAAAACTTAACATGTTTTATTCTACATCTGGTAGAGTGATGCAGAAAAAATATCAAAGTGAAAAAGTTGGAAGAAAAATATATGACCATGCGTTCCAATGCCGTGAATCGAACCCTCAACCCCGGTTTTGAAATATTTTAAATCTAATTTTATACTCTTCAATTCGAGGTGCTGCATAACATTTACCCTAACTTAAAGAAAATGAGTAATGATTACGCTTGCATCACCATTTAATAAACTTATAATGAACCAAATACTGGGACTTTAGACATGTTTGATACAATTTGTTACATAAATATACATTGCTCAACTCCAATATATGTCACTAGGGTTTTATTTGTCCAAATATTCTACAGAAACAATAAATGTAATTGAAAAAAAGGCTTTTCTTTTTTCTAAATGTTACACAGTATTTTCATTGAAGCTTTTAGTGATTTGATAGCAATTTCGTGAAATATGCTTTTTATTCTCCAACATATGATTTTTTTCTTTGTTTTAAGGAATGCTTCTAAATATATGATTTTTTTCTTTGTTTTAAGGAAGGCTTCTAACGTGAGATGTTACATCGGTACATCGCTTCTAAAGTTGAAAATGCGAGTTTGAAATATCCCTTTTTAAGTTTTATTTATTTAAGGCAAAACCTATTTTTTCTAAGTTTCTAAGTTAATTAATAAATAATATTCGAGTCTTAAATTACCGTTAATTAAGGAGCCCGCATTTAACACACACACATACAAATTGTTGACTGCTGTTATGCCTCTTATCAACAAGCTATATAAGGCGTTTTTGTTAGACTAGAATAACAACGTTTAAGGACAACGTGTAAGGGTGCACGAGGGAAATTATCGTCCGTATGAAAGTGAACAAGCATATGTACAGGGTTAGACTAAAGTAATGATTTGTGGAAGTTCTTAAATGATCCGGGAGCTGTTTTGGGGCCATATCATCCGGTTTGATGTCAGATTTGGTTTACTTGCATTACTACAGCTGTTAAAATCCGTGTAGCATACATTTAACATATGCGTGATAGGATAAATGGATTATTGAAGCATTTTAAATATGATTAGAGAACATTTAAAGTTATCGTTTTTGAAGTTGTGAAACACAAATTATTGCATGTCGTTTCCACACGTTTATTATGGAATATCCTCTTGTACTTCTTATATTAGATAAGTGTTGTTTTATTAATTTAACAAAGGTATAAGGGTTTTGGCAGAAATAGTCGTATCAACATTAGTAGCAGAATGTAAGCAATACATTTTCATTATTATCTGGGAACGTACTACTTACTGTCCCATGACAGACTTTTAAGAGTCCGGAGCTTAGGGGCAGGGCACTCTTAACAATAACGTACAGGTGATAATAAGAAATTACGGCAGTAGAAGACATGTTTATCGTCCCACCGACAGTATTTCAGTTCTCTCGAGAGGGTAAAATCATTCTACAGGAAGAATAAGTTGACTATTAGCCATCGTATGAATGATAGTGTAGTTGTTGTGGATAATAATATGTTGTGATCATTGTTGGTGAACTTACTTCAAAAAAACAATAGTACTATTTCATTTTATGTTGTTTGTTTGTTCATTTGTTTGTTGTTTTTGTCGTTTTTTTTCATTGCATTTCAAAGTAAAACTAATTGCATTTTGTTTTTGCATGAAATTATATTCGAAATACAAACGCATAGCTGTGAGTAAGATGCATTTTAAAGCAAAACTGAATGCATTTGGTTTTCAATGCACTTTATGTGTAGTATACCTTCGATTTTAAATGTTTACATTGGTGTACCTTCAAATAAATTGGTGTATGCGTTTATATATATTATTTCCCATCGGATATGTATTTTAAATGTCTTGTTTGGCAAATTTTGTTTATATTTCAGCTTCCTTGCTGTGTACCCAGAAGCATTGCGTTGCCGAAGAAATTGAGTTATGTTACATCAAAAAGAGTACGCAGGATACATTATTATGTGTTCCACCAAGAATTGCCAATGCGTGTTGTCGTGAACTGAACGACATCACGGTGACTGTATACAGGGAAGACAATTGTACAGCAGCAAATGTATGTAACAATGATAGGGACAACTGTTGTACCAAGACATCTCAGATTGATGTTGCAGAGAGCTACAAAAGAGCGTTGAAAGATGCATTCATATCCAGCATGTGTTTCCTACAGATAAAAAGTGACAACCTCCTCACGATGCCCTTCAACCATCACCTGGACTTGGTGATAGTGTCATATAAATGCCCAGGTAAGGCGACACTGTTAGTACAAATGAATAAGAACAGTTAGGTGTATCACTATGCTTAGTAGTTTTTTTATAGATCAAGCACCCATGTCGAAGAGACATTGAGGATAAAAACAAAATATATCAACATTATTCTTAGAGGTACGTTGAGATTTTAAAAAGGTTGGAACTTCACCAATAAATCTAACAACTAAAAGTTGAATTGCAATTAGGGACTGCAAGTGCAAAGACATATAATGTATGTATATTGTCTTCCCAAGAATGTCTAATATATTTTGACGTTCATTTTGGTCGGCATGTTTCGTGACCTTGTTCTTAGTTAAGCAGTTGATCTGTGACCTTTTGAAACTTTCAGGTGCATTTGGCACACCGTGTCCTTGTCTTAAACGTAGTACACTGACATGTCTATCTTAACTAACAGCATTTACTTACACAACTAATCAAGATATTTGCCTCATAACCACCATGTTATTCATATACATTGGATATTTAGATATAACAACCAAGCAAAATATGCAAAATACGACAGGGTCCATGATAAAAACACAACAACCACCATATGCAGGTAAAAATATAAATAGATCTATTTTATGTAAAAGTGACAAAAACGCCGAAGGGAGACAAAACAATAATTAAAGAAACTCGCAGTGACCACATTTGAACGGCCAATCTGCAAAAGGTCGGACTGGTGTGCTTAAACTGAGAAAAAAAGCACCAAAAAAAAAGGATTTCTATAAATATAATATAAAAGTGAGACAACAAACAGCAAGAAAAGAGACACTATTTACATACTGTATCAAAATAAAAATATAGAACTATCCAAAATGTACATGTATAAAAGATAAGTTCAGCGGCAACTAAGTAGTATCTAACGATTAAAGACACGATTGTAGATCAAACAGTTCCAGCGACTATGTATGATAAGAACTTAGTCATGGCGTCGTATTATAAAAAACGTACCGACGTCATTTGAAACAACGAAGTAGAAAATTCAAACATAAAGAAGCCATCATATTTCAGGAAAAGGGTAAAAAGAATCGACATCCAAACCATCGATAATATTTGTATGAATTTTAAAATGCTGTTAGATTTCTACGGTTCTTTTTTACAAAGCAGAGGATTCAACAGATGTGGCAGTTGCTGTTACTGTTCCAGTAACTATTGTGGTAGGTGCCGCCGTCGTTGTTGTTTCAATCTTCTTTTTAAGAAGGTAAATGAGGGGATAATAATAAACAGTAATAAATAGGCCAATATAATATCGCTTACTACTTTTATAAATGTTACATTCATTTTTAGCACAGAGCGATTTTAATGTCCAGTATAGAGGGATTTCTGTTTGCTTTAAACAGCTAGTTGAAGTGAAGCTATTCATTAATAAGAATATATGACAAAGTCCTATGAGCATTGCAACATATACCAAACTCCGAAAAGGCAGAGAACAAAGGTATTTCACATGCAAGCCAAGCGAAAAGTAAGAACAAATTTGTGATGAGTCATTAAACGAAAAGAGCAAACCCGACAGTTACCGCCTTGGAACGGTCAGTCGGCAATATAGACCGACTGGGGTGCTTAAATCGGTTTTACAGAGCTCTAACCTCGCACTTCCTGACGAGTTTCTCAAATGCAAGCAATGAAAAGAAAAACGATCTATTTGAATACAAAATGTCCAAGCGCTGATATTTTCTGTAAGTCATGACGAAAGTAGTGACGTCATTGAAAAATAATGTCTACATAGTGTTTAGAAAAGAAAATGGTAATACTTCGATTTGAAAAACTAAACAAAAATGGTTGACTAAAATAAAATTGACTTTCAGAATCATGAACAAACATGACCAGGGACGAATAAATGGTTGTAGCATCCTATTCATGTGAAGATGGAATTGAAGAACCAAAGTCCAAAGTCCATCAAAGCAAATACACGTAACAATCCTTATAGGATGAATTAAATGACAACATAGATTACATGCACGGGGAGATTTTTTACCAGTTATCCACTTCTTATTTTTTGTTTAAACAATCTACAGTTGCAATTCCACAAACAAGACTTGTTAGTTTAGAATTTATGACCACGAGCAAGAGGTACACAATAACATGCGTTTTGTAAACCGACAGACACCTTCAGTCGCCTCCAAATTAAGCACCGGTTGACCCTTACACAAAGCGGATTGTTTAATATAATCATGTAATTATCTTTTAAAAAGATATTGATTTCTTGAATTTTCTTTTGTGGAACAAAGATACAAAACCTTGTACATGTACTTCTTAAATCTTAAGCCTCTTAAATGAGGCTTCTCACTTAATAGACACTAACAAAGAATTGATGATTATTTGTATTATATAATCAATATTGTATGGTATTTTTCTTGCGTTTATCTTGCGTTGTTTATGACTTAAATAAGTATTTTACATTACAGGGACGTTAAATAAGAACATTACGGAATATGTTGTTACCTAATGGCATTTAGTCGGACTTACCTTTCAACACTAGTTGTTAAAACAGGTTAAAATTAAGGTTTAACAGTCTCGCCGAAAAAAAATATGTCGACATTATTCGCAGACTGTGTATCCTTTTAGTACCTAATTTAGTACTTATTCACATGCCAGTTTTCTATAGTGGGAAAGGCTCTTAACACACAAGATGGCTACCGCGCTTCAAACTATTTCGTGCTAGAAAAACAATTTTAAAATTGCTTACTAGCTGGCTAGTGATAATGACATAGCTGCGGTTTATGACATGTAAATGTCTAAAATCTGTCCTGACAGAAACATACATTGAATTCTAATACCTAAACGGTCACCCTTAAATTCTGACAAATGTGGAAATGCAAACCAGTTATCATAATGTTTAACATCCTAGTTTAATATCATATTTGAAGATGGTATGACTTGCAAAGTACTGTAATATGTACCTATGTATAGCGTTTCTTTGTAAATAGTATAATGCCAGGTGCATCAGACCAATTCGGGTAACATCCTTAATCAATCTGCTTGCCTCCCAGTCGTTGAGTTTAAATTGAAAATATGTGAAAATACCAACAACTCTTCCTTTAACAAAAGGAAAAAATACTCATTTTATTTTAGTTCTTTGTAAATATGTCTTACTTTGTTTGAATCACATTAACTTTCTCATGTATTATTCATCTTAGTGACGTATGACATTTAAGACTACCCGTAGATTGTTATGACGTTTTTTTTAAAAGAAACAGAAGTATGAGAAATAGCTTTAAATGTATGGTCAATTTTAAATTTAAACGCAAGACTGAGGACTGTGTGTAAATCGTGAGAGAAAGTTTGCCGTCCTGCATGAGTGTGTAGAAAAATAGATCTATATAGTAATTGCTTAAAAACTCCATAACTCTGATTTCTGTATTATAACACTTATGAAATAATTTTGACTTGAGCTTTCTTTTCTTTGCTACCATTAAAACGTCGCAACAACTAAAAGCAAAATCGATTTCTGAAACATGTTCATTTTTCTGAGACAAGAAAATATTGCTTAATTATGTAAATGTCGCTGCACACGTGATTGTGCTTACGTTCAATACTGTAATGTAATATTACCATATTAATTCGTTTTCAATACCATATTAAGTAGATTGCAAGTAAATAATAAATGTGTTAGTAGTTTTCAGTTGAATGAAAATTGGTTAGTTGAAAAATAATTGTTAGTCAGACATTTCGTCGTTTACATAAGCTAAGCGCAAAATGTTAATTTTTAGTAGGACGAAGAATGACATGATTAATAATCAAAACAAGGAAGTATGCTATGACGCACGGCGAAACTACGGCAAATAACAGTAAGGACTCACGATATGACCTGATTAGGACCATGATTGATTCATACGTAAAAACATAAGAAGAAATCATTGGACACAGCGCTGGTCAAAAGACACGATTAATAATAAAAATACGACTTTTAGCTTTTATTATTTTTAAAAAATAGGCGTAGGCGGCGCAATTAGCAAAAGAGATGCGGAGTTAGTGTAGAGCATATATTTTGGGGATGCTGGACGAATGAGTAGTGTGGGTTTGGACGAGACCGAATGAGGTACTCACGCTAAACTCTTGTTAGATTTATAAGTAGTTAAATTTGTAATAAAATTGTACTCCGAAGAACTCTACTGGAGCTCTGCTGGAGCCCCTTTACATAACAATACGGTTTTAAACATTAATTTGTGTATAAATCACTACTGTCATAGTTCCGTTTCATTTCACCTATGCTTTTATATGACGTGTATATGTTAGTTAAAGACATATACATTGTTTTTTATAAATAAAAATATAAATATAAATAATAAACAAAATATTAACATTTTTATTGATGAATTCATAACTATGGTTCGAGTAATACAGAACAACATTTAGTAAGGAAATGGAAACTTACGTTGACGTATTAACGTTTTATATTGTTAATCATGACATATCGTTTGTACAAATGACACGTACAATGACAGCGACATATCATTTTATAATGGATTCGTTAATCTTCATTTAACGTATACTTTGTTTATACAATGTTACTACCATTTAAATGTGTCTTGGGTAAAACGATACGCTGTTTTCATTCAAAGGGCCCTAAGTAATAGGATATGTTGCTTTCATTTAATGAGTACTTGGTCAAAACGATGTGTCTCTCTCTTTTAACGTGAACTTAGTTAAACCAAAGTGACACTTAAATTAATTGAACATTTACTTGATAAAATTGGTGAAAATGATATGTTGCTTTAATTTTTACAGTTGCTTGGAAAAATGGCATGCAGCTTTCATTAACTTGTCCTTTTGAAAAACATGCCCTTGGTTTATATTATCCGATGTTCAAGGAGTTATTCAAACTCATTATACAACATATTTACACGCACACATCTTTAAACCGTTATATACAGTATTACTACAGCGGTTAAAGTTACGCTAGTCAGGTAAAAGGGTTGTTTACCGTTGTGGCATTGATGAGAAAGAAAAGGATCATGCTAGAAAGTTCATTTGTTTATTTTTAACTGGGTTTCGAGAATGTTCTGGGTTTCGTGAATGTTCTAAAAAAAAATTTGGTCTATATAAGGGCGTTATAGCCGATTTAAAAAGAGTTTGAATAAAGAGTTTGGATAAAAGTTTGGACATAGAGTTTGGACATATAGTTTGGAAATACTTGCAGCTTCTATATTAAATCTTTCTGTGCTGGAATTTACGTGGACTTTTATATTATACAGTGATATAAATATTAAAGTGTTGGATTTGGAATTATATTAATTACATTCGTGTGTTGTTCTGCCTTTGGATTATTCCAACTTTGCGTATCTACGAGGAAATTCTACCGAAAACTCTTCAGGATTATTGGACGTTTGATTATTAATTGAACTATTTAAGGGACACCTCCTAAAGGGACAAACTGTAAGCTAACATTTATTTTGCTTTCTCAAATTGTGTCTGATTTATTTGTTATTGTTTTATTACGCCAAAGATTTAATTGTTTTAAACATAAAACATTATTGTACTAGTTTGTTGCTGGTTTGTTCTTTCTGTTACATCATTTCGTAGTTAAGTAAACGTGCCATTTTATAAATAAACTTTCAGGGCTTTTTGTGCTATATGTATGTATTTGTAGTCGACAGTATAAAGATGATTTTTGCTTTGCGTTAAAATACATGTACTACTGTAGTTAGGAATGGCACAAAATTCACATTTATTACATGACTTATTGAATTTAATGGTTCACTAAATTATCACTAAAATGTACTTTTCTGAATGAAATTATGTGAACGGAAATGGTACAATAATATAAATTGCTCTGCAATGACGCCAGAACTCAAAATGGTTCCTATATTTTTTTTGACTACCTTTGCTTTTAATTGAAACAGGCGGAAAATGACCTTTAAGATCTTAACCATCAATATTTTGTAAACGTTATGTATGTTAGTTTTATTAATAGAAGTCACCATTTCTATATCAACACACAGAAGCATGTGGCTATAGATAGTTCAGATGTGATCGTACATTCAAATGTGCATCTTTAAAGTGTTATGCAAATCCTGACATGTAACTGTTAATACTTTGAAGGTACATATGGTAACACATAGCTCGAAAAATCTTATTTAAGAATGGCTGTGTACAACTAAATTGATAACATGGATACAAAGTTAAATGATATCTTCCTTGTACTTTTATATGACATTTAATTAAAGGATCAGAATTATGTGGGTCAAACAACCAATGGTTGTTTGTCATTTTTCTATATAAATATTGTTATAAACAATAAATTTTGTGCTGTCATATTCGTGATAAGTCAACAACCTCGAAAAGTGACAATGTTTCCCCATCGACAGTCAAACAGTACGGAAACCATTGATATTGCTTATAGCAGAAATTGTATGTGATGTCAAACATTATTTTTGGAGTATAAAAAGTAAAGAGTTCCGTCTTGTATAATGGATATACAGTGAAAGGCAAAGTCACACAGATAATATCCCATAGAGTAAATCTTAAAATGTTTACATTAGTATTACCAAATGTGTTCAAACAAGTTATAAATGTGATAATCAAATGCAACGAATTACCTCTACATCTTGTAAGATTACAACAATCAGTGAAACATGTTACATCTGATCTAAAAAGCATATTTCGATAGTGACATACACTATATAGTAAAGTGGATCATCAGGTCTCGACCTTAACCTTTTGTTCATAAATGTCATCTACATTGAAGGCGGAGATGTATAGTTTGAGAAGGCACTGTCTTCTAACACAAATGATGTGAATGGCAGTTTATATATACTGGTTGTCATTGTCTCAAAATGTGACTCCATTTCGGACGCAGTAAAAAACGCGCTGCTTGCAGTGTTTTTAAACTTATTAAACAAAAACTTGAATTCTACAAGGTAACATGTAACACAGACATAGGTTATTTCAGATATTTAAATCATTATGTCGTAAATATATATGTAACTGTCAATCGTATTGCAAAATTATACAAATAACAAGTCAATGCCTGTTTAAAACCTTGTATCTGCACATAACGACAACCTATATTAGAGTGTATCAGACTAGTCATATTTACTTAAAACAACATGTTTACAATAGCGAACCATTTTAATTGAATATTTTGTATAACTATCCACAGTTACTGTTCTAATTTTAGTGAGCTCTATGTTGTTGCATTTCCGTTGAATTTATTTCCAGCACAAAGTGTCCGATACCACCTTTAAGCGTGAAATAAGGCATTTATTACCTTGTACAGTACATGTAATTTACAACCAGGTTTAGGCTATTTGTGAAGGTATTTAAATGTATGAAGAGCTGAGCTACGGTAAGTTAATCTCTTCCGCGTTGAGTTAAAAATTGTCAGTGTGTCCTTGTGCTGCAGCAACCAATGACATATAAGTGTATAATGGAATTTGAAGGATAGTTAAATATTTTAATGAATAATTTATATAAATAACAGGAATTTGGCATTCATAACCGAGTGTAATGAAAAATCATGGAAAATATTGCAGTGCTAACATTTGGTTTATGTTTTTTTAATTCTTTAGTAGTGCGTGTGTCGTATCGCTGGTATGAGCAGTAAGACTCTTTGTTATGTAGTAACTTTAGTTGAGCAATAGACATTTGTACAACTTTAATTTACATCCATGCACTGGACACATACGTTATAAACAACAAGAGTTTCAACAAGAGTTGATGTGAATAATGCTGCCCAAGTCTTAACCAACAGCGACATGTTTCTCGCGGATTAATATTTTGTCGGCGGCATAAGCGATCTCAGCAATACCAGCCAGCAACAGTTCATATTTATGATATAAAGTTAACCTTAAAAAAGGCATTAATAATCAGAAAAGTAGAAATAGCAGAAGTCATTATGGTGGTACGGACCTAGAAACAGCGATAGAAGCAAGTGGGATATGAATAGTTGACCAAAACCAACACCAATGGTAGTGTTGCATTAATTTTAGTTCTATCATGAAATGTTTCATGATAAAAAGTATATATGATTGTACAAATTAATTGAAATTATAGTCATTCCGCTAGTTTCTTGACATTCCCAATAAAATAATTATTAAATCTAAAGACCCAAAGGACATAAAAACTCAGACTTTTATGGGTTATAATGATAGTGTGTTGTTACTGAGGATAACCCATGCAAGCTGGAAAGCTTATTTCCTGGTATAATGCTTATGTAATGCTTATATTATGACGTCATAATAAAAAGAACTCAACCGGTTCGTTGTTTTTTCTTTATGTTTGTCCACGTTTAATTATCTATCAAACACAATAAAAAAAGAGCAATTTAAGCTTATGACTGATTTCAACTTCGGGATATACTGGTTTATAGAGCATAAACAAAACGCTTAACGTTACATGACAGAATACAGTTTACACGGCGCGTCATTTTGAACTATCTTTAGACAGTGAAAGTGGAACTAGAATACTTTAACAGATCGGCCCTGGATTAAGTTCTATACCGACAATGAACAACATCAGCCAACAAAAAAAAAACTAGAACTTCAACCACCCGAAGCATTTCCATGATGCTCGGCGTGGCAGAACGAAATGTACACCGCCATCCCCACCCCCTCCCCCGAGCCGGCATCAATGAGTTCCAATATCAGCCAAGTTGAGGCATATGACCAAGTGTGGCGTGCGTATAAATTGTATAACGTCACATAATAAATCCACTGACAGAGTTGCCGTTCGTAGCTCTTACCAAAAGGCATCAAGATTGGTAATTAAATTATAGACATGCGTATTGACATAAAAACAAGTAGTTTATTTGTTAGACATTTTACATGAAAAATATCAATAAATCATTTTGTTTTCAAAATGGCTTAATCTGTTTTTGTTTCTTCTCGAATTTTTACCGCGGCAAGTCCCTAGGCTTTAAACAAGCCTTAGCGTGGCTACGTGCCTGGTTGTTGTCATTGCTACTTGAAATTCACCTTTAATATATATTATATAAACCGATTTAAAGCGCTGGCGAAAGAATAATATTCATACTTAATGTAAAGCTAATATATTCACGTTGTCTAAAGGTGATTCATGTGGCAGGGTACCGATGCCATGTAAACATTAAGTTCAAAATATCTCAGTGTTTTGTGACTGTTTACACTATGCAATGTATATAGAATTGTGTAGAAAGCCTATATGTAGTTTTAAACAGTATTTTATCTGGTTTCAATAAAGGTAGGCAACTTCTGTTTACGAGTGTGGAATATCAAAATCTTACGCAGTAGATTGGCTACGCATTAATCACTTCCGGGTGAGTTGTCACGTGACACTTGAGCTTACACTGTTTCACGAAAGAGTAACGGAGATCAATGAGTACTGTAACTTAATGCAATAGCTCTAGAAGAGATTTTGGACACTCAACGTGGCAGAGAGCCTTTTGAGTTCCGCATGAAAGCAAGTTAGATCACTGTAAAAGAAGTTGGTGGAAATATATGCCAGAGATGTTTTATGTTTTGCAGATTTCAGATAGAGTCATATATTGATGAAAACAAGAAACACATCATTTAAGATAGTAGTGGTATAAATCGAGGCATCAAAGGCGATGTCAAAGATGGAACGCATGACTAGATTTAAGTAGTTTATTGAAGTAAGTTACAAAACCTGATTTAAGCACTATGGTTCATATTGTGAGTAACTATACGTTTCTGGAAATCCGCATAGCTGCAGAAAGAAGCCTCACCTGGCCTTGGTGTAGAAGGGATGCCTGTATCTGCTAGTAACGGGCAAACTTCTGCTTTATCGCTAGATATTGTCAATGACAAAGCAGAAGCTATTAAATAAACATAAATGGCAAATTTTAACAATTACCTCACATGAAAATTATGTTAAAAATGCCAATACTTTTCAAATTTTCCGTCACTTTTAAACTCATAGTCCTTCATATTAGGGTCCTAGCTTTAGATTGGATTACTAGGGCGCCCCTGGCCCAGTGGCAGAGTCACCGTCTTGTAACTCTGATGACTGTACGCCTGTCACTGCGTGGGATCGAGTCCCTGTCGGGTAAAGAACAAACTGTGAGAAGGCCCTCCTCCAACTGACATGCGATGAATACATCACTAGCGTCTAAAATATCCCAAATAAGGTTTGAACAAGAGAATATCATGTATGAACATATTTTTCTTCAAAAGCCAATACATTCAATTCGCCCAAAATCGCCATAGTTATGACTACAATTTAGTTTATTATAAGACATGCTTTATGACAAAACTTGCTGTATGTTTGGGCTAGGCGTTGCTATAATGAGCACAAATGTATTAAAACACAAAGCAAATAAGATGGAATGAAACACCTTCACGTTAGGTCATCTAGTTGACTTTGGGTTATAGAGTTCTATACAGACATTTGTCTGGGGTATATTTGGTTTTCCTGCACCAAGAATAGCTTGTAGTTAATATTATCAGCATTTTGGCAGCTTTGAACAATCTTAAGAAACTTAACTTGTTATCAGTTCACTTTATTAATTCATCATGTAGTTGCGCTGTTTTTATAACGTGTATATGTAAATAAATTTAATTTAATCTGAATATTTTTTTTATTGTTTATAAATTGACTGCGAGAAATACATTTAGACAACACAATATTTTGCATGTTCTATCAGAAGTACAAATCGCAAGTGACAAAAAATGTATAAATAAATGTAAAAAATAGTAAAATGATTAAATATATTAAGATAGAAGCGTTTGAAATGCACAATTATTCAACAAGTTTTGTAGCATTTTTAAAGATATGAAATTGTAGGCGTTGTCTTCATAAGTTGTACTATGAGTACAAAGTTAAACAATCGAGAAATTTACGAGTGCATTTTACACCGGATCGGTTTGTCTAAAACAAATAAATGAATTATTGTTACCTGAAAAATCGCTACTTATTGATGTCGTCTATGAAAAGAGAAGCATAACAACCCATTCGTCTTTACAAACACGTATTTCCTATCTGAGCAACCCTGCACAGTTAGCGTTTTATCATCCGTTTAATCCGTTCAGTTTACAATATCTATTTTAGCAAACATCTTTATCGTGAGTATTTATATATTTTGAAATACTGCACATTTAGAGATCTAGAAGGAATTTGTACCACATCATGTGGAATAAGTACAATACCTATTTTGAAAGAAAATTTCTTTTCGCAGATCGTCACCAGAATCATTGTACTTTTATTTCGCATAACAAATTATTTTTCGAAGAAAATGGTGTAGCAGAAATTTGTAAGGTATCCTAACAACTGGCGCGACTTCAACTATAACATTAAATAAAATAGTGGAGGTTAACTTAAGGGTCAATGAAATAATGCTTAAAACTTTGAGATCTAAAACCAAGCCTTAGGTTAAAAGGGAACTCTACTTATCGTTACAAAACGTTAATTTGGCACATATATTCTTCAAAGTTTTCATTATTCCGACACTGTTCAATGGCTGGCACAAATATTAACATGCATTATTTTATTCTTTTTGACGCTGGCATAATACACATTTTGTACACTTACTAATACAACCTAATACATGTAGTTTCACACACTATGTTATAAATACAATCGTCCTCTGCTTTGGCCGTATTCGTCCAGCTCTTTCATCTACACTCCCTACTATAACATATTTCTTCTGCACGCACACCGCTTTTATTTACAACCTTGGATGCGCTTGCATGTTGTCATGTTCAGTGTTGCTTGCAATACTGTCCAGTATTAAGAGAAAGCAGAATTTTGGAAGCATGAAGGACTGACCCTGCATGGCCTTGACTACTCACAGTCTGTCTGGGAATAAGTAGTGCATGGACAATAACAAATATGTATGTCGATGGAGACTGTACGTGTGTCCGGGCATGCGTCAGATGTTAACATTTATGTTTTAATAAGTTCAAAGTTCAAGTGATAATCTTGTGTAATGCAGATATAATGAATTGCAGATGTATTAATGAAGAATGCCGTGCTAGACTACCACTCAGTGACTAGAGAAAAGAGTCGAAACGGGGAGCAAACTGTTATAAGAACGAGTTGTCCACTGACTATGTATTAATTATGAGGCCGAGATATTAGCGTAATCCCGCGGGTTTCACTGCTTTTTGAGGCCTAGTAACATGATTTGTCTGATAGAGGTCATTGTATCCTCTTAGCATCTCAGTATAAGATTTCTTCACGCGTTCGGAAAAGAATGGCGCAGTCGCATTTTTTTATATTTAGATCACAGATGGGTATTGTTGACGAAATAAATAACTGGTTAATTTTTAACTCTTCATTGCCTCCTTAAGCATTGATGAGCATATATTTTAGACCTAACTCAAGTTAAAATGCTATCATATAGAGAGCATACACCTTTCCCCAAACTAGTTAACGCCCCTTACCAAATCACTTGTCATGTCCCTTGATTTGGAATTTCCACTTCCGGGGACGTTACTTGCAGCCAATGATGTCGGCTAAATACACGCCTAAAGAGAGATTTATTGTTTTCGTGAAGTTCTGTGTATCAATTCAGTAAGTGTTCAAAATCGTATTTATCAAAACCAAAGTATAAATTTAAAAAAAATGCCCAAATTCCTCAAAGCAGTGGTTCGATATTACTATATGTATATGATATAGGCAAATTGTCGGTTACTACATTTAAAACTTATTTAACAAACTTGATTTTATCTCCGTGTCACGGTTAGGTAAACATAAGACTAGCTGCATGCATGTTAAGTGTTAAGTAAAATAGTGATTGGAGAGCGGAGGGCGGTGATAACGGGACACTTACTTGTAGCTCGATTCCGTCTAACGTCTGCACCTGGGATTTTATTGCCCTAATCATCGGGTTATGGAAGCACCTACACGGGAGGGCCAGGCTAATTAAGGGCTTAACTGGTCCTGGGAATGTCAATTTATATGACATATAGGATCTACGATTCTGAATGGCATTATTGGTGCAAAACATAGATTAAACTCTGCCAGTGTTTTTGCTTTGTGTAAAAGTAAAATGTCAAAATGACGTGTTTAAATGTATTTTATAATAGAATAAACTTGTGCTATTCATTTTAAAACATGATAGCCAATATAAGGATTTAGATTTAATATGCGAATGACGTTGCTCTTAAATTCCATAAATGACGAGAAGATAAGTTGAATACTTTGTATTCAGCATACAACGTTTACAGAATACAAGCGCAAAAAAATGTTGTAAGTTTTAATAAAATAGTTAAATTATCGGATGCAAGTGAATCTGTTATAACTTTTGTCCCAGTGGATAATCTGTATTTGAGAAGATGTGATTTAAAATACTTGTATGCTTTCCAAAACTTAGTTAGATTTACCATGGAATAACTTTGAGAATTATTTGCACACTTTTATTGCTTATAGGGTTAAAATTGCATCGCCTTTTTAGCACTTTGATTAGCCGATATAACGAGAAGATCGGGTTTCGAAGCATTTGCTTGTATTTCGACAGAGTTAATATTCAACCGGACTGGCTTTAGGTCGGTGCTACCAAACAAATTCCAATTACTTCATAGTACAGCTGTCTTACTTTCGTTTCTTCTTCACACGTAAAAACAGGGACAAAGTGAATTAAATTATCAGAACTATTATCTACTTGTTTTAAATGAATTGTACTGGCTTAGATAATTTTATTTTGCTATGAGACAGAACGATTTTTGCTGTGCTGAAGGTTGTAACCATGAGAGATCTCGAGGTGCCACATGCAATTTTTACAAGATTCCCGACGATAAAAAGCTCAGACCTGCATGGCAGACTAAAATCTCAAGAGTTGCAAATGTTGTAAAAATGGAAACGTTGTCACTCAGCCTACGGTTCTAAATAAAATACATAAATAATAATTCAAATTATCTTCCAAATTATGTCATTTTGAAGACCCCCACCCCACCGCCAAGTCAAGGAAACAAATGGTTTAAAGTGCCAAGTATATTTACCCATAGACCAGCAACAAGAGAGGCCCCAAGATTTGTCATCTGGATGATTTCCCTGAATGACAGTGGAAGGCATATCTGTATAAATATAAAATGAAAATATATCATTAAATGTAAACAACAACTGTTAAACTGTCACTGTATGCAAACATTTTGTCTGGTTTGGGTGACCAAAATTTTAATTCCTAATAATAACCCTTTACTCCATATGCATGGGTTTTATCGCGTGTATGATCAGTGTAGATCCAGATCAGACAGCACCAACCTGTCAGCAGATCTGGATCTAAGCCGGCCGCACAATGCAATAAAACATGAATAAATGGAGTAAAGGGAAAGCCTTGATAATTTTAAATATACATGACTGCAAAGATCTACAAATTTTCTTCACATTAGTGAAAGAATTTTTAAAAAATCAAGCCTTTACTGTTGTCTTTTTCTACATGATTTGACCATAAGTGGTAAGTTTACTGCTGGGTGTAGTTAACTTGTTTGCTTTCTTTAAGGATTGGTTTGCTTTGACAACATTGTCAGCTTTGTGTTACAGCTAACTTTCAGTCAGATGATAACACTTGTTTTCTATACCAATGACCCGCCAATGCGAGAGTAAGAAATAGGTTCATAACATGCGTTCAATTCAAACAGTGTAGTCGTCGTCAGGTCAATCACGTCATTTTTGTTGCACCCAAATTGAGCGCAATTTACAAGAGAGTTCTTTTTTTAAAACGGTTACAACACAACTACTTACAAGTGAATTCTCTGCATCATTAGATCTCTTCCGTTTCTTAGGCATAACCCTTCTATTTCAAGTGTATTTTGTCGAAAATGTACGGGAAATGTGGTGTTTACATGTAGATACATCTGTCGTGCATGATATACGCGCGCAATCACCCTGACCTACTTATTCACGGACCTCGGTCAGGAATTTCAAAAAGGTCAATGGTGGAGCCCCTAGTGGACCTGAGATCAAATACAAACCAAGATATTATTTCTCTATTGGTTAGGAAAATTTAGGTTTAAAAGCTTTAAACTTTAACGGAATTACTTATTGCATATAACACTTTAACACGCGCATGAGCTAATATTATCTTACTGTTGTACTGAGAAATAAAAAAACATGCAGTACTTGTATTATCTTAATGCCATTCATGAAACATATTTTTTATAGAAAATGCGACAACTAATCAGTCAACTACATATTATAGTATGTATTCCCAATCGACTGTCAGAAAAAAACTTCATATTAACCATCTCAATGTAGATACATTTAATGGTCAATATATACTAACGTATATGTTCTTTTTATCATGGCTTTGTTGAGTAATTTATTTTCGATCTTAGTCTACACTTAAATGTTTTTAATACGATTATTACCAACACAGAAAACGTTAGTGTTGATATTGATAATGTGTGTTTTAAAACACATCGACTGTATCCCAAAAGCATTCACTTATCCAACCTGTGATGATAGTTAAAATAATCAAACTCACCTTTCCTGGAATATTTACAAATGCAGCTGTTTAACGATAGGTATATATTCAGACAGATCTTTGAAATGTTAAATACATCGTCTCCATAACAATAACTGCAACATGTTCTACACGTGGTAATTAAAAGCACAAAACGACAGCCCCGTGTTTAAACCATGTGGCGTCTTTTGAGCCATCTCCTCAGAATTGAAATGCTAAATACTTTGTCAGTGTATAATAAAAACACCACAATAATGTGCAAAAGGTATTTTACGAATATCTCAATGTATCTTTACAAATATTCGACGTGTATGGCTCGTAATTTACTCTGCCTTCTCCATTTTTACTTCGCTTATTCAATCTTGCATACTTCATTGTCTGGATACTGCTACTTCTATCCTTCTAGTTCGCTACAATTGCTCCTGTCGCTTGGTAAACATGATTTCTTGTCGGAATTTTGTTTTGTTGTTAAATATATACTAAGAAATAAACAAAAAAAAACTTAAATAAGTGAATTTATGACCTCTGGCCAATATTTTATAAGTGTTTTTTGTGCTTTTTACAGATAATGAAAAAAGTAACAGACTTTTCCTAAACCTTAAGTAACTTTATTATTATTTGGATGTTGGTTTTACAGATGATGGAACAGCGACCCCTAGAGTACCGAACAAATGTTTTTCTTCTTTCTAATTTAGTTATGACTTGATTTTGACGAGTACATCGATGTTCAGTTTGGAGGTAAAGATAGAGACGTTTGGAAATGTTTTGACCATGTGATGAATAGCTCATTATACAAATCTACATATGAAATGTCAACGTAAACATAGTATATAACAAGAGAGTATTGATGCAAATCAGCAAAGGTCGTCGTTCTGTTGGACAATATAGCATTTTGGCTAGCAAAACTGATGAAAGCCTTGTTTTTGAAATGTTTTCAATGCCGTCATATGCTCATATCTTAAATAATGTACGGTAACGAATTGTCTTTGGGCTCATGAAAAAAAAAATCCAATTAGAAACAAAAAAATAGAGTATAAAATTTGACTTGTACATAGTACATTGTCGTAACAACAGCAATTTAAATTTAACATACATACAATCATAGATAAATACGGAACATAAACAATTTCCACTGGCAGTAAAAATGTACCAACTTTGATCTAATTTTATTCACCAAGTTTGAATAATAACCGAAATTCAATGCACTTCCCCCTTTTTATAGAACCACAAAGCGCCATAAATAGGGCTTTCCCTAGAAATATTACGTTTAGACGCCGCTGCCATGTGTTGCGACAATGAAGTTTGAAATGATATATTTTGGCGTTTAAAAAGTGTATTACCAATCAAACTGCTAGGAATATGATAAACCAATATGCCCGAAAGTCTTATTAAAACACAATAGTGTCAAGAAAATATTGTTTCGGTATTTGTATTTACCATGTTTCCATTTGTAGTACACTTAAAATGCAATTTAAAGCTTCCCTTTCTCTACAAACAGAGAGTCGACCGAACGTGGCGGCTGCAGTTGCAGTCTCGGTAACGATTGTGGTGGTTGGTGCTGTGGTTGTTGGGACAATCTTCTATATGAGAAGGTTAGTACTCTTTACTAGAACACAAACAGTAAAGAATATGCATACCGTTATCATGTTACACAAGCTGCTTCTATACTGTTTGATTAAAAAGGATGCGTTGTTAAAATTTAGGTGGTTTAAACGGTCCATTTATTTATTGTAAAATAAGATTCGTTAATCCCCAAGTAACTTAATTCTAAGGGTTCATTTAAATTTCGAAATCATGATTAAAAGCTAAAGAAATAACATGCTACGTGTAACTGTTAAACTTAAACAAATGAAACATTAAAGGATTTGTCAGTTGTTGGACATACATGTCTACACGATGCTCACTCTTACAAAAGTGCATGAAGCTTCAGTGGTCTCCAAATTCTAAACAATAACTTATCGGTTGACATGCTACGTGTAACTGTTAAGCTAAAACAAATGAAACATTAAAGGATTTGTCAGTTGTTGGACATACATGTATACACGGAGCTCACTCTTACAAAAGTGCATGAAGCTTCAGTGGTCTCCAAATTCTAAACAATAACTTATCGGTTGACATGCTACGTGTAACTGTTAAGCTAAAACAAATGAAACATTAAAGGATTTGTCAGTTGTTGGACATACATGTATACACGGAGCTCACTCTTACAAAAGTGCATGAAGCTTCAGTGGTCTCCAAATTCTAAACAATAACTTATCGGTTGACATGCTACGTGTAACTGTTAAGCTAAAACAAATGAAACATTAAAGGATTTGTCAGTTGTTGGACATACATGTATACACGGAGCTCACTCTTACAAAAGTGCATGAAGCTTCAGTCGTCTCCAAATTTTAAACAAAAACTAATCGGTTGACCCTTACACGACGGATAGTCAGTGTTTAATACGTGACATTTTCTTCCCAACCAGTTCATCACAAAATCACATAGATCGGAATATTGCCATATGGTAATATATATGGTAAAGCGTATCTGTATATATATATATATATATATATATATATATATATATATATATATATATATATATATATATATATATATATATATATATATATATATATATATATATATATATATATATATATATATGTATGTAGAGAAGGTCTAAACCATATTGGAAGTAAAATAATAATATAGAGTGACGTTAAACTTCATAATTGACACCTAAATAATGTTTAAGGTTAATATATATGAAAAGTCTAAGCTTTTCATTTGGTTTCCGATAATGCAAAAATAAAGTTTTGTCAAAATGTCGTAAATTGCAGGAGACGTTCAAGAAAAGATGCGACAGAACAAATTCACACCAACAACGCATACATTGGAACAGTTTCCAGGTCTATTGATCTTCATCAGAATGCAAATCCTTCAATAAAGGCCGAGGATCAAAGCACCAACCATTATTATGCAGAGATTGCAGACAACAGCGTCCACTTTAACCATTCCTCCAAAGAAGATAACGAATACCAACCGATTAAACCAAACGAAAGGACCGCGACCAATGGACCGCCGACAAATAGTTACACCACAGACAAGGATCCGACTGGGGAGGACGAGTACGACCACCTGGGTACCCAGGATACACCCAGCTCACGTGCAAACAACTATGAACATATCACTCACAGTAGCAAAGATGATTGTCACTCTATTTTGTACGACAAAACTAAATTTAATCAAGGGAACACAATCAGTTTGGACGATGAAGACAACTACAACCACGCACAACAGAGCGCTGCTGCCGAGCGGACTGAGACGGATGATAGGGATGGAGGATACTCACGTGTTGGTGGCACTGTCAGAGGACCAGAGGCCGACGACCAGTATTCAACAATGGAAAGTGTTGTAGACACACAAGATGGCTCACGCCATCTAAACAATTACTTTGTACTTGAAAAACAATATTAGCGGTATTTGCCTGTGTGGATGTTAGTTACATATTGCAATGTGCTGTTAACATCGTAACTTGACCCAAAACAGACTAGTGCTTCGAATAGTTCGCATAATCTTTTATTATTCATTTGTTGTTAGAGGGGAGAGTGTTGGTTAATTGTCGTTGTTCAAACATGTTTTCCAAAATTAATTTTGTTTGCCCTGGCTTTGTTTTAATTAAGCGATGCTTTCAATGCGTTTATATACTTAACTAAATGCATCTATGCTAGCTTTATGTTAAACGATTTTATATAAATTGAGCACATTGGTATCTGTTCTTCAATCATAATTATGGTCAGAAATTTGTCTAACGACGTAGGGTCACAGAAACACATTTGAGTACATTTAATCTTAAATTCACTCCACTGATTTAGTCTCCAGTTGCACGCTAATTTGAACAACACAGGACATGCATATAACGTGCATACGTCTATTTTTACCAAAATTCCAGAATCCTTTAAATAAATACTGAATAATTCACTGATTTTAGCTTTTATTAATCGATTTCTGATCATTTAAGACACTCAAAGACACACAATGACGTGATTCGACAAATATTAATTAACTTTTTTAATAAACGTTGATGTGTATGTTACAGGACGTAGAGACTTTTCAATTAGAAATTATTCGAAGCAGAAAGTTTTTTTTTTTTTACTTTTTAGCAGCCAACGTTGTAAAGAACATCGTTTTAATAAAAGTAAACTGGTAATAGCCAGTTTGTTGATGAAATTATATTAGTGATGGAAAAATCAAAGATATTCTTTATACGCTATTATTACGTTCGCGTTTGAGGTTTCTATGGTTTTCTTTTAAAGAAGCCGTTTTTCTTATGGATAGGTACTAAACATATGTATGTATGTAGAAGTTGGGCTTGATAACAGCGTGTGATTAAACTTAAAACTAACAATAAATCTTTTAAAAAATGTTAACAATTTTAGAAAGACATTGGTTGTTAAAAGTAGGTTACATGTAGAACGACATTTTTACTGAATTTTATTAATATAATTTAAATCTTTAGTTGAAGTGCAATAAACTTCTCATTCGTACAATGTTTAATCAACAACATTGTTGAGTTAATTGCAACATAACGCATGCTTACAACTAATAAAATAATAAAATACAAACATTTAAAATTGATAATTTTATTGTTTCATATATACAAATGTTTAAACTTGTGTATTCTATGTCCAAATTATTTTACTTTGTTTAATTTTAAGATAACAGATATACCTTTAGCTGCGTGTTCAATCATGCACACAAACCCGCACACACAGTTGCATGCACACGAAATATGCATATACTTTGAAAAGTATATCCTTATTGAACCAAATGATGGCAAATCAAAATATGTGTTACGATCAATAACAGAAAGATAAAACCAGCAGTAAGTTATACAACACAATATATTTCATTAAACAAATGATAACACTGCATATATTCAACGAACAGAAATATAAATCATGTGTACCAAATAAAAGCTAAGCTGATCTAAGCCCTTTATAAAAATGGTTCACTTACTTGATGAAAATATAATTACTTTTAATCCAAAATATTGTCCGAAAATAGCCATACTATCACTATAACTTCAAAAATACACTAGTTGTAATCTTAAATATGAATATCTTTTACAAAGTCCTATGAGCATTGCAACATATACACAAATTTGAAAAGGAACAGGACAAAGGTATTACATGCAAGCCAAATGTAAAAGTAAGAACAAATCTGTGATGTGTCATTCAACAAAAGGAGCAAACACGACAGTTTCCGCCTTGGAACTTTCAGTCGGCAATATGGACCGACTCGGGTGCTTTAACCGGTTTTACAGAGCTCTATCTTTATACTTCCTGATGGGGTTCTTAAATGCAAGAAATGAAAAGGAAACCGATCAATTTGAATAGATGTTCAAGCGCTGACGTTTTGTTTGATGCGTTATGACGAAAGTGGTGACGTCATTGGAAAATAATGTCCGCAAAGTGTTTAGAAAAGAGATTTTAGGGAGAAGTTACTGCGCACCATTTTTGCGCATGTCCTTTCTGTTTGTTTTTGATACTTTGACTAGGTATTTCAATTGTAAGATTTATCAACTGCTTCGGATTGCAAATTCTTTATTTTATTTCCATATTATAAAAATCTAGAATAGACATACAAAAGGATGTTTTAGTAAAATGTCGTTAAGGATAAGAATAAATGAATCCATTCCTGTAATCAGCATTTGCAAAAGAAGTAGCAAAACATAATCAATTTCAATTAAAACAAGTAATATTCACTATACAATTGCAATAAATGATAATCTTCCCTGCTCTTGTCAGTCCCTAAAATATTAGGTAAAGAGATTTAAAGGTTACAAGCTATAAATACAACACAGAATCACAATGCAGACACTACAGACAGAACACAGGACAGACACAAACAGTCAACAGATGATTAATGAAGCATTTGATTTCAAATAAACAAAACAAGTTCAGGACTAAAAATACATTAGGAAATGGCTTGGTTATATTTGGTAACAAAAATAAATATAAAGCGCTCATTTAATGGAATCGGAGATATACGCCTTTTTTCAAAGCTTTTGACTTCGAGGGAAATAAAACAAACAACTCTAAAATATTTAATCCTTCATGTCTTTATATATATCTCATATATAACATATTAAGACAGTGCTACTACTTTAATATATTAAACAATACAGCAAATTAATAATTAAAACTGCTTTTCAACCGGAAAGACCAATAACAATATACTACAATTTTGCATTATATATTATGTATGTTACATGTAAACCGACATTACTGTTTTTATTTGACATCATTAAAAACTTAAGTTGAAGTGCAGTTAACTTATCATTTGTAAGGGGTATTATCTACACTATGTAATTGCAACATTACGCTTACAACAAATAAAATGATAAAAATAGAAATATTTTAATTTGATGGTTTATTATCCCAGATATAAGCATAAATAAATAAAATTTCGTGTTTACTTAACTCTTTTACTTTGTTTAATATTAAGATGTCAAATATACAAAAGTCATTAATAAATAGACGTAAGACAGTAAATGAACAGTATTACAAGTTTACAAGTTTATTCAACATCCAAGAAGGTCATTGACCCATGTGGAACATATTTACAATATATATAGATAATACATAAATATACATAGTATAAACATTTTTACAATACATATATATGTAGATAATGAAATAGTTACACTGTTACAGTTATGACTGATAAATTATAAGTAGAGTACAACATTGTATATAAACAATGTATATAAACACACAAATTATGCATCATAATCTTGCCTTTAATTGTATTAACTTGTTTGTCTACTCGTTTGTACTATTTACAATATAAAATTTATTAAACATTTCCATTACGCGCTACCCTTGCTCGAAACGAAAATACAAGGGCAACAAATGGAAATAATATAGCACATTTGTGTAGGTATCTACAAACTGTTGCCTGAAAATTAATGTATGGAAAAAAATCAATAAAATAATTGTGCACAATCTCATAACTAAATGACTGCAATACACAATAAACATCATATTATATATACGAATATATCTTGATCAATTATTATACATAATCTGAGATCGTATCTCAAAAGCTTTTTGCACATAACAACCTATCTTATTTATCATATGTTTACTGTCGGATTTAATCAATTCAATAAATTTAAACATATTTGGTCTTTTCCAATAATACTTCACAAAGACTTTCTTATAACATCGTACATTTTACATTCACATACAAAATGAAATTCATCTTCAACAGTATGACATATAATGCATTTACGTTCATCTAAAGGAGTACAAATAGGCTTCTTCCACCGCCCTGTCTCTATACACAATCTATGTGATGACAATCGAAGTTGTGTCAGGTTATATCTACGTTTAGTTATAATCAAACTATCAAAATAGGGTTGGAATTTAAAATCAGCGACATGTTTATAAAATAAGGCTCGACTCGAACAGTCTACCCGCGTATGCCAGTGCTGTAAAAATATATCGTTTATTTGCGTTTTAACTAGTGTCTGTAATAAAACTAGATCAAAATGTAACGGTCTCATTGTAAATATGTCGTAAGTAAATATGACAAGATAATTGATTCCAATAAGCCGTAGACCTTTTTGCAACGATAGTTAATAACTTTACTCTGGATAAAATGGGATAAATACATGTGAATACGTTTCAACTGCCGGTTGTAAATGAACAAATTCGTACGTGTTTAGTTTGAAACTACAAGAAAAGAAAATTCTATTTAAGAATTGGCATCTAAATCTAGCTAATAAAACATGAAAAGGTACTTTTAAATCAAAATTTTTTGCATACGCAAAGAAACTTTTACAACGATATATACAACATTCATTGAAAGGCAGACTTTTGTGTCAGTATCGGGTTCAAATTCCGGACGTGGCGTACGATTTTTATGGGGAAGATCTACCAGCTGAGCTGCAGTGCACCGGTAATTCTACGTATACATATTCCTTTAACGAAATGGTTGGATTACGCTTTAATGGCAATAACTATCATGCTGCAACGTATTTCAAAAAAACGTTTAGACGGTTGCAATGCCATAATTGACTCTGACTTGAAATTAACTTTAAAACAATGGCATATTTAACATGTGCGTTAAGTAAGGTCTGATCCATACACTTATTAAACTCGAAAATTAACAAGGAAGTTTTAATTTTCTATGACCAAAAAGACTGTGGAAAACATTTTTATCATATAAAAGTTTGTGTGCAATCATTTTTCAGTTTAAAAAGTTCATTTTTTTCAAGCAGATGAATTTGTATAAACTAAATAATTAAAAAGTGAAGAACATTAGATTTAAATGGGACAGTTATAGTTTACAATTGATACATTTTATGAACGTGTCAATCAAATTATCCTTTTAAAGATTGCAAAACGTATTAAAAAGTCATACACATGTTAATGACTAATGACTCTATTAAACAGTTTACCTATGTCACGTAACGTTAAGCTATGTTATGGATGTTAACTTAAATTGTTTGCTGGTCCATAACCGCGTGTAATGGTGCAGGCGGGGATTACTGTCTGGCGGATACGTACATGTATGTGACCGAAACTTCAGGTTTAGGTAAGGGTTTGTGGAGAAACTTAAAGGGAAAAAGAGTTCTTCCGGGTTGATTAACTGCTTGTAAATATTTGACTGAGCTGTAATACAGCACATGAAATATCTGAATATATATCCAATAACTTGTGAGGTGTGCTCGGGTGTGTTTTCATTATAGGTGTATGATTTTTCAATGAACTGACAACTGTTTGACACGGCAGTTAATATAAACCGTTTTCCTACCTTCGTCATGGAATATCCCTTTATTCTTTTTACACTTGGTAAGTGCTTGTTTAGTCATTTTAACAGTTTAACATATAAAAGACGAGGAATAGGTAAAATCTTCACGTGAATAGAAGAGTGTAATCAAAACATGTTGGTAATTTCTACTAAAAGCAAGTATATAAAAAATGACAAATAAATGATTGTTTTAAAAATATCTAATAAAAACGTGAAATAGGACTTTAACAACCTTTTCGACCCTTTACACTAACTGGCGAAGGTCTAATATTAGTACGTGTGTTGTGTTTTTTCCGTGTTCAATTTGTTAACTTTTTATTTTCTAAACACGCAGCATCTAAACCTTTCGCTTAAAATGCACTAGATACGATTGGTCTATATTTTTTTTAAATAATGTTAAATAAGGGACACACTAACTATTTAACTGACAAATGACAATTGATTAGTTGTTTATATATTAATTTGTTTGTTTTTTAACTGGAACAGCTGGCTTAACTTTTAAAAGTAATTAACGTTCGAATTTATTATTATATAGAATGATGTCGAAGTAAAAAATTCGTGCAAGTCGTGTGCAATAATAATGGCATTCGAATTCGTAAATAGATGACGCTGACAAGGAACCAAAACGCACATAATCATCAACCACACTGACACGCCAGACACTGACACTGAGAAGAGACCAGCAGAAATATAATCATCTACCACAATGCCACGCCAGACACTGACACTGAGAAGGGACCAGCACGCACTGAATCAACCACAATAACACCCCAGAAACTGATACAGAGAATGCACCAACTCGCACATAATCATCAAACACAAGACACGCTAGACAATGACACTGAGAAGGCACAAACACGCACATAATCATCAACCACAATAACACGCTAGACACTGACCGTGAAAAGGGACAACCACTCACTTAATTATCAACCACAATGTCAAGCAAGAAACTGACACAGACAAGGAACAAACACACACATAATTATCAGTAACAATGGCACGTAAGACAAGACAATGAGATGAAACCAGCACGCACAGAATCATCAACCATAATGACACGCTAGACACTGACACCAGGAACATACACGCACAGAATCATCAACCATAATGACACGCTAGACACTGACATCAGGAACCAACACGCACAGAATCATCAACCATAATGACACACTAGGACTAACACTGAGAAGGGACCATCACGCACATAATCATCAACCACAATGGCACGGCAGACACTAACACTGAGAAGGGACAAGCACGCTTGGAATCAGCAACAAAAATGACACGCCAGACTCACTGACACTGAAAAGGGACAGCACGAACATAATCATCAACCATAATGACATGCTAGAAACTGACATTGAGAAGGAACGAACACGCACATAATCATCAACCATAATGGCACGCTAGATATGGACACGAAAATAGCACCAACTGGCACATAATTAGCAAGCACAATGACAAGCCTGAAACCGACACTTAGAAGGAAACAACACGTACATAGTTATAAACCACAATGGCACACAAGAAACAGAAACTGAAAATGGACGAACACGCACATATTTATCAACTACAAATGCACTGACACTGACAAGAGACCAGCACGCACATCATTATTAACCAGAATGGCACGCCAGACATTGACTCTGAGAAGGGTTTCATCTCTAACTATCATTAACTAAAATGGCACGGCTGACAAGACACTGAGATGAAACCAGCACACATGTAATTATTAACCACAAAGGCACGCCAGACACGGACCCGGAAAACGGACCAACACGCACATAATTATCAACCACAATGTCACGCCAAACACTGAAGCTCAGAATGGACCTTACACGCATATATTTATCAGTAACAATGGCGGCACCAAGACAAAACCAGGGCGCACATAATCATCAACCACAATGGTACGCCAAATACTGACGTTGAGAAGGAACCAACAAGTACATAATCATCAACCACGATGACAGAAACTGACACAGGAAAGGAGCCAACCCGCACATAATAACCAACAGTAATAATACGCCAAACAATGACGATGAGAAGGGAGCAGCACGCAAATAATTATCAAGCAAAAATGCACGTCAAACACTGACGCTGACAGGAAACAAGCACGCACAGAATCATCAACCAGAATGGCACGGCTGACAAGACACTGAGATGAAACCAGCACACATGTAATAATAAACCACAAAGGCACGCCAGACACTGACCCTGAAACGAGACTAACACTCACACAATTATCAACCACAATGCAAGCCAGACACTGAAACTGAGAGGGGACCAACACGCACATAATGATCAACCACAATGGCATGGAAGACACTGACACTGAGAAGGAACCAGCACTCACAGAATCATGAATCACAATGACGCTTCAGAAACTGACACAGAAAAGGAAACAACACGCACATAATTATCAACAACAATGGCATACCAGACACTGACACTGAGAAGGGACAAGCACGCATATAATTATCAACCACAATGGCACGCCAGACACATACACTAAAAAGGGACCAGCACGTGCAAAACTATCAATCAGAAAGGCACGCCAGACACTGACGCTGAGAAGGGACCAGTACGCACATAATTATCAACCAAAAAGGCACGCTATACACTGACGCTAAGAAGAGACAGCACGCACATAATTATCAAGGAAAAATGCACGTCAAACACTGACGCTGAGGGGAAACAAGCACGCACAGAATCATCAACCAGAATGGCACGGCTGACAAGACAATGAGATGAAACCGGCACACATGTTATAATAAACCACAAAGGCACGCCAGATACGGACCCGGAAAACGGACCAACACTCATATAGTTATCAACCACAATGGCACGCCAGACATTGACACCGAGAGGGGACCAACACGCACATAATTATCAACCACAATGACATGCAAGACACTGACACTGGGAAGGAACCAGCACTCTTCACAGAATCATGAACCACATTGTCAAGCCAGAAACTGACACAGAAAAGGAACCTACACGCACATAATTATCAACAACAATGGCATACCAGACACTGACACTGAGAAGGGACAAGCACGCATATAATTACCAACCACAATGGCACGCCAGACACATACACTGAAAAGGGACCAGCAAGTGCAAAATTATCAACCACAAAGGCACGCCATACACTGATGCTGAGAAGGGACCAGCACGCACATAATTATCAAGCAAAAATGCACGTCAAAGACGCTGAGAGGAAACATGCACGCACAGAATCATCCACTAAAATGGCACGGCTGACAATACACTGAGATCAAACCAGCACACATGTAATTATAAACCACAAAGGCACGCCAGACACGGACCCTAAAAAGGGACCAGCACTCACATAATTATCAACCACAATGACACGCAAGACATTGGCACTGAGAAGGGACAAACATGCACATAATTATAAATAACAATGGCACGTAAGACAAGACAATGAGATGAAACTAGCACGCACATAATCATTAACCATAATGGCACGTCAGAAACTGACACAGAGTAGGAACCAACACGCACATAATAATGAACCTCAATGGCATACCAGACACTGACACTGAGAAGGAACCAGCACGCACAGAATCAGCAACCACAATGACACGCCAGAATCTGACACAGGAAAGAGACCAATAAGCAGATAATCATCGAACACCCTGGCATACCAGACAATGTGAACGAGAAGGGACCAGCACTCAGAAAATTATCAACCACATTTGTACACCAGAAACTGACACTGAGAAGTGATCAACACGCACATTAAAAACCGAGCGCGAAGGCACGCCAGACACATAAACTGAAAAGGCACCAGAACGTACTTAATTATCAACCAGAATGGCACACCAGACACTGACGCTGAGAAGGGACCAGTACGCACATGATTATCAACCACTTAAGCACGCCATACACTGACGCTGAGAAGGGAGCAGCACGCACATAATTATTAAGCAAAAATGCACACCAAACGCTAACGCTGAGAAGAAACAAGCACGCACAGAATCATCAACCACACTGGCACGCCTGACAAGACACTGAGATGAAACAAGAACTTATATAATAATAAACCACAAAGGCAAACCAGACACTGACCCTGAAAAAGGACCAACACTCACATAATTATCAACTACAATGACACTCCTGACATTGACAGTGGAAAGCGACCAGATCGTACACAATTATCAGTACGATGGCACCTAAGACAAGACAATGAGATGTAAGCTGCACGCACAGAGTCATCAACCACAATGACAGGCCAGATACTGGCGTTGAGAAGGAACCAACACGCACATAATTATCAAGCAAAAATGCACGTCAAACACTGACGCTGAGGGGAAACAAGCACGCACAGAATCATCAGCGACAATTTCACGCCTGACAAGAGACTGACATGAAACCAGCACACATATAAGAATAAACCACAAAGGCTCGCCAGACACTGACCCTGAAACGAGACTAACACTCACACAATTATCAACCACAACGGCAAGCCAGACACTGACACTGAAAAGCGACCAGCACGCTCATAATTTTCAACCACAAAGGCACCCCAGACACTGACACTGATCAGGAACCAGCACGAACATAATTATTAACTTCAATGGCACGCAAGACACTGACCATTAGAAGCGAAAAGCAAAAACAAAATCGCCAACCAAAATGGCACTCCAGACTGACACTGATCAGGAACCAGCACGCACATGATTATCAATTTCAATGGCACGCATGACACTGACAATTAGAAGGGAAAAGCACGTACAAAATCGCCAACCACAATGACACGCCAGACACTGACACTAATCAGAAACCAGCACGCACATTACTATCAACCATAAATGCACCCCAGACACTGACGCTGAACAGGAACAAGAACGCAAATACTTATCAAGTACAATGGCACGCTAGATACTCACAATGAGCAGGAACCAGCACGCACATAATATGCAAGCATAAAGGCACGCCAGACACTGACGCTGAGACGGGACCATCTCGCACATAATTATCAACCACAAAGGCATGTCAGATAGAGACAATGAGCAGGAACCAGTACGCACACAAATATCAACCTCAATGGCACGCAAGACACAGACGCTAATCAGGAACCAGCAGGCACATAATTATCAAACACAAAGGCAAGCAAGACACTGACACAGAGCAGGAACCTGTATGCACATAATTATCAACCACAATGGCACGACAGATACTGACGCTGAGAAGCAACCATCACGCATATAATAATCATTCACAAATGCACGCCAGATACTGACAATGACCAGAAACCGGTACGCACATAATCATAAACCACAATGGCACGACAGACACTGACACCAATCGGGAACCAGCACGCACATTTTATCAACCGCATTTAATACAAGGTTCCAGTCTATGAGGGTCACATGGTCTGTTCTTTTATAAATAGGCTGTTACATAGGAAACAGTTTGCACACTCACGTTCTTGTACAGTTACAAACCAGAAGTAACACTTTTCTATGGTAGTTAAACTGTATGTTTTGCAGGTTTTACTCCAAATCGTAGGTTGTGTTAATCATCGTGGACAGTATAAGTTAACAGTATTATTGTATAGAGGAATGCATTAAAACTAAATGTATAAAATGTGAAAATTATTTGGTATAACACACATATTTAAATGTATATAAGACCATCTGAATATACATATCTCTATACCAAAATAATAACCGCTAATTAAGGAGAATGCATTACATAAACACATGCACACATACGCACACACACACACGCACGCACACACACACACACACGCACGCACACATATAGACATAAAAAGTTTATGGCTGCTGTTATTGTTATGCCTTGCATCAACAACTACATAATGCGTAGTTAGTGGGCCAGGATAAGTGCGTGGAATATCAGCGTGGCTGCACAAGGGGAATTGCCGTCCAGTTGAATGTGAACATATATGTCATAACAACGTTCGGTTAACATAATGATTTGTTAAGGTACTTGGATTAAACAGGAGCTGTATTCATTTTTTCCAGGTGTGTCTGTCAGATTTGGTTTACATGCGATACTACAGCAAATGATGTCAGTGTTAAATACATTTAACAAATTTGTGTTAGGATATACGTGTTGTGAATGTGGTTTTGAACTACAGATGGATTATCTTTTAATTCATCTTCTGACACTCGGTAGGTGCTTGATTTATTGATTTAAAATGCACAGAAAAGCGGTAGTAGAAATATTTGTTTCAAATATATTAGAGTGAGGGAGGTAATATATATATTACATTCTGATGTTTAGGTCTCATCAATCCAATTTAGACATCAAGTTACGGGTGTCTTACTAACAAGTAAAAGTGTAAAATTATTAATAATAAAAAGTTTGCAGCAGTAGAATAAATGGAAGTAAAAAAAGCAGAAGTATAGGCAGAGTTATACCCCCCCCCCCCCCCCCCCACGATCATTATCAGCTATTCCGTAAGACGTGTTAATACTGTTGTCAAAACTCTATTCAGTTGAAAAAACCACAAACGCACGCCAGACACTGACACTGATCAGGAACCAGCATGCACATAGTTATCAACCGAAAAGGCACACAAGACACTGACACTCATCAGGGACCAGCACGCACATAATCAACCACAATGGCACGCCAGACACTGACGCTGAGAAGAAACCAGCACGCACATAATTATCAACCCCAAAGGCAGCCATACACTGACACTGAGAAGAAACAATCAAGCCCATAATTATCAACAAGAATGGCACAACTTATACTGACAATGAGCAGGAACAAGCAGGGACATAATTATCAACCTTAATGGCACGCGAAACACTGACGCTTAGACGCAACCAGCACGCACATAATTATCATTCACAAATGCACGCCAGATACTGACACTGATCAGACACCCGTACGCACATAATTATAAAACACAATGGCACGACAGACACTGACACTCTTAAGGAACCGGCACGCACATTTTTATCAACCACCAAGGCACCCCAGATACTGAGCAGGAATCAGCACGCACACACTTATCAACATAGTGGCACTCCAGACACTGACACTGAGCAGGAACCAGCACGCACATAATGATCAACCTCATAGACACGCCAGATACTGACACTGATCAGGAACCAGCACGCACATGATAATCAACTTCAATGGCATGCAAGACACTGACATTTAGAAGGGAAAAGCACGTACAAAATCGCCAACCACAATGGCACGCCAGACACGTAGACAAATCAGAAACCAGCACGCACATTACTATCAACCATAAAGGCACCCCAGACATTGACGCTGAGCAGGAACAAGAACACAGATACTTATCAAGTACAATGTCACGCCAGACACTGACACTGATCAGGAACCAGCACGCACATAATTATCAACCACAAAGGCACACCAGATACTCACAATGAGCAGGAACCAGCACGCACATAATATACAAACATATAGGCACGCCAGACACTGACGCTGAGAAGGGACCATCTCGCACATAATTATCAACCACAAAGGCATGCCAGACAGAGACAATGAGCAGGAACAAGTACGCACATAAATATCGACCTCAATGGCACGCCAGACACTGACGCTAATCAGGAACCAGCACGCACATAATTATCAACCACAAAGGCACGCAAGACACTGACACAGAGCAGGAACCAGTACGCACATAATTATCAACCACAATGGCACGACAGATACTGACACAGAGCAGGAACCAGTACGCACATAATTATCAACCACAATGGCACGACAGATACTGACACTGAGCAGGAACCAGTACGCACATAAATATCAATCGCAATGGCACGTTAGAAACTGACACTTAGAAGGAAAAATCACGCACATAAACGCAAAACACAATGGCACGTCAAACGAGACAGTGAATAGAATCCAGCACGCACATAACTATCAACCACAAAGGCACACCAGACACTGACGCTGAGCAGGAACCAGTACGCACATTATTATCAACCACAAACGCACGCAAGATACTGACACTGATCAGGAACCAGCACGCACATAATTATCAACCTCAAAGACACGCCAGATACTGACACTGATCAGGAACAACACGCACATAATCAACCATTGAGAAATCACAAGAAGTTTAACTTTTATGTTTAAACCGATGTCTAGTAGCAATAACTCAGCTTTAGAAGTCTTATAGGAAACAGTCATATTGTTGTATTTATCCAAACCTTTCAATGTAACAAGGACTAGTTTTATTATTTTAAATGCTTCTTAAACGTTTAAGCATACCACATTTAGGGTAAACTGAGGGTGATAAAACATTTGAAATCTGCGACACGCAGCAGAGATAGCTATTTTTAACTACGAGAACCACGTGATAACTCACATTTAAGATTACGTAATATCATCATTCGGGTAATTCACTCTGACGTCGAAATCTATTTTTAGCAGGACTACTATCGTGACTATTTATAGATTTCGAATGTTTGAACTTTTGGTGTGTTTTTATAGCGATGTATACTGTCAAACAATATAGTCAGTGTTTAAAACCGTCTTTACTTATACTAATATGTGAGTCTATGCAGAAATTATGTCGTTGTTCCCCAAATCAGTCGTACAGTATTGTTACACGAATTTGATATAGGCCAACTGTCGGATACCGTCTTGAACGTGTCCTTGGTACAACATCTTGTTTATCATAAACATTAGAAATGTCAGTTATACAACACCACAACGGACAAGGAAGCAACCCAACAATTTTGCTGATATAAGGTGTCTTGTGTTTATATTCTTCTTTATATAGTTTGCATACCAAAAACAAAAACCCCTAACAGCGTCGTTCAATGAAAACAATTTTACCTGTAAGCAATATTATGCACACGGTTTGTACTGCCTGTTGTTGTGGAGGGATAATGTCCACAACTTTCAGTCCTGGTACAATAGTACAGTTGACTCATTACATAAATACGGTAACATATTAATTACAATTCTAACATTTGAAGTATCAATAAAAGCAAAACACATGTATATGTTAGGTTTGCATTTATTAGTCGACAGCATAATAAAAGACGAACTTAGGTTTTGGTCGTATATAGATGTACGACTAAAGATACGCAAATAGAAAGTCAGCTAAGATGGATTCATTACAGACCTATATGACTTAAAAGAAACACCTGAATTACTATCAGAACAACATTATTTCTCTGTAAATACGTTTAAAGTTACGAAACAAATAAAGTTACATGAATGTGAACACTGTTGTCGTATCACAACATATAACAATGACTGATGTCTACCATAGTATCATAGCTACCTAAGCGTGTAATATGACTCTCTTAGCGTGTTATCTGACGACCCTAGCGTGTGATATGACAACAACCTTAGCATTTAATTTGATAATCTTTGCACGCATTATGACTATCTCAGCGTGAAATGCGACTTCCTTAGCGTGTAGTTGACTATTTTTGCCTACAATGTGACTACCTTAGAAAGTAATGTGACTAACTTAGAGTGTAATATGACAAGCTTGGCATGCAATATGACTACCTTTGCGTGTAATATGACTTCTTTGGCGTGTCATTGACTACCTTATCGTGCAATATATCAGATAAGTAGAAATAGCAGACGATATTATTTTGGTACGGAGGTAGAAACAGCGACAGAAGCAAGAGGGATGTGATTAGTTGAAAAATGGAAGTGTTGCATTAATTTAGCACTTTCATGAAATGATTCATGATAAAAGTATAAATATATTTGAATTAGATTTATGAAGTCAAAATAACAATCAATGTAGACGTAAGCTGCTTTATAAGGGTGCCATTCGCCGTACAACTTTGGTTTACAGATGATGATCTCAGTTGTGTTTACTTTTACAACCTTAGCTGGTGACAGCTTGTATTAATATATAGGATTTCCCATCACCTTTCAGATAAAATGATATGTAATTGGACGGATGTTTTGTGTCGCATGCACACCAGCGAAAGGACGAGTATCCAACGATCAAAGTTAAATTACTTAAAAAGTCTAAAAGTTATCATGATACAAAAATGTTCATGCTGCAAGCAGGCGAGAATGTACTCTACAAAAATGTACAAATAATGCACCAATCTAGATAAAATTTGAAGCCTTTATTTTGCATTAGAAACATGTCTTTTTAATTCACTGCACAATTTCCTTGATACTGATTGGTTTAGATGACGTGAGGAACCCATAAACTACATTAAGCTAGAGTGTGTTTAAGTTGAAATCAAAAGCAGCTAATGTCAAAAAATAACAATGCATTACCCACAAGTAGTATGAATTCTAGGCCTTTATTAGGCGTTTGCCACTATTTCTTTAATGCACTGCACAATTATTATCATTGATACTTGTCTGTTAAAGATGACGTGAGGAATCAATAAACTTAATTAAGCATTATTTTAATGTGTCTATGTACTGACCATACGTATGTCAATATAAAATGAGCTAAATGGCGTTGCTGAAGAACTATAGGAGCTAAAGTTATGGTTGCTTCCTACCTAATGCATTTCTACACATCATAGTATTGAATTATGACATTGTTAGTTCTAATGTATTATAATTAAATGGTTCAACAGACATTGAACTCCCTCGTCAACAAATGTTAGATATAAATCATCGTTGTCGGTTAGTCGGTCGGTTTGAGCCCCAAAATGATTTTCTTTAATAGCTTTTGCCATAAGTCTTCTATCTTGACAACAAAAGAATATGTTATTTTTTGTGTGTTATATGTGGGGTTTTTGAGTGGGTTTTTTTGTGCCAAAAAGTGATGCAATGTATGGTTTGAAAAATTATGGTTACTGATTCTTAAAAAACTTAACCACTTTCTGTTACGTAAGGTATATTTGTGTTACCTTACATTACATTTCATTGACATTGGAAAAATTATTGGCCATCGAGAAAGTTGATAATACACCCCTTTGTATGATCCAAGCCACAGTTACTGTTCTTAAGATGTAGAAAATGTTTCTATCCTGTGACAAAGCAGTTTGCGGGAGTTCAAGTCACCAATATGACAGTTCCATTTATTCGAAAAAAACTAAGTTGGAAAATTTTATTATTAGGTAAACTAGAGTAGCGGTTCTTATGCATTACACCTTTGTTCATTTTAAATTATCCTCATCTAGGTGTGTGGTGATTCCATGCCTATGCCTATGCCTATGAGTTTTAATTATGGTCCAGACAAGAAAAAAAGACGTGAACAGAAAAGTGGGTAATTACGAAATTATAAGTTATATTTCGATGCATAGTTTATATTTTTGTATTAACTTGTTGGGTTACTGCATTGCAATGCTGAAAATATTGCTTGAAATATATTTTTGTATGATTACAGTACTATTATGGCGTTTTGCACATGGTAGTCGTGGAGAAACGGAACTGTGCTACATCAAGGGATTGGACAGCAACACCGGTGTTTGTAAGACACCAGAGAACGTTTTGTGTTGTCATGGAGGAGAAGACCCGACTGACATTAATGTCACTGTGTATAGAGAAGCAGATTGTAATAGTACTAGTCACTGTGGGACTGGGTTTAGGGGCTGCTGTTCCAAGTCCACTGAAATAAATATAACCATGGAGTACAGAAGGGCGTTGAACATGTCCTTTATATCAACGAAATGTTTCAGCGAGGTTAACAAATCGAACATTGTCACATCATCGATGCCAAACAACACTGGTCTAGACCTGGTGGTGGTGTCATTTAATTGCCCAGGTAAGCCACAAATGTTATATGTTTTATTTTATTTTACTGTTTTATAATTGTTGGTTAATACTGTCAGCAAAAGCTTAAATGAACTGTATCTGAAGGTAGTTTTATATATGTTTAAATCAAAACTATGTCAAACGACTAAATATATATTAATAAAACAAAATCGATTGGTAAAATGATTCAATTTTTCTACACTGTGTACATTTTAAAACCGTTCATTAGTCAGGGCCGTATCCAGAGCGGCAAAACCAACGAACCAAATATTTACTAGGCGGGTCCGGGGGCATGCTATCCCGGATATATATGTTTTCGAGGGGTGCGATTTAGTGTATATTTGGAGTGGGGTTTTTTTATCAAAATGCATGCTTCAAATTTTACAGATTTGATATAAGACAGATCAATTCATTCAGATTAAAACGCACACAAGGCACAATGAAATGAAACAAGAAGGTCAAGTAAGTATGATGATATATAGCGTTCAATCCATTCACACACCACGTACATTCTAAAACAGTAGAATGTCATAGACTATCATAAGCACTTACAGCTGAATTTACTTAATTATAAAAGATTTCGCTAGTCTGAACACTTATTAGGATGCAAGATAATATTTGTTTGTATCAATAAATATGATTGTACAAATTAATTGAAGTTATAGTCATTCTGTTTCTTTCCTTACTTTCCTGACTTTCCTTATAACATAATTACTAAATCTAAAGACCCAAAGGTCATAAGAACTCAGACTTTCATGGGTTATCATGATAGTATGTTGTTACTTAGGATACCCCATGCAAGCTTGAATGCTTATTTCCTGGTGTTATACTTATGTTATGCTTATATTATGATGCATTATAAAAGAACTCAACGGTTCTTTTTTCTTTATGTTTGCCCATGTTTAATTATCTATCAACCACACAAAAAAGAGCAACTTTAGGTTATGAACTCCGGGATATACTGGGTTATATTGCATAACCAAACCGCTTAACGTCACATATCAGAATACAGTTTACACGGCGCGTCATTTTGAACCATCATTAGACAGTGAAAGTGGAACTAGGATATTTTACCAGATCGATGGGGAAAGGCCCTCGATTCAGTTCTATACCGGCAATGAACAACATCAGCCCTACAAAGAAACTTTAACCACCCGAAGCATTCCCATATTGCTCGGCGTGGCCGAACGAAATGTACAGCCATCATCTCCACACGCTCCCCTGAGCCGGCATCAATCAGTTACAATATCAGTCATGTTATGGCACTTGACTAAGTGCAGCATGCGTTTAAATCGTATGAAGTCGCATAAAAAATCCCCTGACAGTTGTCGTTCGTAGCTCTTACCAAAAGGGATCAAGATTTGGAATTAAATTATAGACATGAGTATTAACATCAAAACTAGTAGATTATTTACTATTTTACATGAACAAAACCAATAAATCTTTTAATTTTCAAAATGGCTTGATCTTTTTTGTTTCTTCTCGAATTTTCACTGAGGTGAGTCCCTCAGTTTTTACCGAGGCTCAGCGTGGCTAAGAACCTGGTTGTTGTCATTGTTACTTGAAATTTACCTTTAATATATATTATATAAACCGATGTAAAGCATTGGCGGAAGAATAATATTTAAACTTTATGTAAAGTTGATATATTCACGTTGTCATATGGCGATTCATGTGTAAGTGTACCACAGCCATGTAAAGATTAAGTTCGAAATATCTCAGTGTTTTGTGACCGTTTAAACTAAGCAATATATAGAGAAAGTGTAGAAAGCCCATATGTAGTTTTAAACAGTACTTTATCTGATTACAGCAAAAGAACGTCACTTCGGTTTACTAGTGTGGAATATCAAATTCGTACGCAGTAGATTGGCTACGCATTAATCACTGCCTCGTGAGTTGTCACGTGACAATTTAGCTTACAATGTAACACGAAAGAGTAACGGAGAACACTGGGTACTTTAACTTCATGCAACAGATCTAGAAGAGCTTTTGGACACTCAACGTGGCAGAGATCATTTCTAGTTCCGCATGAAAGCAAGTTATATCACTGTTAAAGAAATAGGTGGAAATATATTCTAGAGATGTTTCATGTTTTGCAGATTTCAGATAGAATCATATTTTGATGAAAACAAGAAACACATCATTTAAAATAGTAGCAGTATAAATCGAGGCATCAAAGGCCATGTCAAAGAGGGAACGTATGAATAGATTAAAGCAGTTTATTGAAGTACGTTACAAAACATGATTTAAGCGGTATGGTTCAGATTATGAGTAAACTATACGTGTCTGGAAAATCGCATAGCTGCAAAAAGAAGTTTGAACTGGCCCTGGTGTAGAAGAGATACCTGTATCTACTAGTAACGGGCAAACTTCTGCTTTATCGCTAGATATTGTCAATGACAAAGCAGAAGCTATTAAATGAACATAAATGGCAAATTTTAACAATTACCTCACATGAAAATTATGTGAAAAATGCCACTACTTTGAAAATTTCCGTCACTTTAAAACTCATAGTCCATAATTTAGGGTCCTAGCTTTAGATTGGATAAGTAGACTCCCGTGGCCGAGTGGCAGAGTCACCGTCTTGTAACTCTGATGACTACACGCCTCTTACTGCATGGGATCGAGTCCCTGTCGGGTAAAGAACAAAAGGTGAGAAGACCCTCCCCCAACTGACATGTGATGCTCCATGATTTACTAAAATGACTTGATTTCATGATGACTTGTAGATGTTCAGACATTCGAGCTAAGCACATGAATACATCACTAGCGTCTAAATATCCCAAAATAAGGTTTGAAAAAAGGACATGATGTATGAACATATTTTTGTACAAAAGCCAAAAAATTCAATTCGCCCAAAAATCGTCATAATTATGCACTACAATTTAGTGTATTATAAAACATGCTTTAACATGCCGCTATAATGACCATAAATGTATTAAAACACAAAGCAAATTAGACGTAATGAAACACCTTCACGTTAGATCATCTAGTTGACGTTGGATTATTGAGTTCAATACAGACATTTGTCTGGGGTATCTTTGGTTTTCCTGCACCAAGAATAGATTGTTGTTAATATTATAAGCATTTTGGCGGCTTTGAATAATCTTAAGACACTAAACTTGTTAACAGTTCAGTTCATTAATTCATCATGTACTTGCGCTGTTATTATAGCGTGTATATGCAAATAAATTTTATTTAATATGAATAAACTGTTTGTTGTTTATAAATTGACTGTGAGTAAAACATTTAGAAGACATAATATTCTGCATGTTCTATCAGAATTACCAATCGCTAGTGACAAAAATGTATAAATAAATGTAAAAAAAGTAAAATGATTAAATATATTTAGATAAAAGCGTTTGAAATGCACAATTATTCAACAAGTTTTGTAGCATTTTTAAAAATATGAAATTGTAGGCGTTGTCCTTATACGTTGTACTTTGAGTACAAAGTTAAACAATCGAGAAATGTACGAGTGCATTTTACACCGGATCGGTTTGTCTAAAACAAATAAATGAATTACTGTTACCTGAAAAATCGCTACTTATTGATGTCGTCTATAAAAAGAGAAGCATAACAACCCATTCGTCTTTACAAACACGTATTTCCTATCTGAGCCACACTGCAAAGTTAGCATAATTTGTCATCCGGTTAATCCGTTCAGTTTACAATATCTATTTTAGCAAACATCCTTATCGTGAGTATTTATAGATTTTGAAATACTGCACATTTAAAGATCTAGAAGGAATTTGAGCCAAATCATGTAGAGTTAGTACAATACCTATTCTGAAAGGATCGTTTTTTCGCAGATCGTCACCAGAATCAGTGTTCTTTTATTACAAAATATAACAAATTATTTTTCGAAGAAAAGGGTGTAGCAGAATTTTTTTCGGGTATCTGAACAACTGGCGCGATTTTAACTATAACATTAAATAAAATAGTGGAGGTTAACTAAAAGGTCAATGAAATAATGGTTAGAACTTTGAGATCTCAAAAACAAGCCCTAGGTTAAAAGGGAACTAATAATCTTACAAAATGTTAATTTGGCACATATATTCTCCACAGTTTAATAATACCATATTCCTTTTCTGAACACTATGTGGACATTATTTTTTCGATGACGTCACTACTTTCGTCATAACGTATAGAAAATATCAGCGCTTGGACATTTTGTTTTTAAATAGATCGTTTTCTTTTCGTTGCTTGCATTTGAGAAACTCGTCAGGAAGTGCGAGGTTAGAGCTCTGTAAAACCGGTTTAAGCACCCCAGTCGGTCCATATTGCCGACTGACCGTTCCAAGGCGGTAACTGTCGGGTTTGCTCTTTTCCTTAAATGACTCATCACAGATTTGTTCTTACTTTTCGCTTGGCTTGCATGTGAAATACCTTTGTTCTGTGCCTTTTCGGAGTTTGGTATATGTTGCAATACTCATAGGACTTTGTCATATATTCTTATTCATTATTCCGACACTGTTTAATGGCTGGCACATCAAAGATTAATATGCATTTAATATTTACTATTTATTTAATTTTTGTGAAGCTGACATTAGACACATGTGTACACTTAATAATACAACCCAATACATGTAGTTTCACACACTTAGTTATAAATACAATCGTCCTCTGCTTTGGCCGTATTCGTCCAGCTCTTTCATCTACACTCCCTACAATAACATATTTCTTCTGCACCGCTTTTATTTACAACCTTGGATGCGCTTGCATGTTGTCATGTTCAGTGTTTTTGAGCGATGTTGCTTGCAATACTGTCCAGTAATAAGAGAAAGCTGAATTTCGAAAGCACGAAAGATTGACCCTGCATGGCATTGACTACTCCCAGTCTGCCTGGGAAGATGTAGTGCATGGACAATAACAAATATGTTTGTCGTCGATGGAGACTGTACGTGTGTTCGGGCATGCGTCAGATGTTTACATTGTTGTTTTAATATGTTCAAAGTTCAAGTGATAATCTTGTGTAATGCAGATATAATGAATTGCAGATGTATTAATGAACAATGGTGTGCTGGACTACCACTCAGTGACTAAAGGAAAGAGTTGAAACTGGGAGCAAACTGTTATTAGAACGAGTTATCCACTGGCGATTAGGCCGAGATATATGCGATATCCCGCGGGTTTCACTGCTTTTTGCGGCCTAGTACCATGCTTTGCCTGATAGAGGTCATTGTATCCTCTTGGCATCTAAGGTTTCTTCACGCGTTCGGAAAAGAATGGCACAGTCGCAATGTTTATATTTAGATCACAGATGTGTATTGTTGACGAAATTAGAAACTGGTTAATTTTAACTCTTCATTGCCTCCTCAAGCATTGATGAGCATATTTTTTTACCTAACCCTAGTTAAAATGCTATCATATAGAGAGTATGCTCTTTTCCCCAAACTAGGTTACGCCCCTTACCAAATTACGCGTCATGTCTCTTGATTTGGAATTTCCACGTCCGGGGACGTTACTAGCCGCCAATGATGTTGGCTAAATACACGCCTAAAAAGAGATTTTTTGTGATTAGTTCTGTGTAGCAATTAAGTAAGTGTTCAAAATCGTGTAATAAAAACTAAAGTATAAATTTATAAAAAAATATGCCCAAATTCCCAAAAGCATTGGTTCGATATTACTACATGTATATGATATAGGCAAACTGTCGGTAACCACCTTTAAACTTTATTTAACAAAATTGATTTTATCTTCGTGACACGGTTAGGTAAAACAAAAGACTAGCTGCATGCATGTAAAGTGTGAAGTAAAATAGTAAATGGAGAGCGGATGGCGGTGATAACGAGACACGTACTTTAGCTCGACTCTACACCTGGGGTTTTATTGTCTTAATCGTCGGGTTATGAAAGCACCTACACTGGCGGGTCAGGCTAATTAAGGGCTTAACTGGTCCTAGGAATGTCAATTTATATGATATTTAGGATCTACGAGTCTGAATGACATTATTGGTACAAGAACTCGGATTTAACTCTGCCAGTGTTTTTTATTTGTGTAAAAATAACATGTCAAAATGACGTGTTTAAATGTATTTTATAATAAAATAATCTTATGTTTTTCATTTTAAAACATCATAGTCAATATAAGGATTTAGATTTAATGTGCGAACAACGATGCTCTTAAATTCCATAATTGGCGAGAAAATTAGTTGAATACTTTGTATTCAGTATACAACGTTTACAGAATACAAACGCAAAAAATATTTTCTTTTTCCCAACGAGTTTTTTCTTCACAATCTGTCCAGAGTTACAAGAAAGATAGGCGAGTAACTAGTTCTTAAACCTAGATTAAACACTCTGTGTTTCTAGGTCTGAATACATTATTTTGACAAAAAGTCAACCTTTTTTGTTGTATATGTTTTTATAAGACTTTAAACTTATGCTAATTATAATATATAATTTTATAAAGAAGAAAAATTATATAATTTACAAAGGACGATGCTACAATGCTTAAATAATGAAAAAAGACTACTCTAAGTTCACGCTTCTTCGTTGGAGATCAATATGGCTGCTTTTTATGATATAAAATTAACTTGTTTATATAAAGAAGAATTTTAGTTAAAAAAATTACCGCATGACTGAAACCATCCCAATTACCTTGAACTAATATAATTAACATTTCCTCAGACTTCCTTAAGCTACGCCGATTTGAGTGACGGGCTATCGCTGTATCTAGGTTAGAAAAACAATGGCCATTATAGCGTTGCCTACATTGAAACGTTTGCATGCAATGTGTATTTTGCGATTGTTTTTTTTATGCTTCAACGTATTCGATCGGATTAACATTGAATAAAAGGAAGGGTTTTGCACCATGAAAAGACATTTAATATGACAAAGCGTTTCGGGCAATTGACAGATGTAAACAATCAAATTGACTGTTAAATGTGAATTATGATAGGCTTCTTATCAGTTTACCTACACACTATGACATGTGTCTTACCTACATACATAAATACATTTCCCACTCATTCTCGCACTCAAATGTAAAGCGGTATGGCATTATTAACATTCAGATATGATTTTTATTGCATGTGATCTCAGACATGGCAAACAAGACGACAACGCTTCCTAGGACATTATCTACACGAGCAGGTATGCCATTGTGTCATTACAACTCACTTTCCTTACCTTATCAAATACGATTCTTAAAGGACATGCACATCTCAATAATAGAACTAATGCCATCGATTATATATAAGCATTATCTACAATAGCTCTCAATATTTTTTCAGATATTTTATTTTAAAAACATGCACAAAAATGTATTTGTTTTGAAATATAAATCTAATTATAAGTCATAATACTATTCTTTGCACATACGACTATAACAATTTACACGCGCATTATTAACATATACGTATTAATTGTTTCTTTCGCTCAAATGTAAAACTTTTACCTTAGCATTATACTCGTTATTTTCATATATAACATCTGATTCTGATTGCGGTTAAAATCATTAGCATAATAAACATAATGCTGGTTTATATATTCCATATGGTCCTACACAAAGCAGAAACGACGACAACATCTCCTACGACAGTTCCTACACGGAGAGGTATGTACTAAAACTTACTCTATTAGTAATAATTAGTAATTAGTAAGATATCAAATATTAAAACGCATAACAAAACACTAACAAAATACTAAAAACGTGCGGGTTTTTTCCCACACCTATAATGAAATGAGCTGTCTACACTAGACATGTTTTCTACCTAAGGTAATAGGTGAGACCTTACTGTTAATGTTTGGTGCCACAACTTGCAGACTGATTGCAACACGATCTTCTAACATAAACAAAATACTGCCCACCCCTTGTCAGACCTCCACCTCTTAGACGCATTATGTCAGGATTGTTAAATTTTATTATGATGTCGCAGAAACGACATACACGCAGACAGTTATAAAGATATCCCAAACAACACAACAGACAACAACAAATGTTGATGTACATCTGAATTGTTATCATACATCTCTCTCTCTCTCTCTCTCTCTCTCTTTCTCTCTCATGAAATTATGGTGATGTCCCGCTTTTTTATTGAGGAAGACCCCAGGTGAATCCACAGCACATCGCTGGGCAAGTGAAAAACCTTACATATTATTTATCCTGACCAGGACTTGAACCTATAAGGTAAAAAGCTACCAGGGGCCATGAGTAGACATCATGACATATATTACAGAGATTATTTTTATGATAAATAATTTTCTATTTATGTGATGATATTATAATTAATATGTTGATAAATGTTCTTGTCAACACCAATGTAGTCCTAAAAAGAGACAATACAAATTATGCATAAGGTATCTCATCTCTACCTGAATCTAATCAATTCTAAAAACAACTGTTAACTTCTTAACATGGTTAAATGTTGATCATTCAAAATCTGTTAGCACTGTTGAGAAATATCCCATGTTGCTAACTGGGTACGAACCGTGTTGAGTCCAAATACTAAAATGCGTATAAACTATAATAGCCTTCATATAAATGCGACAGAATACTGTATATATAGCAGGGAACTAACATGTAAGAAAAGTGTTGACATGGTTTTATAATAACTCTTAAGTATTTTAAATTTCTAATAATGCTTGCACACACAGCGCCTACCTGATATTTTTAAGCAGGAGCTGGGCTTAATCTGTCGCTGCATTCAGTTCAACTTCCAAAGCCATCGTCGTTCAATGCATGTGTTGAGACAAAAATATTCTGAAACAATCATATGGTCTTCTTTGTTCTCTTTCTTGTTTCTTTTAGATTATTTATTTACTTATCGGCTACATTCCTTCTTTGCGTGTTATCGACTGCTGTTTACGGCGATCACTCCAATTTCACGTCTTAACGTACATATATGTGCTGCGGCACCAAATATATAACCAGTTTTCAGTTCTTTCTTTTAAAGTTGTTAAAAAAGTTCGAAGCTAGCCGTGCTTCCTTTGAGTAGGTCCGTAACTGTTTACACAATTATTATTCATACATCACGTGGTTGCTTTTCCGCCATTTTCCTATCAAAATCCGGAAATAATCGAAAGCGGTCGTAAAAAAAATATCTGATTATAAACGATCTACTTCGAAACGGGTGTTGTATCGGTCAAATATCTTCTCATCCCAATGTCATCGAGTGCCCATATTTTCCAGAAGTCTAAGTTTAGGGTCACTTTAACCGATGATGGTCATAGTATTACGATTGTTGTACTGCGTAGTGTCGGCACTGCACGTTTAATGACTGTATTAAACAGTTTATCTATGTCACGTAACGACAAGCTATGTTAAGGATGTTATCTTAAGTTGTTTGCCGGTTCTTACCGCGCAAAATGGTGTATGAGGGAGATTACCGTCTGGTGGACGTGCACATGTATGTGACAGCAACGTCATGTTAAGTAATGGCTTGTGCAGGAAAGGGAGAGTTTAGTGGTCTTATTAAACTGCGTGTCAATATTTGCTTGAGCTGTGATAAAGTTGCAAATAAAATATCTTGTATCTATTCAATATTTTGTGTGGTGTATGCGGGTTATTTCAATTATAGATGGACGAGTTTCCACTGAATTGACAACTGTTGTGACACAGCAATTTATATAAACCGTTTTCCTACCTTTGTAATGGAATATCCGTTTATTCGTTTTACACTTGGTAAGTGATTATAACAGTTATAACAGAAGTGGAAAGTCTATAGCAAAATAAATAAATGCAACATTAGTAGAAGCAGGGATAACGACCCATTTATTATCTTTGGATCTACAACTTGAGACGAAGACTAGGTAAAACCGTCATTAAATCAAAGAGTGCAATCAAAACATGTTGGTCATTTCTGCTAAAAGTAAAATTATCAAAACGAGTACAAATTATAAATAACTGTATTGTTCGAAAATATTTAATGAAAACGTAAAACATACTTTAACAAGCTTTCCGTTTTAGAGGTTTTAACACTGTGTCATTGTATCTTGTGATTTTAGTATTGCCATAAACGTCAATTTAGCATTCTCCGTTACTTGCTTTCCCTATTTTTAGTGAAATTTGATCGCTGATAATGTATCTTTTATAGTATTTAAAACCTACCTCAACGGTTTACATGCAATAAACAAGAACCAGTTACAGCGACCGTGTTATAAATGGTGAGATAAATAGGTAGGTAGGTAGGTTGGCAGGTAGGTAGGCAGGAAAGTAAGTAGGTAGATAGGTAGGTAGATAGGTAAGTAGATATTTTGTTGTTGTTGTTGCTGTTTGTCTATGATACTTTTTGTAACTTGTCCATGTTTGCTAGTTTATATTGATATATAAATATAGCATAAGAATGTATAAGACAAAGTCCTATGAGCATTGCAACATATACAAAAATTGAAAAGACACAGGACCAAGGTATTCACATGCACGCCAAATGTAAAAGTGAAAACAATTCCGTGATGAGTCATTTAACAATAAGAGCAAACCCGACAGTTACCGCCTTGGAACGGTCAGTCGGCAATATGGACAGACTGGGGTGTTTAAACTGGTTTTACAGAGCTCTAACCTTGCACTTCCCGATGGGTTTCTCGAATTCAAGCAGTGAAAAAGAAAGCCGATTCATTTGAATAAATGTCCAAGCGCCGACGTTTTGTTTGACAAGTTATGACGAAAGTAGTGACGTCATTGAAAAATAATGTCCCCATAGTATTTAGAAGAGAGATAGGTATTATTCCGATTAGAAGACCTACAAAAAACGTTAATAGTTAATGAAATTAACTTTTTGAATCAAGACAAAAAAAGGAAATAAAAGGCTTTGATAAAAGAAGCATGTCAGTCCGAATGTTAGATAAAATGACATGATTTCATGATGACTTGTAGATGTTCAGACATTCGGAGTAAGCACATGAATACATCACTAGCGCCTAAAATATCCAAAAAAATGTTTGATAAGAGAACATGATGTATGAACATATTTTTGTACAATAGTCAATACATTCAATTCGCCCAAAAATCGTCATAATTATGCACTACAATTTAGTAAATAAATCATGCTTTATGACAAAACTGGCTGTTTGTTTGGGCTAGGCGTCGCTATAATGACCATAAATGTGTTAAAACACAAAGCAAATCAGATGGAATGAAACACCTTCACGTTAGATCATCTAGTTGACGTTGGATTATAGAGTTCAATACAGACATTTGTCTGGGGTATCTTTGGTTTTCCTGCACCAAGAATAGATTGTAGTTAATATTATAAGCATTTTGGCAGCTTTGAACAATCTTAGAAAACTTAACTTGTTATCAGTTCACTTCATTAATTCATCATGTAGTTGCGCTGTTATTATAACGTGTATATGCAAATAAATTTTATTTACTCTGAATACATTGTTTATTGTTTATAAATTGACTGTTAGTAATACATTTAGAAAACATAATATTTTGCATGTTCTATCAAAATTACAAATTGCTTGTGACAAAAAAAAATGTATAAATAAATGTAAAAATTAGTAAAAAGATTAAATATATTAAGATAAAAGCGTTTGAAATGCACAATTGTTCAACAAGTATTTTTAAAGATATGAAATTGTAGGTGTTGTCTTCATATGTTGTACTATGAGTACAAAGTTAAACAATCGAGAAATTGACGAGTGCATTTTACACCGAATCGGTTTATCTAAAACAAATAAATGAACTATCGTTACCTGAAAAATCCCTTCTTATTGATGTCGTCTATAAAAGGAGAAGCATAACAACCCATTTCTCTTTACAAACACGTATTTTCTATCTGAGCCATCTTGCAAAGTTAGCGATTTCTCATCCGGGTAATCCGCTCAGTTTTCAATATCTATTTTAGCAAACATCCTCATCGTGAGTATTCATAGATTTTCAAATACTGCACATTTAGAGATCTAGAAGGAATTTGTACCAAATTATGTAGAATTAGTACAATATCTATTCTGAAAGGGTCATTTTTCGCAGATCGTCACCAGAATCAGTGTTCTTTTATTACAAAATATAACAAATAATTTTTCGAAGAAAAGGGTGTAGCAGAATTGTGTAAGGTATCTGAACAACTGGCGCGATTTTAACTATATTAAATAAAATAGTGGAGGTAAACTAAAAGGTCAATGAAATAATGCCTAGAATCTTGAGATCTCAAAAGCAAGCCTTAGGTTAAAAGGGAACTAATAATCTTACAAAATGTTAATTTGGCACATATATTCTCCACAGTTTTCATTATTCCGACACTGTTCAATTGCTGGCACATCAAAGATTAATATTCATTTAATATTAACTATTTATCTTTTATTTTTGTGAAGCTGGTATTATACACAATGTGTACACTTACTTATACAACCCAATATATGTAGTTTCACATACTTAGTTGTAAATACAATCGTCCTCTCCTTTGGCCATATTCATCCAGCCCTTTCATCTACACACCCTACAATAAAATATTTCTTCTGCAATTACACCGATTTTATTTACAACCTTAGATGCGCTTGCATATTGTCATGTTCAGTGTTTTTGAGCGGTGTTGCTTGCAATACTGTCCAGTATTAAGAGAAAGCTGAATTTCGAAAGCATGAAAGATTGACCCTGCATGGCCTTGACTACTCCCGGTCTGCCTGGGAAGAAGTAGTGCATGGACAAAAACAAATATGTTTGTCGATGGAGACTCTACGTGTGTTCGGGCATGCGTCAGATGTTTACATTATTGTTTTAATATGTTCAAAGTTCATGTGATAATCTTGTGTAATACAGATATAATGAATTGCAGATGTATTAATGAAGAATGTCGTGCTAGACTACTACTCAGTGACTAAAGAAAAGAGTCGAAAGGGGGAGCAAACTGTTGTTAGAACGAGTTATCCACTGAATATGTATTAACTATTAGGCCGAGATATTTGCGATATCCCGCGGGTTTCGCTGCTTTTTTGCGGCCTAGTACCATGTTTTGCCACATAGAGGTCATTGTATCCTCTTGGCATCTCAGTATAAGGTTCCCTCACGCGTTCGGAAAAGAATGGCGCAGTCGCAATTTTTATATTTAGATCACAGATGTGTATTGTTGACGAAATAAATGGCTGGTTAATTTTTAAATCTTCATTGCCTCCTCAAGCATTGAAAAGCATATATGCTTCACTTAACCCAAGTTAAAATGTTATCATATAGAGAGTATGCTCTTTTCCCCAAACTAGGTTACGCCCCTTACCAAATCACGCGTCATGTCTCTTGATTTGGAATTTCCACTTTCGGGGACGTTACTTGCCGCCAATGATGTCGGCTAAATACACGCCTAAAGAGAACTTTTTTATTTCGTGATTAGTTCTGTTTAACAATTAAGTAAGTGTTCAAAATCGTATTTATAAAAACCAAAGTATAAATTTATAAAAACAATATGCCCAAATTCCCAAAAGCATTGGTTCGATATTACTACATGTATATGATATAGGCAAACTGTCGGTAACCACCTTTAAACTTTATTTAACAAAATTGATTTTATCTTCGTGTCAAGGTTAGGTAAAAATAAGACTGCATGCATGCATGCATGTAAAGTGTGAAGTAAAATAGTGATTGGAGAGCGGAGGGCGGTGAAAAGACGCGCACTTGTAGCTCGATTCCGTCTAACGTCTACACCTGGGGTTTTATTGACCTAATCGTCGGGTTATGAAAGCATCAAACGGGCGGTTCAGGCTAATTAAGGGCCTAACTGGTCCTAGGAATTTAAATTTATTTTATATTTAGGATATACGAGTCTGAATGACATTACTGGTGCAAAAATTTGGATTTAACTCTGCCAGTGTTTTTGCTTTGTGTAAAAATAAAATGTAAAAATGACGTGTTAAAATGTATTTTGTAATTCAATAAACTTATGCTATTCATTTTAAAACATCATAGTCAATATAAGGATTTAGATTTAATATGCGAACGATGATGATCTTAAATTCCATAAATGGCGAGAAAATTAGTTGAATACTTTGTATTCAGTAAACAACGATTACAGAATACAAACGAAAAAAAAAATACTTTCTTTAGTAAGTAACAATTTAATCACAATTTTCCCAACGAGTCTTTTCTTCACAATCCGTGCAGAGTTCCAAGAAAGATAGAAGATAGGCGAGTAACTAGTTCTTAAACCTAGATTAAACACTCTGTGTTTCTAGGTCTGAATACATAATTTTGACAAAAAGTCAACCTTTTTTGTTGTATATGTATTTTATAAGACCTAAAACTTATGCTAATTATAATATATAATTTTATAAAGAAGAAAAATTATATAATTTACAAAGGACGATGCTACAATACTTAAATAATGAAAAAAGACTACTCTAAGTTCGGAGTACATATATACCTTTAAAAGCATATAACTGCAAAAACAACTGATGTTAACTTTGGGTACCATATAAGTTTTGTTTTATTAATAATTGAGAAGGCGGTCGCGCTCCTTCGTTGGAGATCAATTTGCTTGCTTTGTATGATATAAAATAAATCTATTTGTTTGAATAAAAGTAGTATTTTAGTTAAGAAGATTACCGCATGATTGAAACCATACCAACTACCTTGAACTAATATGATGAACATTTCCTCAGACATCCTTTAGCTACGCCCATTTGAGTGACGGGCTATCGCCGTATCTAGGTTATACAAACAATGACCAATATAGCGTTGCCTACATTGAAACGTTTGCTTGCAATGTGTATTTTGCGATTGTTTTTTATGCTTAAACGTATTCGTTCGGATTATCATAGAACAAAAGGAAGGGTTTTGCACCATTACAAGACAGATGTAAACAATCAAATTTACTGTTAAATGTGAATTATGATAGGCTTGTTATAAGTTTACCTACACATTATGACATGTGTCTTACTTACATATATAAATACATTCACCCCTCATTCTCGCACTCAAATGTAAAGCAATATGGCATTATAAACATTCAGATATGATTTTTATTGCATGTGATCTCAGACATGGCAAACAAGACGACAACGCTTCCTACGACATTATCTACACGAGCAGGTATGCCATTGTGTCATTACAACTCACTTTCCTGACCTTATTAAATACGATTCTTAAAGAACATGCACATCTCAAAAAATAGAATTAATACCATCGATTATATATAAGCATTATCTACAATAGCTTTCAATATTTTTTCGGGTATTTTTGTTGATAAAAACATGCACAAAAATGTTTTCGTTTTGAAATATAAATCTAATTATAAGTCATAAGACTATTATTTGCACATACAACAATAACAATTTACACGCTCATTATTCGCATATATAAGTTCATTTTTTCTTTCGCTCAAATGTAAAACTATAACCTTAGCATTATACTCGTTATTTCCATATATATGATCTGATTGCGGTTAGCAAAATAAACATAATGCTGGTTTTATATATTGCATATGATCCTACACAAAGCAGATACGACGACAACGTCTCCTACGACAGTTCCTACACGGACTGGTATGTACTAAAACATACTTTATGAGTAATAATTAATTAGTCAGATATCAAATATTAAAACGTATAACAGAACACTAACAAAATACTGAAAACATGCGTTTTGTTTTTTCCACACGTATAATGAAATGATACTCAGAGCTGTCTACACTAGACATGTTTCCTACCTAAGGTAATAGGTGAGACATAACTGTTAATGTTTGGTACCCCAACTTGCAGACTGATTGCAACACGATCTTCAAACATGAACAAAATAATTCCCACACTTAGTCAGACCTCCACCTCTTAGAGGCATTATGTCAGGATTGTTAAATCTTATTATGATTTTGATGTCGCAGAAACGACATACATACAGATAGTTATAAAGATATCCCAAACAACATACAACAACAAATGTTAATGTACACTTGAATTGTTATTATACAATTTAATGCTAATATGATTCACATCCATAAAGTAAAAAAACGAGCTTGCAGTGATACAATCTGCAATATTATTCACTAGTAAAACTATCTGCCTGCTTCCCTACCTACCTACCTACCTACATACATACATACCTACCTACCTACCTAGCCACATACGTACCTACCTGCCCACCTACCTACCTACCCACCCAATTACCTACCTAAGTACCTACCTACCCACCTACCTACCTACCTAACCACCTACCTACCTATCTGCCTCCCTGACCACCTAACCACCTACCTTTCTACATACCTAACCACCTACCTTCCCACCTACCTCCCTACCCACCTTCCTACCTAACCACCTACCTACCTACCTAACCTACATATCTAAACACCTACCTAACTACATATCTACCTACCTACCTACCTACCTACCTACAGACACGCACGCACACACATACACACACATACACACATAGTAATATACTGTTAATTACATAAAATCTTCTTTGTATATGGTGTTAACAATAAGCTTTGTTGTGAGTTTATTTTCTGTAAACAATAAACTAGGCGCGACAGTGGCCAAGCAGTAAGTTGCTGATTTGTATCTCCTCAGCCCCACACTGCATGAGTTTCTATTGCTATTTGGATAAGAGCTTTCAAGTCGTGAGGTTTTCCAGCTAAACATAAGTCTGGAATTACCTCCGCTAATAATTAGCTGGAGTACGCCAAAATGACCATAACTGTGTTGTTGTAACAAAAAAAATCTAAACACTTCCCTACTTTGATCAACATAAAATGGAGGTTATGCTCTCAAATGTTTAATCCATTAAAACTTAGAACTTCAACCAGATTTAAACATGCAATCGATCAATGGGTTCAGGAGATATTAGGTTCTGTGTTTAAATCCAGGCACAAAATACCAAAATCATTAACAAAAAGGAAGAGGTATGATTACCTGGCTCACTCTTAATCATATATGAGTATTTCCATGACTGGTTGGCCTGGTGTAAGTGTAATATGACTGGTTGTGCTATTATGTTATGGAGATCATTTCATGCATTTCCCATTGAAGGCAGAACTATATGCCCCCAGTCTGGGGTAACTGACAAGATAATAGGTGGGTGATTATTGATTAACTAAACAAACATATAAATCTTTACACAAGTTTTAAAAGAAAATTTACATGTTGGTTTTGCTGACTCACAGTTTAATTTTTGTCACAAGTGAGGAAATATATTAATGATTTCCCCAGTTGAGTGTATGAACATATACCGATCTTTTGAAATTGACTTAAGTGCTGCTCTCCACTTACTTTGATGCAGCTTTGTCTGACCAATGTCACTTTTCAGCCACTGCCACTGAAATGATGAGGTGTCCACGTTATATAACAAGTAACAATAAAAATATAGAATATATTAGGTCATAAACAGGTTCTATCTGCCCTGGCAGTGTATTTTGCAGACAATGACTTAAGATACTTGAAGCATAGTATAAAATCCAAGCCAGCAGCTAACCAGTCATAAAGATGGTATGAATAAAGCACCCTTGTCTAAATTCAGCTTGCAAGAGAAATTCCCTGGTGGGCCTGGTGTACATGTACTGTATACATGAAATGTGACTAGGTGCTGCATTATGTCTGGTATATTCATTGCATGTTTTCACTGAGGAGACAGCACCATATATACTTCACAGGATTCAGTCTGGATGTTTGGACGTGTGGATCTCCTCATTAACAATGTTTCACCTAAGTAGAGGTAATGTCCATTTGAAGAAGATGGTGGTACATTCACTGTATTAATATGCTGGACAGCCTGGTGTCTGTGTTGAGAATGAAAAAGCACAGTGAAGGCCATACTAGTCACTTTCTGCAGGTTACCAAAATGTTGTTGGTAGGATGCTTAACATAATCCTTTACAAGCAACTAAATATATAATTAACTCATTTCATGTAATCCAGGTGCATTCGACAACATTAACATATCACACCCCTGGTGTCGAAGTAAAATGTTAATCCACCATAGACTTCAAATGGTGTTATCATTTGGGATCATGCAGCTGAAGAGAACAACATATGATGTAAACAATAGAATTGACCAAGACAGAAAATTGTCATTATTATTTATGTCATCTACTAATCCTATTTACAATTTTATACAATACATTTTTTTAAATGATGACGCATTAACATGACATATAATCCATCATGCATAGTGTGAAGTTTTTCAAGCTTGTTGTCCAGCAATTATGGCCTATAAAAGAAAACAAATATATATTTCAAATTGTTGGAAAACTAAATCCATTCTCCCATTATAAATACAACTTAATACTTAAAAAATATAAGATTCATAAAGTTGCTCTAATGATAAAAGGTTATATTTTATTCCACTTATCATTTTTGTTTGAACAACTTCTCAGGCTCAGCACACAAAAAATGAAAATACTAAAATGAAATGATTGCAGGAATAAGAGATTTACGTTGTTTTTTTTGCATTTTTATACAGATAGACTTGGTGCATATTTAGTTAAAATGGCATGTCTTTTGCCTCTCTCTCTCTCTCTATCTCTCTCTCTCTCTCTCTCTCTCTCCCTCTCTCTCTCTCATGTAATTATGGTGATGTCCAGCTTTTTTTTATTGAGCACTGTTGAGAAATATCCCATGTTGATAATTAGGTACGAACCGTGTTGAGTCCAAATACTGAAATGCGTATAAACTATAATAACCTTTATATAAATGCGACAGAATACTGTATAGATAGCAGGGAACTAACATATTAAAGAACAGTGTTGACATGGTTTTATAATAACTCTTAAGAACTTTAAATTTCTAATAATGCTTGCACACGCAGCGCCTACATGCTATTTTTAAGCAGGAGCGGGGCTTAATCTTTGTCCGCATTCAGTTCAACTTCTATTGCCATCGTTGTTCAATACATGTGTTGAGACAAATAATATTCTGAAACAATCATGCGGTCTTCTTTCTTGTTTCTTTTCGATTATTTATTTACTTATCAGCTACATTCCATCTTTGCATGTGATCGACTGTTGTATACGGCGATCACTCCAATTTCACGTTTTAACGTACATATATGTGCTGCGGTACCAGATATATAACACGTTTTCATTTAAAGTTCTTTCTTAAAAAGTTGATAGACAATGTCGAAGCTAGCCGTGACTCCTTTGAGTAGGTCCTTTGAGTAGTTCCATCACAGTTTACACAAGTATTATTCATACATCACATGGTTGCTTTTCCGCCATTTTCCGATCAAAACCGAAATTGATCGAAAGCGGTCGTAAGAAATATTATAAACGACCTACCTAAATTCGGGTGTTGTATCGGTCAAATATCATCCCATTCCAATGTCATCGTGCCCATATTTTCCAGAGGTCTAAGTTTAGGGTCCCTTCAACCGATGATGGCCTTATTTTTACGATTGTTTTACTGCAAATGTCGGCACTGCAACTTTAATTACTGTCTTAAACAGTTTATCTATGTCACGTAACGACAAGCTATGTTAAAGATGTTATTTTAAGTTGTTTGCTGGTCCATAACCGCGCAAAATGGTGTATGAGGGAGATTACCGTCTGGTGGACGTGCATATGTATGTGACAGCAACGTCATGTTAAGGTAATGGCTTGTGCAGGGAAGGGAGGGTTTAGTGGGCTTACTAAACTGCGTGTCAATATTTGCTTGAGCTGTGATACAGTGGCAAATAAAATATCTTGGTATCTTTTCAATATCTTGTGTCGTGTATGCGGGTTGTTTTCAATTACAGATGGACGTTTTTCCACTGAATTGACAACGGTTGTGACACAGCAATTTATATAAACCGTTTTCCTACCTTCGTAATGGAAAATCCTTTTATTCGTTTTACACCTGGTAAGTGCTTGTTCTGTGATCTTAACAGTTTAACATAAGTGAAAAGTCTATATCAATATATATAAATGCAACATTAGTAGAAGAAGGGATAACGACCCATTTATTATCTTTGGATCAACAAGTTAAAACGAAGACTAGGTAAAACCGTCCATTTAATCAAAGAGTGGAATCAAAACATGTTGGCTATTTTTACCAAAAGTAAAATTATCTAAACGAGTACAAATTAGAAATAACTGAATTGTTTGAAAATATTCAAAAAAAACGTAAAATATACTTTAACAAGCTTTCCGTTTCAGAGGTTCTAACACTGTGTCATTGTATCTTGTGATTTTAGTATTGACATAAACGTCAATTTAGCATTCTCCATAACTTGCTTTCCCTATTTTAAGTGAAATTGGATCGCTGAAAATGTATGTTTTATAGTGTTTTAAACCTGCCTCTCCGCTTTACATGCACTAAACGAGAACCAGTTACAGCGACCGTGTTATAAATGGTGAGATAAATAGGTAGGTAGGTAGGTAGGTAGGTAGGTAGGTAGGTAGGTAGGTAGGTAGGTTGGTAGGCAGGCAGGTAGGAAAGTAGGTAGGTAGATAGGTAGGTGAATAGGTAGGTAGATATTGTGTTGTTGTTGTTGTTGTTTGTCTAAGATACTTTTTTGTAACATGTCCAGGTTAGCTAGTTTATATTCACATATAAATATAGCATAAACTAAATGGCTTTGATTTAAGAAGCATGTCAGTCTGAATGTTAGATAAATAGTTTTGTCCATAGGATGACTGAAAATGATGAAGACAAAATATTCATAAAAAATATATGCTAATGTGTCAGAGTACACACAGTTACTATTCATCATTATATTTCTTAAGCAAATCTCGATTTGACGATTTACAAATCCAGTTTAAAAAACTGTTTCCCAATGTCTTTTGCTACACATACAAAGTATTAATTAAAACTATTTCTTCAGCATTCGTTATTTCATTTTTGTTTTCATTTAAAATTATTATCTGTGGTCCTCCAATATATTTCTGGGACATGTAAGGTTTATTTGTTTGTCAAAACATTGTAGACCAATCCCCACATTCACGCAGATCAAAAATAGATTTAAAGACTGATTTTCATTTCTTTTCTTTTCAAGAATGCGTTGTTGTTTATAATTTTCTCATTGATTTAAAATATATTCATTATTAAATATGTGCAGAAGCAGCATGAGCTATCTGATAGTTCTCTTCATACACGTCGATAAGCTCTGTTTTCTTTGGCTATTTTAGTGTAGCCTGTTTGTCTACTAATGATAATAAATCATTTTCGAAACAGTCTGGATTAGATTTGTCTACAGTTCAGAATATTTCTGTATATGCACCGGCGTTTGGTAAAGCATTTTTCAAGGCTAATATAATAAGCAGATGCAGTAATTATCACAGGACTGTTATGGCAGTCATTTACACCTGTTGAGTAGTTAAAACAGAGATCTTTTTAATTTTTAAAGGGTGCCTTTAAAACTTCTGAACATGTTCATTTTCTTTGAATATATCTTAAAATTTAATCACTATTTTTTTTTCGAAGTAAAAGTTTGTTATTTAGATTCCTAAGAAATTTAATATCTTAATAATTAATATGAGTACTGTGATTTTTGACGATTATAATTAATGGTCACATTATAATAATATCCAATCTGTAACGTTTAATTGATTAACAGTGTATACTTCCATCACTCTTTTAAGAAGAAACAAGGACTTTTTATAACATATCAACTAATACAAATATCAGGGCGGTCGCCATGGAAACCGTTAGTTTTCACGTATTTCAGAAGATTGTAACTTTAGTACGGTGGGTTTAGCACTGTTATTTCAGTATCCATGACAAAATAATTGCGGCGAGTTAGTGTGGTTGGGATTGGGGCTTCAACAATGCCAAACGGACTAAAATATTGACTTGATTGCACTGTAAACGTAATTAGAGTTCCTTCAATATGAAGATTGGGATTAAGTATATAAGAAATTATGTATATCAGTGATTTGACATCACCAAATGGTAACTTTACAAAACATATTTGTACCATAGTGATTTTGGCGTTTGAATTGTGTATGGTTTGTGTTTTCAGTGGTAATAGGATATTTACCATGTTGCAATACATACGATAATGAATATTGTTACTTTCGAGAGAACGTGCAGCAGTATCCACTTTATGTACGCCACCAAACAGAACGGTTTAGCGTTGCCATGGAACCTTGCCTGACATCAGGGTGACGGTCTACGACCATAAGGATTGTAATAGTATCAATGCGTGTTGGAATTTTCCATTTTAACTGTTTAATTGTTATTCCAGAACATCACAGAAAAGTATAACCGATCAATACAGAAGTCAGCTGAAACATTCATTCATGTCCACCATCTGCTTCAAAAGTGCAGTAGCATCATACGATTTCACATTGTTGCCTTTTACTGTTGTAGTGTTGGCAGTTTTGATTTACTGTTATCCTTGGAATTCATTGTTCAGAATCTCTATTATGAACCGTGCCCATATTAAGAGATTTTTACGGATATTAACACACGTAGATAATGAAAATAATCCGTTATATTTAAATTAAATTACCGGTACATTTTCATTCTTGTCCATATAAATTGATAATTTTCTGTATTATGTAAAGAGATGCATATAAGAAAGACGTATAAGCGGAGTAATAGTTTAAATCAAACATTTTCATCGGAATATTATCTGCAATATATTGACAGCAGACATCGAATGCACGTTGTAATACACAATTATGCGACATCAAATGACTCTATTCCTATTTTAACCGTTCCTAGAGCTTTGTACTGTATCCAGACATATAATGTGACTTAATTCGTCATAATTTATTAAAGAAAACATCAGTGCTTGGACATTTTTGTATTCAAATAGATCAGTTTTCTTTTCATTGCGAGCATTTGAGAAACCCATCAGGAAGTGCGAGGTTAGAGCTCTGTAAAACCGGTTTAAGCACCCCAGTCGGCCCATATTGCCGACTGACCGTTCCAAGGCGGTAACTGTCGGGTTTGCTCTTTCAGTAAAATGACCCATAACAAATGTTCTCTTACTATTCACTTGGCTTGCACGTGAAATACCTTTGTCCTGTGCCTTTTCGGAGTTTGATATATGTTGCAATGCTCATAGGCCTTTGTCATATATTCTTATTAAATACAACAAATAAGCAGACGACAACCACAACGTTCTCAGCTACGAAACAGCAATCTTTAAAATACATGTACACCAATTAAAATAAATCATATTGTGCTTCAGTAGCGCCTTCTGGCAGTCAAACATTGTCGCTTATAATTGTTTTGTAAGTAATTGTAATCTGGAGAAAGGGAAAGAATGTGTAAGCGGAACGGTTAACTCATTCGGTAGTTAAGGGTTCTGATTCGAGACTCGCACAGGCTGCACATTTTTATTTCCATGTTATATTGTCCCCGCCCATACATGCGAGTGCAGAGTGTGTTTGACTTGCTTGTAGAGCAGACAGTTATTTTAAAAAAAATGTCATTTTTCCCGTGGATTATGTTGCCGGTTGGTATAGAGAGAATTAGGCAATGTATCCAGAAAATGTACAGCGAACACGTATTGTATTTCAATTTTATACCATCCTCTAAGAAAGCATGCTGACTGTCGACCGGGAATCCTTGTGAGTTACTGATGACGTTACACAAGTGACACCGGCATTAATGCTGGTGCTGATGATACCTATTGTTTAATGATGATAATGAATATGATTATTTACTTTTCTGGAGTATTTAATGATGATGTAAATATCGACGACGGTTATGACTACGATCAAGACGATGGCGAGGATAGTAATAACAATGATGAAAGTCGTTTTAAACGTGTGTGCATACTTGAAAAGAAAAGATACTGTATAGGATCTGTCAGAAAGCGTTTATACAAGATAAACATGGTTTGAGTATCGCAATCGTTTCTTAATGATTCGTAAGTTTGACTTGATTAACATTTCACTTCTAAGTAGATTTTCTTAAACGATTGTATTGTGTACAATACATTTATAAACTTCTTTATTAAAATTGTTATATATAACAATGGATTCGGCGTAATAGCTTAGACATGGGCGTGTATAGTATGGCATTTTTAAAACAATTTGTGTTTTTTCAAAAAAAACACTCTTTTGACTTGGAAAAATAAAAGGTTTATGTTTTCCGGTACATTGTTTAATGCAGTCTAACGGAAATTCCATTGTTATTCAATACATATTTTAAAGTCTTAATCCTGTATCATGCATTGGTTCAACATAGAAACACTTGTATGAGTGGAATAGGTAATTATTGATGTATATAATATATAATATATGATATAATATTGATATATATGTCAATTAATAGTTTTTCTAGTAAAGGAAACATATGCTTTCAAAACAACTATGCAGATTTTATACCAATCTTTCACAAAACTGTTTTCTACAGTTTAAGAGTTTTTTTCTAAATCGACCATATTTTTTTTTTAAAAAATGCCCCATTTTGTCCCGTTATTTGTTATGTTTTTTATCAATTTCAGTTTCAATGTATTATAAGCATATAAATCCATCATCTTTAGTCTGCCAGCACCATAGTCTTGTATTATTTTTTTTATTAAGTTTTGGTTTTCCTCCCCATATATAATTATTAAATATTTTGTTATCGTATGATTTTTCTGGATTAGGGAGACTTGTTAATACATGGATTAGATAAGGGATTATTAATGATTTTGTAACAGTTATTTTTCAATAAAGTCGATATTCTCCTTTGCCAATGTTTTAATTTTGATTTCATTTTCTGATAGGTTTCCTCAAAGTTTAGTGATACCATTTTGTTTAAATCAACATTAAAGATTATACCAAGTAGTTTGAATTGGGTGTCTCCCGATGTCAGTTCCATTTTGTTTAAATTGTTTTAGTACTGTAGTTTTGTGTCCCTATCCAGATTTTTTTATCGTAGTTTACCTTCAGGACTGATATTAAACTAAATCTATCAAGGATGATTAAAGCAGCATTTATCTACTTTTCAGAGCCATCTAGTAATAATAAGGTGTCATCTACATATAGTGCCAATTTCTATTCCTTTTATATCACCATAATTCTTAATTTAACGATAATATTTATGCACACACGATAAAAATGTAAGGTGAACTTGGGTCTCTTTGTCTACAACCTCGCCTTACTTAGAAAGAAAGAGTTGATAAATGCCCATTTACTTGTACCGCGACTTCGGTATTATAAGGAAAGGGTTATACCCATTTAATAAAATGTGGACCAAAATTGAAGTATGATACAGTCTTGTCTATAACATTAAAGGATATGAATCAAAAGCCTTTTCAAATTCTTTCATCATCAGCAGTCCCTTTAGTTTCTGAATTTCTGTATAATTTTATAATATTTTATAATAATCTAGTATTTTCTGCAATATATCAACCCTTTACAAGAATTGTTACCTCTCCTCAAACTATATTTTCAAGAAGTGTCCTCAATATTTAGCAAAGTTAATGGTCTCTAATGTTTTTAGAACTTCGTGGATATATCTTTTGGAATACATGTTATGATAGCCAATATATATACATAACATTTCTAGAAAAAAAAACTATTTTAAATGCGTGTTATTGTTCTCACTACATAATGCACTCTCCTTATCCAAAAACCTCTAGAAGAAATTTAATATGAACCAGTCACTGACTGGACTTTTGTTATTTGTCACATTTTAGGGGTAAAAGAGACGTCCTCATAGCTTAACATGCCTTCTATTTTTCTCTGACTGTTTCTATTTAATTTTGGAACTTGATTTAGCTCATCAATTAAATTATAACTTTTATCTTCATTTTTTTCTTTATATAGATTCTTGTAAAATAGACTTCTAGACTTTTAAGACTTCTTTTTGTTCAACAATTTTAGTACCATCTTTTTATGAATGACATATTTTTATTATGAATATTGTTTTGCTTTTCTAAACTACAGAAATATTTGGTCGTTTTTTTTCTCTTTTTTATCCATTATGCATTGGCTTTCAATATTATTCTTTTTCGTTTTATCTTTCTTTTTTCTGTCTTATTTGTAGAGACAATAATATCTCTTTATTTGTATTGTTCTAAACACAATATTTCCATTTCTACTTATTCTTCTTCCATTTTTATTTCTTTACATATAATAACTAGAGACAAATATTGTTTTCCCTCTTATTTCCATGATTAATTTTTCTTAAAATAGTTGTTCATTGTTTTGAATTGTAACTGTGATTTATCTCGGTCTGCTATATTTTCTATCGTGTATACTAGCAAACAATATTGTATGGTTATCAATTAAGTTGTTTATAGTATCAATACATTCCAGATCATTTAAAAGTACGTTATTGAACTTCCACAGGCCCTTTCCGTGACTTATATTTTGAAAAGGAAAGTTGCAGCACGATCATAGAATGGTCGGATCTGTAGCTAATATCAATTTTACAATCTTTAACACATTATGTGAGATAGATTGATACCAAAAATAAATTCAGTCTGCCTTATTGCGTCGTATACATGGATACTCTCCATTAATTTCCCTAAACATATCTACATAGTTTTTTTATTTCTATTGTTAATAAAATCTTATTTTTCTCATTAATATTATGGTTAAGCTTTTATAATTATTATAATGTAATTTTGGGGTCAATACTAGATTAAAATCTCCGCATATGATACAAGTATCTGTCTCAGTCACCAGTATTGTTCCCAAGATATCTACTTGTAATTTATTATTCTAAAGTTTCTTTTGAAAATGTATCAACCCCTTTTGCATTTGACCTTCGATAACAAAAAAAATCCACTCCATTCTTCTTTTTTTGGTATTTCTTCTTTGAAGTGTTTCCTGTAAATAAAGTATATAAGCTTTCCTGTCCCTGAATAGGGTTAAAATATCAATTCTTTTTGAAGGGCTATTTAATCCTCAACGATGGAACGAAAACATATTTATACAATTCATTATACAAACACAACGAATAAAATAAGTGAAACATGTCATGCATTTCGAAGAAGGAATTATTACATGTGATGGGATAATTAATCGGACAGTCCTTAATTAAAGAAGTGTGTGACTTTAAAACAAGACGGTGCATTATAAAAAAAAACACAAAAAAGAAAACAATAAGAACAACAAAAAATAGCAACAACAAAAACACAAATAAAAAGCACAACAGAAATGAGCTAGTTCCTTTTGCTATTTTTGTCTATTCTAGATACATCCATTGTTATTAAAACAGTAATATGTCTTCATAAGAGTGTTAGTATACATGTTATTACCAACCACAATCTGTTCCTATGTTTCCTGTATGGGTTGCTCATCCAATTTGTATCAATTGCATATGGTCGTGACACTGCAGAACCGACGACAACGTGTCCTACGGCACTTCCTTCAACAAGAGGTAGGTATTTAAACTTACTTTACTAACATAATCAGATATCACATATTAAAAAGTGGAAGACAATACTAGAAAATACACAACAATGCGTTTTCTTCATCACGTATAATGACATATCACCAAGAGCTGTCTACATTAGACATGTTTCGTACCGAAGGTTTGGTTTGAAAACGTGAGGCATACCTATTAATATTGGCGACTGAAATTGCACACTGAATTTAACCGGATTTTCAAACGTTACAAAAGTATATTACACGCTAAGTCATAGTAGAGTCTTTTAGCTCATGGATCATGTCAGCACTGTTAAATATTGTATGTTATGTCGTAGATACCCCACCAATATATTTATTAATAATATTACAACAGAAATCCTTTTGTCGTGTACCATAATTCTGTGTATTGGTGAAATGATGCTTATTATGCTCCTGTATTAATCGATGAAGCAAAGTCAATATGTTTCTGTTTTAAGGATACTCCTTGCCAAAAAGGATTCATTAAGTTAATTATTTATTTTAAGAGACACAGATTTTTTTCTAACTCTTACAAAAGAATTACAAACATAAATAAATTCAAATTTCCCCTATTTTCTTCATTTAGGATTTAGTTACAGCCCAAAACAATATTGAATTTAATAATTTTGCAAATGCGATTTAATACACACAACTCGCTTAAACTTGTCCAGACTCGACAAAATCATTCTTATATGAGAAAAGACAGTGATTAAAATGTGTGATATTTTTTCTTTGATTGTTTGATCACACCATAGTTTTCACTCGCGGAATTTCTTTTCTAGAAAGAAATTTTGATTCACGGTCCTCTTTGATTTTTACTTTTTCCTCATTTACCGAAAACTGCATTAAAATCAGGTTTACATATACTAGTTAAAAACGGTATAATTTGGCAAAATCAAGCAAGTCATTTTTATTATTCTATAACGTATTTACACACTTTGCTGTCAATAATCATACCAATAAGCGATCAGTGGGAGCAGATTTTTGGGTCTTATTTTCATTTCAGTATATACATAGTTTCAAATGTACAATGTCCTCATGCAGTGTGTTTATGACCGTGTGAGTCTAAATAGATATGGAATATGTGTAATTGAATAAGAAGTGCATAAAAATGGTCGAAATTGAGTTGTTCTTGCATTCTTTATAAGATTTTTTTAAGTTTTAGGCAAAATATATTTATAGCTTATTACTCTAGATTAATGTAATACAATTTTATGCAAGTAATGACACCATTTTATGACACCATTGTGAAATGATGAAGAGTAATCGTCGATTTGTTCATTAATACCGCATCTTAAATGTAATTTACATCCGGAAACAAACACAAGATTACTTATGTTTACATTTAAATGAGATTATAAGACATAAGTTGTGAATTGGAACAAAACATATGATAATTAATACAAATACCATGTATTCAAGAAAAAACACTTTAAGGGTATACACTGGAAATAATGCCTTTAGCCGAATGATGTGTCCGCTATTTGGAGAGCAAATTATTCCCTACCGGAATTTTAATCTAGAGCACAGTTATAAGTTCAAAGTATCTAGCTAGAATATAATGACGATAAATACCTTATAATTATCAGTAAATGATTAAGAGATGGAAACTTCTGCTTAACAGGCTCAGCAACAAAATGATGTTGGCCATTTAATTCACTTTTTACTTGATGCGTTTTATATCGTAAATACAAGACAATATAGCTGAGTACCCTTATAAACACGAGGTAAGATGTTTGCACAAATAAATCAATTAAATCAAATGAATGGTTTACTGATAAAATACCAGAAAACACTTTACATTTTCTCCGTTTATGTATTATCAAACTAAGCTCTGAGCGAAAGCGAATTTTGACACGTCACATAAGGGAGTGGGTGTGTATGCGTAAAGTAACGAAGAGCTGGTGAAATACATGTAAGCTCAAGCCTGACACTATGGATATGCACTAGCACACAGATAGCTCTGAGTATATTAAATTCTCTCCCAAGAAAAGATAGAGAAAAGAAAATTGACACGTCTCGGACAACAATGTCATTGTTGTTGAAAGTGTAATTTTCATTTTAAAAAGATTTTGTAATTTTCATACCTGTCACAACTAACATAACTAAGATATATATTGTTTAAACACTCTATATTTAAAAAGCGATTTGAAGACATTCGATATTTTTGTCTCTTCGTAATATTGCTTAAAATATTTGTTATTAATTGCATGTATATAGATAAAATATTATATCCTGTTATGTATTTAGAATTTTAGAATCGAACCATCGATAGTGTACGTTTGCTGCGTTTCTATTCAGATTTCCATGAACCCTTAATCATTGCTGTTTCCATCACAAGTTCGGTAATCATCATCTTATTGGCTGCCATCGTGACCGGGATATGTGTGTACAGGTAATCAGATTTAATTATTATAAACACGTGAAAAACTATAATATCATGATTAATGCAATACAAACAAGCTGCAACATGTTAATAATTCTATTTCTTTAATTTAGAAGGCGAGTTAATACCGAGGCAACAACACAATTGAGTAACAGGATGACACAGTCCAACAACATACATATCCAGGAGCCGATTGCAGGAAACAATGACGTCAACGTGGTGCCACCGACGTATGAACAGCTACTACGTCAGACCAATGAAGGGGAATATTCTCAGATTATCGGACACAAGGCTACCGCTCAGACCCCTGAGCTTGGAACCGCGGACCCGCACTCGGGTCAAGGACAAATGTATGTCAATATTGTGGATACTACGTAGGAACAACTGTTGGGTAATAGGGTCAACAATAGTGTCAACTACGCATACTCTGAACTATCAATGGAGGGTAATGACTTGTTGCGGATCTTTCCGTATATCGTTTATATCAAGTAAAATTTGATGGGAGAGATTATTTACTTAAATGCAGCGATAAAAGTTTTCCGAAATTGAAAAAGAAAACATTTACGTTGGCCTTAAAAGTGGTGGTAATAAAGCCAAGATTATAATATTGTAAAAGACGTAAACGTGTACGATGCTGATGATTTCAGTTGACTCTGGTGAACGTTTATCAACATACAAAAGTGTTTGATTCTCAAGCAACTTGACTAAAGTTATTTTATTTCATCATTGAACATATAATACAATGATAAATCGTGTTATATCACACCTATATATATATATATATACAGTCAACTCTCGTTATCTCAAAATCGGTTATTTCAAATTTGTTTTTTACGGTCCCGTTTTTTCCCTATAGTTTCTATATAATTCGACTCCTCTTAACTCAAATTCGGATGTGTCAAATTATCGGATATATCAAACTAAATTCTTTGTCCCCACACGTATAAAACTGTTGAAATCAGTTGGTCTATCTCAAACTTCAAATTTCTATAAGATGCAAAACGGCAACAATACTGATTTTCACACCTACCGTGAAACTCGCGAAGATTTGGGCGCGAGTTTTATCGCCAATTATCGGCAATCAGGATGTCACGTAATTTAGAGAAGAGGTTAATCGAGTATTATTTAATTAGCTAATTTAATGAACAACACTTTCGTTAATCAGTTAACGCTGATTAAAGTGTTTCAGTTTGTACTTGTTGTTGTAACAGTTTTTGAGAACTTGTTGACACGGCCTTCTCAACTTGTAAATAAAATGAGAGGTCGCGTTAATGATTTTATCATTCTTCCACTACCTACCCAAAACACACGTCCTGATAAATGAATAAAAAATCTGGGGGGATAGCTGGATCAGCTGCTGTGTCTGGTTAAGGAGAAGTTAAGAGAAAGCTAGACACAAAATCATACGAGACAAAGTACCAGGCAATAATGGACTTACGACGACGCAACAACCTACAATAAAAAGAAGAATATTTTAAACATGCAAAACCACACAAACTTGCAGAAACTTAGTTTACAGTGGCAGTTATAACAAGGAATTTCAGTCATTACCAGTCATCGTGTAGCAGGTAAGATTTTTAAGATTTACACTCAAACGTCGGATATCTCCTACGGTCCCTTGAAATTTGAGATAACGAGAGTTGACTGTATAAGATAGGCATCATAGAGTTTTTGAAAATTATTTACAACTAAAGTTGAATTTTGCTCGGCCTACAGGTATTTCATATATTTATTTTAAAGTTTCTATTTAACCAATATTAAAGAACGAAATGGTCAATACACAGTGCGAGCTTATAATATATGAGAATGACTTCAAGACAACAAACGAATCGTGTATAATATAATACTTGTATATAAACAATGTTCGAATGCTAAAAGATGGATATGTAATAGTGAACAAATAATAAGGTTCATTGAAGGCCCAATCCAAAAATAACGGGATTTTTTAAATAATCATGACAACATAAACAACATAATTGTGACACGCGTCACTTTAAACAGTGAATATGCGTTTGTCATCCGATTGTGACAAAATATGTGTGGTTGCTATTCCTTTAAACAAGCCACCCAAAAATGGTGACTGTATACCTTATTTAAATTGTTCTCATTCCTAATTAAGTAATAGACATACAGTTTAAGACAAGTCCTTATTGCATTTAGAAAGGTTCCTTTATCGACACTCCCCTAAAATAATAAAAAAAAAAACATTTGGTAATTAGAAAGAATGGTTGCTTGTTAATAAACATAAAAGAATGTGAAAAATAGACTTAACTAATCTTAAAATCCTGTAAAAAAAATCATGTTTCATTGCCTTTTAGTTTATATGAGTATCACGTTGGTATAGTGTTTTATTTTTTAGAAGTTCTCAGTTCCTCTATAACCTATTACCCTATCTGTCATGAGCAATAAAAAATATGTGCTGTACGGTGAGGCACAAATAGCAAGGCCAGAAGAGAGCTGGCCTATCTGGCTTAGATGGCATATTTATGCCCCCCCTGGTTCAGTTACCAATTAATGTGACACTTGACACTTTATAGATTAATACCATAACAAGTGAGTGTAATGTCTCTTACTGATGTTTGAAATTGGCTTACGTATTACATTAGCAGTTGTTTTGTCACATTTCTCAAGAAATAGCAATAAAAGCAGAAACTTAATATATGGTTTTATTTTTAGGCACTCGGGTGTAATGACCTGCGTATTTCCTTACAAATATTCTGCTATTTTTATTTACAAATATATAGTGGACCTTGATCGGGAATCAGAGTACATGCTATCGCAAAAATCACGTGACCCACAAATGTAAATTTCGTGTCTATCCACAAAAGAAGATAATACGATGAATAGACGTATAAGAAATTTAATATTTGCGACTATTTTTGTTTTAATCACGTTTAAGCGTCGATTAAATAAAAAGTTATTATGCACTGATGGACAAAAAAAAACATGGTGGTTAAAACGGTTTTCATAAAAAAAATGCGGCCAATGCACTCGGGTCATAGTGGTTTTATTTAATTTCAATACTCACCACACATGGTTGTTGATCGATCAATCTTTTTGGATATGCAACAGTATAACCAACCAGACCATTGTTTTGTTATAATTCAAAAGAATTTAAACAGTCCACTTAAAGATGTTAATGAACACAACCTTCTGTGTTGATTGGCACAAAGGCATCACAAGGGAATTAAGCGTGTTCGGATTTCCGCCTAGTTCTATAGTCTCTGATTTTTTACCTCTAAACGCATCGCGAAACACTGGGTTACAAAAGTAAGCGTTAGCACATTTGTGGTTTTTATTACTGAAACGACAAGAAAAAAAGTGTTAGGTAAAAGTGATATTTTCATTTTATATGACCTTTAAGTTAAAACAACGGGCATTAATAAACCTACTGCCAGTATCGACAAATAGCAATACAATTAGAATATTTCTTCAGTATAGAAAAAAGTACCATCTACCGACAAGAGAAAAAATACATTACGTTTCAAACTCATCTGTGCTAACTTGATGGCCATGTCCGCAAATAGAGCTCCAAGCAGGTACCAGCGCTCACCTATATTTTGGCATATGGAAAAGAAGATGAAAGATCCTTTTTACGAGATACAACCTTTTTGTCTAAGACAGGATCATAGACGAGTTTGTGTTCGTTATATCGTCGGTGTTTATTTTGGCGTTTCTATATCAGTGTGGTTGTTGTTCAAATGTGTTTTCTTGTTACTTCGGGTGACAGTGTCTGATTGGGTATGTCTGTCTCGCCAGCCTCTGTGGTCAATGATCATGTGGGCACTGGTCACTTCTGAGTGTTGTGTGTTGTTTGGCGTTTCTGCCTGGATTTATCTCTGGTGAGATTATGTGCGTGCTGGTAATGTCTTAGTGTTTGTTTAAGATTGTCAGTCTAGCATGACATTGTTTTTGATGAATACGTGCGGGCTGATTCCATCTGAATGTCAGTGGCTATTTTGAAGTGTCAGTCACGTGATTATGGGTGTGCTTGTCACTTGTACATATAAACATTCATTAGACAACTATTTCATTTTATATTAAATAGAAATGCATAAAAAGTGCATTTTGAGTGTCTGTTACTCTATTGTGCGCTCGCAGGCTGAGGACCAAGCACTTTCGTTTGAGTCACCCATATCTCATTATAAATCTATGGAAAGGGGTTTGCCATTTTGACCATTTGCTCTTGTCCAATTGCCCAACTGTGACACAAAAGCGGCACGCGAAATCGTGGTATGCAAACCATGCAGGTCTCACTCCGCACACCGGTCGATGACAACCCACAATCCCTCCCACCCTTATACAGTTACTATGCACTTTATACAGATGATACATCAATGGTAAACATGTGTAGACGTATCACCACTCTATAGTGTAGCGTGTCGTGTCTGGCTTCGTTTTCGGCAAGTCACTTGATGAATACAAATTTGCAGACGGTACATTATACTGCTAAATTATGCCAATTACTTCATATTGGTGGTTGCGTTTTTAGGATTGCTGTATTTAGAAGAAGGAAGTACAGGGCAACGACTGTCAACATTTTATGTACTTGGTTGGGTTAAGCTTTTCCTAACAAAACAATAAAAGCACATACAATAACACAAACTTACAACAACATACACAGACAATAGCACTAACATAAAATAGTAGTAAACGAACTATGTTATAGAAACAGTTTTAAGGAACTACTTATTGAAAATCGAACATTTTACAAGCCTTGAGATCATCAAATTTGCCATGATAGTAAAGAAACTTGTTTTAACATTTTCACAAAATCCTACTTCCACCAACAACAAAAAAAACGACATAGTTTACTAATTAATGGTTCCTTTTATAGCGTTCATGTTACTGCATTTCTGCTTCTCATCTTTTAAAAAAAAGTTAAATTCTGTACAAAGAAGTCACATAGAGACTGGTTAATATTACTTGAAATTTTCTTTTTGTGTGTTGTCTCGTCTCTGTGTTTTTGTCCCATTTACATTTACCTTGTTTGTCTTTGTCTACAGTTAGATAAAATTTGAATATCTGTGGAAATTTTGATAGGACCTTTTCTTATTTACCTATTTACACAATCGTTTAGTTTATGTATAAATGTAGGTGAATGTAAAGACACATTAAAATTATTATAATATGGCGAAACAGGTTAGAAAGCAATGGGTTGTGAAGCATGTGGATAGTTAAGGTCCTAGTTAACCCCGCAAATGGAAAATAAAAGTGTAACTTTCAGAATGCAGTGACGCTTGGTACACGCACTGACAGCTGTTAGCACACTGTGAAATATACAAAGCTAATCAGTTGGAATGAGATATCCAGCAATGTTCGAATAATTGTCTGCCCAAACAATCGGATCTGTTACTGTTCCCCTCACTCGGACCTAAAGTGCTTCGTCCTGGCTCGCGTGAAGGACCTTCGTGATCAAAGACTGCTGCTGAAAACCTGGACCCTGGCTCGTAACTGATATAACGTTACGGCCATTTAGGACAAGGTCGAGTTGTAAATGACACCTGCAAAAGAATGTATAACATTACTTTACATTAGTCATTTTTTACTTTTTAATGTAATATTCATTTAGTCATTGCAAACAATTCAGCGAGGTGCTTTAAGTAATATTTTTCCCTGGTGGTCCTAATTGAATGAGAACCAGAGGTGCTAGCCTTGTAAGGGTGAGGCCTAACCATGCTCACACATTTTTTTAATGCAGCTGCCAAATAGTCATTTTCTGCATTTCAGAAGCTCTATAAACGTTTTTAGTCCAAAATGTTTGTATTCTTGGCTACAATGTTAATCCATAATTACATTATTTCATGGGATGATGGGAGGGGTCAAACTGAGCGAGAACCAAGGGTACGAGTAGTGTTATGGGACTGGGGAAATGCTTATCTAGAAGTCAAATAGTGCTTTATTCCAAAACATTTTTCCAGAATCAATACCTGCTTGTACGTCTTATAGGTAGCACTGGACACATACATGAAATAATAATAATAGTACCGTATAAATGTGACAAACCCTCAAATGCTAAAAAATGGAAGTTACCTTTAGACAATTACAGGAGTCCGCTAGATCTGCTCATAATTACGGTATTAATAAGCGTGACGTCGCCGAATTGTGAATATATCTTCCAATTATATGGATTTATGCAGGACATTCCTTGGACGTCGATAACTTAAACGAAATCAAGAGCACCCAAAAAGTCACCCATGCAGGACATTCATTGTACGCCGACAACTAAAATAAAAATCAAGAGCACCAAATAAAATTACCCCGGCAGGACATTCATTGAAAGCCGACAACTAAAATAAAATCAAGAGCACCCAGTAAAATTACTCCTGCATGACATTCATTGAAAGCCGACAACTAAAATAAATCAAGAGTACCCATGACAATAACTCATGCAGGACATTCATTGAACATCGATGACTTAAATAATAAATAGCACACAATTATGTTATTTATGCTGGACATTCCTTCTGTGAACACTTACAGATACGAAGGGATTCCATCCGATGGGTGTACCTGGAAAACGCCTGCTAGCTGAATCTTTGTTTATGCTATCCGGCCTACATTTGTAAGTTAATCGGTACTAATACGCTTTATCCGGACAAGTAGGAATGCAATCGGAACTCCCCGGATAGCCCAATTCCGTCCTCTAGATGATTATCAGTCGAATGTATATATAAATATTATTAAGCGATGATATCTACAGAATTACAACTTTTTATTCGCCGGAAGAATGCTTGAGAATAGAGTTCTTAAAAACAATCCCTGTAGCATTTATAATCATATGTCCATTAAACTTTCATCTATCAATTTACACTTCATTTTTAGTTAGATATATAGTCATCAGTAACTTTAATAGTGAATTATCCGAGCGGTAGGTAGAAATAGCCGAGGTGTTCCGAGTGATCTGGTGAAGTTTCCCTCGGAACATCTCAGCTATATCTACGAAAATGAATTCTGAGCTTTCTGGAAAAGCAGCGAAAAGTGCCTAAACACCTGTCGGGCATAAGGACGCGTGGGAAAATGATACTTACAATCGTAGATATGTATTATTTTCCCACGCGTCCTTTTGCCCGACAGGTCATGATTCAGCACAGACTTATTACGCAAATAAGCGATCAACTGTTGAAAGACATTATTTTATTTCGACGAACACTTAATTACATGACGTCAGTAAACATGACCAAACTCATTTTATGCAGGTTCTCTGCATCATAAAATTAAGGTGCAAAATAGCATTAATTAAATTCATACGCATCCTTATGCCCGGTCGAATATGAGTCAGCTCAAACTTTCTTCGCAAAAATATAGCCCTATATTGTGAAATATGCATTAAATATGCGATTAGAATACGATTACATGACGTCAGTAAACGAAACCTAACTCGTTTACTGCAGTTTCTTCGTATTTTCATAAATATCGGAAAGAAATACTTTCCTATTCCTTTGTCAATTTAAATATATGTTTCGGTTACATCATTATCATATCCACATGTAAACATTCCTTTAAAGGAAACTTCCTGTTGTATTTAATGTTTTGACTTGTTTTTAGGTTTATCGAATTTAAGAGGGAGTGGAATATTTCTATATTTTGCCAGTGTGTTATTAAACATAATGTAGTGTATATCATAGTTCCTATCTTGTCTTGTCTCAGCTGATTTATTTATTGAGTTGATCCAATTTTGATTTTATCATAAATTTATTCCATTAATCCTGTCAACAATTGTTCGAGTTATTTTTATATTACACATGACACACGTGCGTATTGCCAGCTGGTCCTCGTTTCCCTTGCTACATGCAGAAAGGAAAGGGGAAGATGGGAAAGCGGTGTGAAAGAAGTGGTTTTGCGTGGTGACAGAATACTATAGAATGATGGAGTGTGAAACCAAATTAAGCCAAGACATACATTTGATAATTGTTCTTTTAAAAGTTATCTGCATTTTATACGGGTAACCAGACAGCAAATTGATATTCGGATACACATGCGATATCCGGCTATCCAGTTAACATCCCTAATGCATGGTACGACAACAAAACAGTACTGCTTTGTCCCAAGGACCGTTCAGTTGAATCCTGGCCAAACAAAATCTAAGCTTTTTGAAATTCAGATCTTTTCTCTATATTTTATATATGAGTTTATATAAAATAATTTATACAGATACTAAGTATAAAATATAACTACGGCAACCAATAGTCACCATTTTCCAGTATACATATCGATAGTGTACTTAGGGCAACACAAGATACAATCAAATATATCTAAATATGTGCCCTTAACATATTATCGATGATTTATTAATGCTTGCATGAGCAACATTTTAGCCAAAGAAAAATTACAAATTGTTAAGTATTATTGCTATACATAAAGCCTCCTACAACTGCAGATCACAAGATTATAAAACTGTCATCCACGTAGCCATATATCTTCCTTTATTCGCAACTTGATATAAAATTCAGTAAACCCTGGGTTTAGGGATAAAAAATGGGATATGGACAAAATCTTCGAGTACAAAATTTCCTCAGATCATTTTAGTAAACTCGGAGAATCATTCTAAAGTAAATTTTCCAATTAGGATAAATACCCTCATGTAAATTTTCCAATTTTTGCAACATTTTTTTTTATTTGCTTCATTCTCGTAAATACAATTGTTATAACACTGTTTTTCTTTTCTTATGAAATCCAACCTCGATATATATTTACGTTAAAAATTGTCTGAAGAGCCATATTCTACGACCAGGCTTTATGAGTAGACATGTGTTACCACTGCTGTTCAGTACCCTATATGCAGTATGTTATCCTTTTTTGACCATTTTATGGATTCACTCTTTTGCGCGTACCCAACTTAGGTTCAACAGATTAATGAAAAGAGGGAAGGAGTCTGGAGCTTGGGACGAACAGTAGCAGGTGGTTTCGTCTGAAGAACCATGTTCTGAAACCAGGACTTACTCGTATACTTTTCCTACCACTGCTGTTCAGTACCATATATGCAGTATGTTATCCTATTTTGACCATTTTACGCATTCCCGATTTTCTGCGTATACAACCTGGGTTCAAAAGATTCGCGAAAAGGGGATTGGAGTCTACAGATTAGGGTCTACCCTACCAGGCGGTTGTGTCTGAAAAGCCATAATCTGCAACCAGGCTTAACGCGTACAAATTTCTTACTGCGTACACAATCTGGATTCAAATGATTCACTAAATGTGATCTGAGTCTGGAGCTTGGTACCAATCCTAGAAGGCGTTTTTATCAGAGGAGCCATATGTTGAAACCAGGCTTTACGGGTACACTTTTCCTACGACTTCTCCTCTTTTGCTTATACGCAGCCTGGGTTCAAAAGAGTCACGAAAGGGGGATGGGCGTCTGGAGCCAGAACCAACCCTAGCTGGTTTTACGCGTACACTTTTCCTACCACTGCTGTTCAGTACCTTATATGCAGAATGTTATCCTATTTCGACAATTTTACGTATTCCTTCCTGTTCAAACCTGAGTTCAAAAGATTCACGAAAAGGGGATGGGAGTCTGGTGCTTGGGACCAACCCTAGCATACGGCTGTGTCTGAAGAACCATAGTCTGCAACCAGGCTTTGCGCGTACACTTTCTGCCACTACTTAATATTCCTTCATATTTAAGAAATAGATCACACCACTGAGAGCCCTAATGGCATTATATATATATATATATATATATATATATATATATATATATATGTATACTGGCTAGTCAGTCGACAGAGTAATATGCGCACAGCTGAGGTCCATATCGCTCTCTCGGCTGACTATCCAGTCCATATAATGCTATTGCGCCCGAAGTGTAGTGAACTATTTCTTATATTATACCGAACATTTTTTTTTATAATTGTATCGACAAGTTTCCATATAATGAAAAAAACTTTATTGTTTGTAAACACCCTTAATTACGTATTTTACAGTTCATACGGTGTGTAACTTTTACTAATCGTGAAAGTCGATGGACCTAGTACATATAAAGTTTATACATTGATAATAATAGACCGTTGAGTCAGCAATGATAATTATAGAAGCAAAATTATGTAAGGCATAATATTTGTTATTGTTTACTGTATAATCGAAGTTCACGATGGTTTGTTGTCATGATCTTAGTATCATGATTCATTAATATTATAGTTTTGTGCAAGCTTGACCTCTTTACAAACTTCTCTCTCAAACTCTATCTTTCTCTTAAATACAACTCTCTCTTTATCTTATAATCCTTCTTTCTCCACGTTCATACCTACCTACCGGCACTGTCCTCTTAGAAATATTTACTTCTACTTTTCATAATTGACAATTATTGAAATATCCCAAGCAACTGCATAAAATTCTATTTTATCATTTTCACGGGGTAACAAAACCCCGTCGTGAAGTTCGTCTGTCAATCTGCCCTTCCCATTTCTACACCTTCCCATTTCTAAAGCTTCTCGTGTCTTGTTTTAGTGTCAAATCAATACCCCGCGGCGCCATGTTTGTTTCATGACGTATAATCATGGTGACATAACATTGTCAAAAGATTCTATAGTAAAAAAATTCTATAGTGGCACAGGCTTCCAGGAAATGGATAAAAATAGAACAAGGATGTTAAGTTTTATTTCTCATTGGTTCACAAAGTTTAGTAATTCATAGATCCTTTAGAGGAAAACCGCGGTGCGAGTCTGATGACGTTGCGTACTGTATTATGGACAAGTCCAGTACAAAGCAATATGTTTTTATTTAAATGTAGTTATTGTTTAAAATAAATTGAAAGATAACTAGTTTGTGCCCAAACTTCGATTATTGGATGATACCAGACACCTAGTCCCTCTATCGTCCATTTCAAATTATATATCTTCAAGGCTGGGCAGGAGGTGGTCGCCGATCAAGAGATCGCATTGAATGCATGGGTAATAATGCAAGAAAGTTTATATATAAAATTTATCGTTGTCACTTACCCATCATTTCTTTATGTTTTTAAAAAGTTTTATGATATTTTGAAATAAGTTGTTTGTATCATCAGTGTACATTTTTCAAACACTTTCACAACAATATGGACAATATTTCAAATGTAAAATGCATATGTTTTAATGGGCTAGAGAATTTAAATTACTTCCTGAAATACAATATATGTCAATTTAATAACAAAGGAGTCCAATTAGGTGGCTTTAGTATATTCATAAGTATATTCATTTTTAATGTTGTCTAGTACTGATTCCTGAGAGGAAGAGAATACATCCTGATGAGGTGCTTGATTTCAAGGTGAAGACAGACTCTAGAGATTCTAGAGTAAATAAATATTCTTATTGTGAAAATTAGTATAACGTAAATAAATATATATAAAATTGGTGCAAGTATAAACTCGTAAACGTACTTTTTCATTGGAAGACAGCCCAGGTTAACTTCACTTATTCGTTGTAAAAAAGACAATGGTATTTATAGTCTGGATTATGGACAAGTAAAGTTATAAAGTTTTGGTCACTGTAAAATATTTCAGCGTTAATATACCAAACTTACTCAAACAATAGATGTATTTATACTCGTAAATCATTTTACATCTCTTAAACAAATATTTACAGTACATTAAAAATTGGTTTTATTATATAGTCTGTAACAGTTAAAATAGAGTTCATCTTGAATGGCAACCATAATAAAACAGTTCTTAAAATTATTACAATAACAATTGTTACATATAATATAGCAGATCTACGTAATTATTGTTATTTATTTATTTATTAGTACGCATAGTTACTATTATGTCAGTCATGTACTTATTGATATCTATGTAATATTTACTATGTACCCATTATTATAGACATTTTTGCTGGTCCATCAAACACCAGATCAGAAAAGACTTATTGAAAGAGACGGGGCTACATCATTCATGGACTCAACCTACCGTACAACCGTGTACGCCTTGTCGCTGTTTTTTCTTGTTGTCAAAATTAATGTAGATTGTCAATTGGTTGAATCATTCATAACAGAACGAGAAACATCATTCTGTGAAAGTGAGGCACTGAGAGTAATCGCAGACAAGAAATGATAGCAGCCAACATACTTCGTGACTGACTTTGACGGGGCTAAAATTAATGCCATCTGTTTAGTTATTTCGGGTTGTTTTCTTTTCAAAATTGCATTCACATATAAATTATATTCAATGGTTACTCGACACAGTTTAAGTATATGACACAAAATGGAGATTAATCACTATTTTCTCATGGCAAATTTTAAATCGTTGGAAATAACGCCAAGAGGCTCTGTGCCAGCCGAACTATCTCACACATACCTTAATGTTTAATGAACCTCATGCCTGCATCAAACTGCCCTAAATAACTTTTTCATTGCATTATTCATTTTTTAAGTGTTGTCAAATTGATTTTATGTTGTACTAGTAAGTACAGACATCTGCCTTGATACTCGCCTGCTGACACAAGCTGAGTGCTCGTTAGTGTGACTGCACATTGAAGGGTTGATTATGACACTCGTACAACTATTCTTAATACTAACGTGACTCATCCTGAAGACAGCGCAACTAAAATATATGTATTAGATTCCAACCCTTTTAAGTCTGTTTATGTGATTTAAGATAAATGTCAAATCTTAAATATGTTTAAAGTATTGTTGTTTGTTTATCGTTTATTGCAATTGTATCTTTTGTGTGTTTTTTAAGTTTACGATTTATCTATTTCAGAAGCAAAACATTTTCTGTATGATTTTCATTTTCATACAAGCTGTGTAAGTTTACTTTTAGACTTAGTTAATAATACATGTAAAAACACATGGTCAGGAGCTGGCTGATTTTGAACTAAGCTTATATTTTCAATATATGTTAAAAAGATAAAAAGTTCAAGGACATCATGAATAAAGTGTAATGGCTCTATGGTAATGTAGTTGACCTAAAAACACTCAATTATGCATAGCGTGCCGAAAAGTAGTTCTACACATTTCCACAATAAGATGTGAAACGAGAGGCAGATTCACACACTTTAACTACCCTTTAACTACCCTAGCAGAAAAAAATCAAACGTGAAAATTAGCAAGCCCAGTCTGTTATAACTGTATGCAAATGTGATTATAAAATGAAACCTATACTAGACACTAACTTTTTACATAACCCACCATCTAAAGCACATAGAAGTACAACTTCAAGTAAAATAGAGCTGGGTCACTAAAAAAATTTACTTATGACAGGTATTCCAGGTAAAAATTCGAACATGTTGATTCACATTTCAACATGGTATATCTGTACATATCAAGCACATTTTAATATAAATCGATGTTATGTAAATTAAATTGCAGTTCTCTACTTCTTTATTTTTTAAATTATTGTTAAAATAATAATTTGATGTTCTTACATTTGTTTCATTATGACGATATTATCTTTATTCTTGTATTTGAATGTATTATTGTGAAACCCATTACTGAATTCAGTACGTTTCATTCAATAAAAGAGTACCAACCGCAAAATGATAATAACAATCAGCGCTAAAAAAAAGTATGTCATCCTAACAATAATGTTATTTTACTACAGATAACTTGTTCCAATTCACAGCTGAGTCAGTATTTACATAAGAAATACACAATCATAAGAAAAACACAATATGTTCTTGTACAATTGTACTGCCGGATTAGCGGCGTGTCCGTTATTGTGGCCAGGTTTCTCGTTAAATAAAGAAGACAAATAGTTTATACTTAAAAAAAATGTGTACTTATGGACATTGGCCTTAAAAGTGACATGGTCGCTTTAGTGCATGGTTATAATGTGGAATTTTACTGTATTATAGGTTTTGTTTATAAGAAAAACACTATTCTACCGGAATATTTTTTTATTTTTTTAAAGGATTTTGCCAAAAATATGAGGCATCCGATTTTATTTTAATAACAGTTTTAACTTATACACCCTTATTCAGAATGAAAAAGTATCTGCTGAAATAACAAGATAGATCTACTTTAATGTTTAAGTAATTTTACCAATACACCCACCCCCCTCCACACACATACACACACCACACACTGAAATTTCCCAATGCAAAATTTGCCAGTAATCCTCCCACCACCCCTCCCACACCCTGTGTCTATGATTTATTGTTGTAGCTATAAACAAAGTAATACTGGATTACTTTGTTTAATTTTGATTTCTTAATGTACTTCAGATCAGATAAATAAAGTATTTTAAGTAAACACGTTTCAATGGTCACATAATGCAACTTTTAACATTGCATTTGGAAACTATTAACATATATGACGTGAATTAATAATTCCCGGTATACCTACTGTGCAATCTAACGTAAAGGGCATGACGACTGAAGTCTTTCCACCTATATAGGGCACTACTGGAGAGATGAGAAAAAAATCTAACAATTACTTCCAATTATGGCTTTAAGTCTCTGTTTTCATATAGTCTCAACGACCTGTCCGGACATGGTGTAATTTAAAAGCAAGTTATTGACTGTAAAAGGGTCAGCTAGAAGTAATGCAGTGCAACGAAGAATCCCCAGGCTGTAACCGTCAGCAATAAATTTCCTTGTATAAAACATTTCCATAAAATGCAGGATGGCTTTTGCCTTGTTGCACAAGTGGTTTTATACTGCTATTAAACTTTGCAGCATTAACATCATTGCAGTGAAATCGAAAACCGTGCTATAATGTAGGATTATTAAACCTGTTTCTAGCATCGAAATCTTCTATTTCAGTGAAAACTGATACAAGTGCAAACCTTGTAATTTGGGATATGTAAATACCATATGAAGTAGTATACGTTTTATCACCGTCAATGTATGAATAATTCACAATACTGAAGTTGAAATCGTCTCTCTTGTAACAGAATTTTAGTACAGGCGTTGTCATTACAAATAGCGGTCTCAATGTCTAGAGATGCTACATTTAAAGGGTAAGTTCTGGAGGCCATTGGAGAAAGCTTACTTGAAGCAAGTAGAAAAGGGGGTAAGGGATCAATCATAAAAAATACTTTAAATACAGAACTTAGACATAAAACCAACTTTGCAACAACAGTATAGTTGATCATTATCATTCTCTTTTTACCTTTAAACATACATCGTAGTTATTTTTGAATTATTTACTTAAATATAAGTTAAATCGAGGGGATACCATTTACCGTTTTTCCTATTGCCAGAATATCCTATTATTTTGTCCACAATAAGAATATATGACATAGTTCTATGAGCATTACAACATAAACCAAAATTTAAGAAGGCACAGGACAAAGGTGTTCACATGCAAGCCAAATGTATCTGTGATGAGTTATTTAACAAACATTGTAAACCCGACAGCTACCGCCTTGGAACGGTCAGTCGGCAATATGGACTGACTGAGGTGCTTAAACCGGTTTTACAGAGCTCTAACCACACACTTCCTGATGGGTTTCTCAAATGCCAGCAATGAAAAGAGCGAAAACAAACAAAAAATGCCCAAGCGCTGATTTTTTTCTTGATAAGTTATGACGAAAATTGTGAGTCATTGAAAAATAATGTCCATATAGTGTTTAAATTAGTACACACAAAATGTTGATTGTAAATTAAATTAACTTTTTTGAATCAACAAAAAATGACCAGAGAAGAGTAAATGGTTGTATCATCCTGTTCATGTGAAGATCGAATTGAGGAAGCAGAGTACAGTGACCATCAAAGTAAATACACTTCACAATCCTTATAGAACGAAATAGATGGCATAGATTACATGCAAGGGGAGATTTTTTACGACCGCCACACTGCTCAAGTAACATTGTTATGATCGTAAATAAGAATATATATTGACAAAGTCCTACGAGCATTGCAACCTATATCAACATTTGAAAAGGCACAGGACAAAGGTATTCACATGCAAGCCAAATGAGCCAAATGTAACAATAAGACCAAATCTGTGATGAGTCATTTAAAGGTGGTATCCGACAGTTTGGACCAAAAGTTATTTTCTCAAATTACCAAATAAATCATTGTTATATGAAAAGTTCCTGTAAATACTGTTAATTGATGTCCTAGATCTGTGTAAACAGTTAAGCATAAATCAGTACTCGTCATTGCAAACAGGTATTTCCTATACGAGCCACGCTGCAGAAATAGCCATTTTCAAACTTACAAATCCACGTGACCACTTCCTTTGATAGAACGTTTTTAAGTCATCCGGGTAATCCAGCTCTGACATCGATATTTGTTTTTAACAGAGACCACTATCGAGCTTTTCATACAGTTGAAAAGAATACACAGTCAAAGTGATTTTTATTTCTTGATTAGTTATGTCGTATTTATTAAAACTAAGGTATGGGTTTATACAAAAATGATGCCTATATTCCCTAAAACAGTGGTTCGATACTGTTATATGTATTTATATAGACAAACCGTCGGATACCACCTTTACTAAAATTAAAGCAAACCAGACAGTTACTGCCTTGGAACGGTCAGTCGGCAATATGTACCGACTGGGGTGCTTAAACTGATTTTACAGAGCTCTAATCTCGCGAGCAATGAAATTAAACCCGATCTATTTGAATAAAAAATGTCCAAGTCTCTGACGTTTTCTTTCATAAGTTATGACGAAAGTTGTGACGTCATTGAAAAAATAATGTCCATATAGTGTTTAGAAGAGAGAAAGAGAGAGCGAGAGAGGCATTATTTCGACTAGTAGAACTACACAAAAATGATTCTGAATGAAAAAAAATGACCAGAGAAGAGTAGCATCTTGTTCATGTGAAGATGAAATTGAGGAACAATGTCCATCAAAAGAAATACACGTAACAATTCTTATAGGATGAATTAAATGACAACATAGATTACATGCACGGGGAGATTTACGACCGTCACACTGCACAAGTAATATTGTTATGATCATGAATAAGAATATGTGACAAAGCCATATGAGCATTACAACATAAACCACAATTTGAAAAGGCATAGGACAAAGGTATTCACATGCAAGCCAAATGTAAAAGATCAAAATTAACAAATTTAACAAATAGAGTAAATCCGACAGTTATCGCCTTGGATCGGTCCGTCGGCAATATGGATCATTTACTATATACAAAGCAACTGTAATAGGATACTGTATTAACCGCATCCCCGCTCTCCTTCACGAACACCACCACAAATTTTTTCTTAAATGTTCACATATATAGTCATAAACATACTGCAACACGTAAATTCAAGGTTGATTAATTTTTTTGGCAACATATTTTGAACATGCATTAGTAGACAAATATATTATTTTTAGGCGAAGATTTAGCTATGAGACCAGGCCAATAGTCCACAAAGAATGTCAATGGCAATATTGCCACCCAAACAATGTCAGAACCCCACAGAAGACAGAAGATAATTCTAACCGACTCCAACGTAGACGTCGGACTGCAGAAATTAAAATTTACTTTATTAAAGAAATGCGTTGTTTTCTGGAACCGTGGCCAAGCTTTTAAGCAGCGAAAGGGGAAACGATACATTTCCGGTTAGAATGCTTGATTTTTAAAGCAATATAGATCTAAGATATTTCTGCCAAAAGAGAAGCGATACATGAATCGAAAACGTGCTAGGCCGTCAGAAACATGCTCAGAACCTATCTGTTGTTGAGGCAAAAATGCAGTATAAACCTTAGAACAGGTCGTAGTGTTCTAAAGAGACATATTTTCTATAGAGACACATTCCTACAAGAAAGGATGATCATCAAGCAGAAGTGCAGATACAGCCTTCAAACAGGCCATGGAGTATCTGGAAGAGCGTGTAAATAACCAAGTGACAATTTCCGATCTTGGTCAAAGATGCAAGAGCTTTGTGAAGATGCTTACAGTTTGGTGTACTTGTAAACGACATTGGTGGACTATTTTGACTATGAAAATCTTCATATCAGAACTTTATGGGGAAAATTTAAAGGAATAGCTGATAAATTATTGCATTAATTGCACAGAAAAGATTTGAAGATTCTGGTCGATCGTGTATATTCAAAGGAAGTCAATGTTGAATCTCAATCTGAAAAGTTGCCTTGCAAGATACATCTTTATGAATAGGTAAATAAGAAAAGGTCCTATTAAAATTTTCACAGATATTTAAATTTAATCTAGATCTACCTCTACACAAACGCAAACAGGGTAAATATAAATGTGACAAAAACACAGAGACGAGACATAACACACAAAAAGAAAAACCATCAGTTACCGCATTGGAACGGTAAGTCGGCAAATGGACTTACACCTGGTTTGTGGAGCGCTCCACCCTCGCACTTCCTGAAGGTTTTTCTATCAATCAAACAGTAAAGATAAAAATATCCCGTCAAAGTGAAACAACTAACAGTAAGCACCTGCATCTTGAGCTTAAACAGATACAATGAACAACTTATAAACATACATAATATCTAGTAATAAAATAAACTATCCACATATGTACAGTATTTACGTTAGATAAAAGCCTCGGCAACCTAAAGATTCTAAATGAGAGAGTTATTTGAAATAAAACAGCCCAAGCGCTGATAAATAATAAGAACAAATAAAATAGCCCAAGCGCTGATATATAGTAAGATCAATCTAATGATGTCATACAGTGCCATGACGTCATATGCCAAAGGTGTCAAAAGTGAAATGTAAACAATACGAATGTAAAAAAATACGAAAAAAATCATTGAACATTGGCGCAGACATTCTCAAGGAAATAGATGGCCAAACTGTCATCACAAATTCTTTCAAAAGATCCAGCAAAACTGTCGCACTATGCACAGATGAAACGCAATGAGTATTGGCGAATACACCTTTTTTCAACCACCAATGAATGTGTCATTAGATAACGCGTTTGAAGTATTCAAATATGAAATAAGTGCAGTACTGAAATAAGTGCAGTACCAGCAGCCTTGATTGAATCATCAGAATTGATGCGATAAGCCCAAAAGCCATCTCTAACCTTTGTGATATGGGAATCGGGTGTATGTGGAGAAGTACTACGCACAGAGACTGTGACATGTGTTATGGATGGAGGCTCGTTGATACACATAGTTCCTTGGAAGCATGGCAATATTTTTCAGTACATATTATCAAAGTTACTCCCGATTGGTACACACACATAATGGATGTGCACAAGTTGTATTTGATGGCTCTAGAGAACAGCAAACAATAAAAATCACGCCCATGAGCGAAGATCAAAAGATAAAACAAGAACAAAAATATTTTTCGAGGAAACCACTCCGTTTAAAAGTAAAAAAGAACTATTCCTGTCAAACACAGAAAACAAACAGAACTTCATAAAACATGTTGTAAGCACATCTTTACCAATCAAGATGTCAATTAACCCATGACAAGGCTGATGATGATTTTCTTATGAAAACAGCCATAAGTGTAACAGAACACTCTCAAGTAGTTGTCGTTGGGGAAGACACAGATCTGCTTGTGCCTCTTAGCTGTTACGCAAATTTAGATGGAAATAACATTTTCCTCACTTCAGATTCTAAAGCTTCTGATAAAAAAAGAAAATCTGGAACATACAGAATACATTTCAAGTGCTTGAAGAAGTGTGGAGAATATCTGTATTTATTCAAGCATTAACAATCTGCGATACAACTTCTACAATGTATGGATTTGTTAAAGGGATCATTATGATGAAAGACAGTTTCTGGCGAAAAGCTCTGAAATTATGCTAATATCTTTCTAAAAGAGTCACTGAATGATAAAATTGAAGATCGTGGTATCGCAGTAATCACAAATGTGCATGTCGGACTATAGTGCTAAGGATTAGCCTTTTTGAGATGCTACAAGTTTCTCCACAAAGTACAAGCCATATTCTGGTACATTCCTTCCTGCTCCTTCAAGTGCAGCTAAATACCATAGCTATAGAGTCTACCATCAGGTTCAGACATGGCTTGGGCGAGACATTTCACCAACTGACTTGAGTTGGACGACGAATGGTGACAAATTAGTGCCTGTTAAGACTTCTCTGCTAGCAGCATCTAAACGGCTTCTGAAGATGATCCATTGTTTGCAGACAAAACTCTGGTTCAAAGTTCTGTACCTGCAGGAATCATTTTTATTTTTTTAACTTATTAGCTCTAAACAATACTACGTTTTATTTTGTTGGTAGGTTGTTTTCTAAATTTCGATGTTTTCTTTCGTATTTTTTACATTTCACTTTTGACACTTTTGGAACATGATTTCATGGCATTATATGCCATATTTAAATTGATCTTGTTATATATCAGCGCTTGAGGTGTTTTATTTGTTCTTATAATATGTCAGCGCTTTGGCTATTTTATTTGTTCTTATAATATTTTATAATATATCAGCGCTTGGGCTGTTTTATTTCAAACTGATCTCTCGTTTGGGGCTTTTGTTTTTACGTTGCCGAGGCTTTTATCTAATGTACATACTGTACATATGTTTATAGTTTATTTTATTACTAGTTATTATGTATGTATATAAGTTAATTGTATCTGTTTTAACTCCCGATGCAGGTGCTTACTGTTAGTTGTTTTACTTTGACGGGATGTTGTTATTTACACTGTTTGTTTGCTAGAAAAACCTTCAGGAAGTGCGAGGTTGGAGCGCTCCACTAACCAGGTTTAAGCACCCTAGTTGGCCCTTTTGCCGATTGACCGTTCCAAGGCGGTAACTGATGGTTTTTCTTTTTGTGTGTTATGTCTCGTCTCTGTGTTTTTGTCACATTTGCATTTACCTTGTTTGCCTTTGTCTACTGGTAGATAAAATATAAATATTGTGAACATTTTGGTAGGACCTTTTCTTATTTACCTATTCATAATCTAATTACACATTAGAACTTCTAGCCATGATTAAAAACATTTAATCACCCTAAAAATATTTCTTATTCTAACACTAACCAATTCTTTTCTTATTAAAAAAAATAAGGCCAAAATCTGAAATTATTTTGTAACAAAATTACATTGTGGCGCGCTGAAAATGAATTGGATACACATAAATTTTTTGTTGATGTTATGAAGGATATAAACTTTTATATTTAAAATTGTGTTAGCTACAGACATATGCACATGGATATTATTAATACAACTTTCAGTTTGATTATTTAAAGCAATTTAATTTTTAGTTAAAGTGTAAATATATATACCAGTAAATTCCAAATACTCTCGACCATCTGGAGATGTCTTTAATTCAACATTGCCCCACAGTAGGTTTGTGTGATCTTGGCGGCCACGCATCGCAAAGTACACCCCATTGTTCAGCCATACTGTTTGAAGCAGCATCATTGGGTCAGATTAAAAAATAAATGATGGTGTTACCTAAGAACAAATAGCCATTATAATTCCCGTTTCAGAGAAATTCTGTCTCAGTCTGGCAAAATGAAAATCACTTTTAAGAAATTAATAATGTTTTATCACAGTCAGAATAATAATTACTCCTTAATCCTGCTATTTAGTGCAGTGAAACAATGTTTTCAGGATAATGTTCAAGTAATTGATGCAAATGATCGTCATTTACTAGTAGTTATTTTCACAAGTTATCTTACCCAAAGGTATTATTATGTATCTTAATTTAACCTTTCCCTAGAAGATTTTTGTCTCTCAGGATCTGAATTTCTCCACTGGTCAGTGGTTCTGCCTTGGATTTTAAATTTCCTTTTCCCTGTGCCTTCAGATATTTCTATTTCGAAGCAAGCACCTGGTTTGAGTGACTGAATTGTGAGTCTTTCTTGATGCTAAAGTCAACTTTCTTTTCTTTGAGATAGCGGTCTAACGAGTATTTTATTTTTCAATTTGTTAATTTTAAAAACACAAACGTATTTATATTTGGTAGTTTCTAATACATTTACATGCAAAGAAAGTGCATTTTAAGCTATAAACTGATGGTTATCCTTTTTTCAGTCATTTTAACTTTCAATAATGCTATTATAGGCAGTGAATGTAAGAATTCATTTACCAAACTTCTACTCCGATTTCGTCCGAGGACTTTTTTCTGGTTTGTAGGAAAGCGTGTACTTCACAATGGTGTTTGAATTATTTCTCTTGCAATTTGTTTGAGGTTGAGGCTACTTTTTGTCCAAATTTACTATGTTATTGTAGCGCTCAACCTTTTTCGAAATAACCCGTTTTGAAATTATCTTTTTAAAATGGCTAAAATCACTTTTGATGCATATGTTGGTATTGTGGATCATTATAAATATAATCTGAACACTGCGGATTGGTGGTTACGTCTGTTGGATTACTGTATCCAGAGGAAGGAAGGAAGCGAAGGGCGACAACTATCAAAACTCAGGTTATAGTTTTCTTTATAAGCAATAAAACACATACTATAACTCACACAAACAATAGCATTGGCATACAATGGTACTAAAACTATATTTTAAAAACGCAAACAGTGATTGGGAATGAATGTTCAAACAAAAATTACAAAACAAACAGTTTATTTTATGCCGAGAGAAATGCCATTATAAATCGGTGAAATAAAAATGACAATTTCACAGTGACAATACACGTTTATGGGAACTTCTTAGTAAATAATTAACTTTTCAAAAGTCTCGAGTCAAGCCCGTTAGCCATGTTATTTAAACATTTTCATTTAATAAACATTTTCACAAGAACTCTTCAAGCAAAGTTTATATCTACAAAGAAACAATGCATAGTTTACTGAAAATCAATGGTTCTTTTTTGAATCAATGAAAACAATGACCTCCTTGTTGTTTTGAAAATAACCTTTCATTACCTTGTACGACTACGCAAAGAGTATTTATCTTTCGGATTTTATTTAACTGCACGTGATGTATGCATGGTTAATCTGCTGAAATGAGGTATCCAGCAAAGCCCGAGTAGTTGTCGGCCCACACAGTCTGATCTGTTACTGGTCCCCTCACTCGGACCCAAAGTGCTTCGCCCTGGTTCACGAGAAGGACCTTCGAGTTGGACGACTGCTGAAAACCTGGACCCTGGCTCGTCACTGATATAACGTTACGGCCATTCAGGACAAGGTCGAGTTGTAAATGTTTACCTAAAAATAGAACTATAACATGGGCCTTTACTTATGTAAGTTTTACTGTTACTATTTCTAAGCTTGACGTCGCCGAATTCTAAATATATCTTCCAGTTATATAAATTCATGCAGAAAATCCATTGAAAGTCGATAATTTAAATAAAAAAGAGCACCCAATTAAAAGTATTCAAACTGGACATTTTCTTTGTGAACACTTACCTTGTGCGTTTCAACTTGCATTATAAGTGTTCGGATTTCTAACTGGCAAGTTTATGGGAAGCCACATATTTGTAGTCTGGAGTTAACACATGTCAGCTCAACATGCGAAAGGTACCTAGGGGAAACCCTGACAGGACGCATAGGGAAAGATTCGAACGGATTCCATCCGTTCGCTGATGCTGGGACATGCTTGCCAGCTGGATCTTTGTTCAGTTAGATATTCGGTCTACATTTGTAAGTAAATTGTAACTAAAAGGCTTTATTCGGACAGGTAGGTATGCAATCGGAACTCCCCGGATAATTACATCCCCTGTACCATTATCCTTCGAATGTATATGGAGCAATGATATCTAAAGAATTGCAACTGTTTGTTCGCCGGAAGAGTGCATAAGAATAAAGTTCTTAAAAACAATCACTACAGTCTTAATCACTGTAGTCTTAATAATTGGTTTGTCCATTCAACTTTCATCTATCAATTTACACTTATTTTTAGTTAGATATGCTGGTTTTGATGCATTTACAATAGTGAATTATCCATGGTGTTGGTAGCAATAGCTGAGGTTTTCAGAGTGAAACGACCATATCTAAGAAATATAATCCTGAGCATTTCGGAAAACTTATTTATTTAATTTTATTTATTTGGGTTTAATGGCACACCGACACTAAATAGGTCATACGGCGCCGAATACAAAGTTAAATGTGGATAAAGCGTTATCAGGTTAAAACCAAACTACGCATGTAAAATATAGAAAAATATAAAAACTATCAGGTAAAAAAATAAATAATAATTGAAAACAGGTCAACACATAAAACGGTTTAAAAAGTATGACGATTGGTAAATAGACAGTTTAAAAAATTATAACTTACTAAGAATACCAATCTCGTTCAAGAAGCAAACAAGTTTAGAATCCGACACTGTCCTAAATAGTTCGTACATGTTATGGACATTAATATATTTCGACCGTATGTGGTCTGTGTCGATACACTGTAATAAAATATGGTTGACTGTCAGTGGTTCCTGGCAAGGAACACATACAGGTTGAAGTTCTCTTTTCAAAAGATATGAATGAGTCAATCTAGTATGTCCAATGCGACAGCGGGTAAGAGCTACGTCTTCTCGTCGACTTTCTCTGCAAGCAGACATTGGCACCGACGTTAGGTTTAATTACGTGTAATTTGTTACAAACAATACTGTCCCAACTTGTTTGCCACTTGGTTAAAATATGTCGGTAAATAAGTGGTTTAAAATCAGTGTGTGGGATGCAAAGATCTGTCTCAGCAAGGGTTGAGGCAGATTGAAAACTTAAAAGGTGGTATCCGATTTGCCTATAGGTAATAGATGTAACAACATTTCACCCTTGCTTCGGGAGATATTGCAATATTACTGGATAAACACATACTTCAGTTTAACTTAAGGTTGTTTATATTATTGTCTAAATTGTTAGAACAATCCGTGAAATACATCTCTTTAAATGTTCTTTCTTTCCAAATGTATAAATAAGCACGATGGGGTTTCAGCTTAAAGTAGATATCGGCGTCAGACCTGATAACCCGGATGATAATGTAACGTGATCTGAAAAGTAAGAGGTCACGTAGATTTCTTTGTTTAAAAATAGCTAACTGTGAAGCGTTGCTCGGATATGAAATATATTTTTGTAGTGACAAATGAGATGTTATGCTTTACTTCTAACATGGATATAGAGCATCATTAAACTGCTTTTGTGGGATTTTTTCTCTGGTAATAATTTCTTTAAAATGTACCAAACTGTCGGACACCACCTTAAAAACTGTTCAGGTTGGTATAGTTTGACTTTAGAAAGACTATGTTCTCCAGGTTACTGTGAAAAGATTTCAGGCATAACCAACCCAAAACGGTGAAATGAACAAATAAACGGTTAAAACAAGACAATTGGAGATAAGTGTTATTGCATAAGTATTTAGTAGCACCCATGCCATCAGCTATTTTGACAGCTTACCTGACGCTGAAAGAGTGGTCAGTGTGAACAAATACAGTCCGGACCGTGGGCACGTGAAGTGACCCGTATGTTGATTGTAACTGCTTCCCACATTAGTCTCCACGAGACTGTAGACCACTGTCTGTTCTGGATTCAAGTTTGTCAACGGTTGGGAAATACTCGCAGTAAACGCAATCGTTCCGGGCTTATCTGAGGAATGAGAACAATTGCATATAAATTAACATTCCCTAATTTTAAGCGTGACAATATCATGTGATTGATGTTTCAGTCATCTGTCTTTTTCATTTATTTAATGGGAATGGTGAGAATATAAAAAAGTAATTAAAAATAAGGTGATGTCGTTATTCATATAATCGAACTGTAGAGCCACATACGTCACAGATAATTTCTTAACGTGACTTTATAGTTACTGTTTTATTTATATCTTACAAATGTTCAAATCGATCCGAAACAAAGAAAAGTCAAATGTAAAATTAAAATAAAAACAGTTAAAGGGTGGGCCAGTATATGTTGACGGTACATTTATCATCTTTGCACTATGAATTCTACATTTTTTACAGATAACAGAAGAGTTAAAGCTTATACTTAAGCATTTGACATAATTTGTTGGCCAATGTGTTCTTTTGAACTATTTCCAAACAAGTTGTTGCTCCACTTGTGCCATAATAGAATCAAATTAAACACCCTTTAACTTCGGACAACCCAGGAAAGTAAAAGTCGATGCATGCACGCTCTCACGCACACAAAGACCACTCATGGGTAAAAGGGATCCACAGTATCTGCATTTGTTATATATACCTAATATTTTGCTTGTGGCGTCATATTGTCAGTTGTTGCGATAGTATCCATATATGTGCAGGGATCCGGGATTTGTTGTTTCACCGGGGGGTGGGTGGGGGTGGGCTCCACATTGAGCGAGCACGTCGTTCCGAGGGGGCGGGGGGGGGGGGGGGGGGGGGTCTGGGATGCTACCCAAGAAACGTTATATAATGTAGCCGCCAAATGGAGCCATTTCCTGCATTTTGAGAAGCTGCTTAAACCTTTACCATGAGGCAGGCAAGATTTTTTGTACTTTCGGCGACAGAAAGACAAAGAGAATCTATAATCATGTTATTTCATTCCATGAGGGCAGGGGTCAAATTAAGCGAGAACCATAGGTACGAGTAGTGTTAGGAGTCTGGATGCATGCTCCCACAGATGAGGTGTTGACATCAAGAAGCCAAATAGTGCCATTTCCTGCAGATGCTTGACAGACCTTCAAAGAAAGCATTTGTACACAGGCAGTTTAATTTTAATGCGTTTTAATGTATTTAAGGTGAAAATAAAAGTGCTCACTGATCTTATCTGTAGCACAGGCCATGAATTTATTTTTTAATTCCAGTCGGGGTCAAACACACACACGAAAGTTTATGTAAGCGGTATGGATACTAATTAAAACGATGAGTCGACTGCAAAAGAGATATATCACGGTTCATACGTCTGCAGTACCGGCTGTAAATATACACAGGCAATATACCCTTCAAATGTGATAACTGGACTGCTAGAAGATAAGAATGCTAGAATATATAAAATAATGTAACATACCGTTAAGGCGCTCTTCTGTCGCCTGTAGACGGTGTTCTAACTGGACTAGCCGCTTCAGCAGTTTATGCTCATACACGCCTTGTGGGCATAATGGCTCGTCGCACCATACCACCAAGACATTAGACCAACACAGCAACAAAACCAGCACGGACAAATAAGACTCCATGATGCTACTTATCTGAACTGTTTCAAAGAAAATTACCGAAGGTAAATAGAAGACTACGTTGAGAATTCATACACGAAGTGTTCACAGTAAAATCCCGCTAGTGCTATGTAAAGATCAACATTATCACTGCTGCCTACTGCGTACGAAAATGATACTACTACTTCTATTCACGAAACCTTGTGTGTTTGTTTATTCCTGCTTTTCGCACGTGTATGTGTAATTTGAGAAGTTGCTAGATTTCAGATTCTGGTATAGATATTAAGCAGGTTAGATATCCAGGGGGAAACAGATGTTTTCGTCCGATAAGACGGCCGAATAAGTTTTGAATCGTTCATGTTTGCAAACATGAACAACCATGTGTTATTTCTTAGCATTTACAAGGCTGCAAAAAATTGCTGCAGTCGCGGCGTCCAAACACTCTCTGAAATTGGGCATTGTGTGTCGTTTACTTCCTTTCTGATTAAAAAAAAATCTGACTGAAACGGTCGCTTTGCATTACATTGACTGCAAAAACTGTGATCACTATTACAACTCGGAAAGAGTACATGAGTGGATTTGTTTTCTCGTCAGAGGTCAAGTGTCTTTCCAAACAAAGCGACAGCTGCCGCCGCACAGAAATCGAAATGCTAAAAAGAGCTGCTTTCACGGTCTATATTTTACCCCGGAAGCGATTATAGTCCGGCAGCTAGGTATGGTTTCGCGTATCACCCCTACCCCCACAACCCATCCCTTCCTTGTAGATTTTTCCATGGGTACCAAAATGTTCGTTATGGTGTCTAGAAACGGTATCTCAAATGTAATCAAGAATAAACTTATTTGGGCTATTCGAAAACAAATGGTTTCCATGGCAACCATCATAAAATTTTGAGAGGAGGGTATGTTATTGTGACTTCACAGTAAAAGATTGATAATGACACTCGTACATTTATTCTTAATAGCAGCGTGACACAGCCTGAAGACAGCGCAACTAAAATGTGAATGTAGACTGACATTCCAACCACTTTAGTTTGGGTCTCTTTTTTGTGAGTTAAGATAAATGCCAAGTCTTGCATATGTTTAAAATATTATTGTTTGCTTGTTGTTTGTTTCAATTGTATTTTAATGTTTGTTTAAGTTTGTTTACAATTTATTTATTTCAAAATCGAAACATAGGAACGCTTTGTAAAGCGTTTGGAAAATGGTATTTTTCAGCCAGAAAATGTTTTGTGTAGCTTACGAAAGCTGGCCAACGCTCCTTCTGTTGAAATATTTTGGGCAACTTTTGAAAGACATAGTTCGGCCTATAATGGATAAATCGATTAAAAATTTAAAACCTAACTTCAGAAAGTTTGGCTGCATATTAAGGAGGTAATAAGTAATAATATATTCAGTGAAACATCTTTACAACAACATTTTGCGGCGGCACAGAAAAAACTGTTGCTGCTGAGAGGTGTTGTTGTGCAGAAGTCATCATGCCAAGTAAAATACCATATAAAAACATTATTTTATTTCAACATTACTTTATGGGTGTTTTTATAATATAGAAAGAGTAGTATTTCACATATTCGTAATATAGTTGACTTTCAAAATTAAAGAAATAGAAGAGCTTACAAACATGCAAAGTGTAATTTTAAAAACACTAAATATCGTTATCTGTAGAATCAGAAAAGTCTTAAATAAAATAGAACTTAAACTAAGTTTACCATTACTGAGAGGTGGTGCTGCTCAGAGATTAAAATGCACTAAAACTTATGTGGGCTAAAATAAATGTTGCTGCTTATATGTTGTTGCTGTAAAGAGGTGCCTTTATGAGAGGTTTTACTATAGTATGAAAACAGTTGTGTAAACAAAAATAACATAATTTGCATTTTGTTAACATGTGTAAAATTCTTTAGATTTGTATCCTTATTTTTAAAGGTCAATGATAATATTTATTTAACAGAAATTTAGTGCGCTATGCTTGTCTTTCAAACAATAATGGTGTTCTCTCAATAAATTGATTTTTTCACACCCATTTAGAATGGCATTATTTTAATAATATCATATGTTTATAACAAAATTGATTTTGAGATATTTAAAAATAATGTAGTATGGAAAATTCACTGGTATAAGCATTATTATAAACACGGAATAGCCTTTTTGTAAAATTGTGTTGTTCATACAAATATGATCCGCACGACGTACAACAACAAACGGTGTTGAAACAACAAATAGGATAGTGAAGAACACTTTCTTGAGAAGTAAAAGCGGCACACTGACAAAGCTTGTCAAAACGCTTGTAGAGGAGTTCTTACCAGAGAGATAGTAAGACCCATCTTTAATCATTACAATATTTTGCACATTTTATCACAACGGTTGTCGCAAAATGAATACAACATTCATTTCTGTAAGGAAATAAAAATATGTTTAGCATTTTTGTATTTAATGAATATTCTAAATAATTTTCTTGATACAATGGCCCAAAGGGGTTGATTTAAATTATACATCTGATCACTTGATTAAAATTATGTGGAGAGGTTATCTTTCAAAATATTGGATTTAATTCAGGCGGGGAGAATGTAAACCAGTGTCATAGCGGAGCAGATAAACATGTCAAGGTCTGTAGAAGGCTTTAAAAATTGATGAACTATGTTTATTAAAAAACTATTTCTACCTCTACAGCCAGTAGAAGATAAACTTAAGTAAGCAGCATTAAAACACATTCAAAAATATTTTTCTGAAAAAAAGAAGACAATAGCAGAAAATTCGAAGAAGAAAACATACCCAAAACACAACAAGATTTTTTATGATTATCAAACAAGCATACAAAATGATATTTCATACAATTTATTTCTTAAGGTGGTATCCGATCCTTTCTATATGTCGTGTCACCAAATTAATCATTGTTGCCTGGAAATATCACATGAAATGCTGTTTATTCGTGCCCTTACATCCGTGTGAAAAGTAAACCATAAGCCCCCATAAATATGTCATTATAAATAGTTATTTCCTATCCGTGCCACGCTGAGCATTTACCTTTTCTTAAACTAAGAAAATCACGTGACCGTCTTACTTTTAAGATCACGTTACATAATCATCCGAGTAAACATCGATATCTTTATTTAGCTGAAATCCTCATCGTGCTGATTTATTTATAATAAATATAGTGCCCTATATAGGTGGGACAACTTGAGCAGTCTCCATGCCCTTTATGTGAGATTGCACATTAGGTAAAACATCGGGATTTTTTTCTACCTTTATTATATAATATGCCAACTGCGGATAAATCCTCGGCTTTTTATGATATGTTATTTTTAAAACTTATAAACTCTTAACAAAACTACATTAAATTTTGTTGGTAGGTTGTTTAATAAAATTCTATGATTTCTTTCGTATTTTTTACATTTCACTTTTGACACTTTTGGCATATGACGTCATGGCATTGTATGACATCATTAAATTGATCTTATTATATATCAGCGCTTGCGCTGTTTTACTTGTTCTTATTATGTATCAGCACTTGAGCTGTTTTATTTCAAACTATTCTCATTTGGAATTTTTACGTTGCCGAGGCTTTTATCTACTATACATACTGTACATATGTTGATAGTTTATTTAATTACTAGATATTATGTATGTATATAAGTTCATTGTATCTGTTTTAACTCCCGATGCAGGTGCTTACTGTTAGTTGTTTGCACTTTGACGGGATAGTGTTATATACACTGTTTGTTTGATAGAAAAGCCCTTCAGGAAGTGCGAGGTTGGAGCGCTTCACAAACCAGGTTTAAGCACCCCAGTCGGTCCTTTTGCAGACTGACCGTTCCAATGCGGTAACTGATGTTGTTTCTTTTTGTAGTGTTATGTCTCGTCTCTGTGTTTTTGTCACATTTATATTTACCCTGTTTGCCTTTGTCTAGAGGTGGATTAAATATTTAAATATCTCTGTGGAAATTTTGATAGGACCTTTTCTTATTTACCTCAGCACAGATTTGCTCTTACTTTACATTTTGCTTGAATGTGAATACCTTTGTCCTGTGCCGTTGCAGTAGAAAAGAGTACATGCAGTGTGATAAAATAATTTGGAAATAGATGATCGTTACTTCTGCAGGCCCGGACTTACCGGGGTGAGGGTGAGGTGGGGTGGGGTGGTAGACCGTGCAAAGATAATCACGGGTATCTCAGGCCCCTTGATGTCAAATACTTATCCGCCCGAGCAGTAGTTACTGCCACTCCTGCTGCTAGCCAGACCCCTGACGTCATCTGGCTCGTGTACAACATCCGCTGCGTGTGTAGCATTCCTTCTCACCTCCCCCACTAATGAGCTTCATGAGCCCTCCTCGGTGATGATGCAGACGACATTAGCCGAGGTGTAACTTGCATCCCAAGCAAGGTACACATTACATTTTAGTGTACTTAAAGTTAACATTTTCAGGTCATGACAAAATGCGAACAAGAATTTTGTTGTTTTTATAATAAGATGATTATAAATTTTGAAAATATATTGACGCCACCTATAAATTTTGAAAATATATTGACGCCACCGCTTTCAGATTGATTCTGATATAGAACAGAGCAAAATGCAATTCAATGTTCCATAAAATAAAAACACAAACAGTAACAAAAGTTGTATGCATTTGTATAAAAACATCTGAAACAAAATTGCTTCCGTTCCTTTTAGCATAGGCGAAACAATCTAAAATTTAACAAAAGCAGACAAAAATTACTCCTATAAATTAATTAAAACTTACAGGCATTGAAAAATTTACAGAAGGAATTTTGCTCTGGAAGGATTTTGTCCGTACTCCGTTTTTAGCAATAACCAGGTTTTGCAGAATTATGTATCTAATTACAAAAATAGAGAAAAGGGGAAATATTGCTATGTTGATACTTTTATAATTTAGTGATCTGCAGCTGTAGGAAGCACCATGTGTAGCAACGTGCAGTTTTCGTTGGCTCAGAAATATTGTTGTTTCAAACATCTATAATATGTTAAACGGAAAGTGCACTTATTTGGAAATATTAACTTATATGTTGTGTTGCCCAAAGCATTAAGTATATATGTATGGGAAAATTCTTGTTTGTTAAAATTTATCGTAGTTATATTAATACTATTAGTAGCTAATACTGTACTGGAACACGACGGCAGTTTGCACGATGTGTGCACAAAACGCTTTGCTTGGCTGATGTGCCGATATCCATTATAAAGCTTAGAGAAAATATCTTGAAATGCTTAATTTTGGTTAATCTACAATATTTACTGATAGTTCTATATTTCGTCTAATCCAACATCTAAAAAAAACGTTTCAGCTGTTTTGTTTGTCATACCTTTTGTTAAAGGCTTCAGTGGAAATATATTTGGCATTTTTATAAGACGAGTTTTAGTGGTATATCAATTAATACTGCATATCGAAATTATGCACAGCACATTCTCGAACAAACAACTGAAATCTTAACGCAGGCAACATTAATGTATATTTGTTAAGCATAAAATCTGCCGATTCTGCAATGCTTGTTTGCTGACAAACTAGGATACTTAAAGATAGCAATTACTGTTTGTTTTTTCCTTCCCATTATATGCAAACGAAGATCGATTGGAAAACAGAGATACACATGTAATATAGCTGCATTTTATAAGCCAACTCGGAAGAAAATGTGTGTTTGCCTGGGGTGGCATATTTTTGTTAGGAATTTGAACCAGTTTCAACAACAAAGTTATGTGGCTTAAGGTTTATTTCTTCGCATTTTTCAGGCCAGAGACACTTCAGAACGCATCTTAGACATTTTAGAAACTTTTTACCGAGAGAGCATACCTCGGAAAGTATGTATGCCAAATTCAGTCTTCGGCCCACAGATGAAAAGTTCTGGATCCGGACCTCAGAAGAACTACACAAAATTGATGATTGTAAGTGAAATTAATTTTTTGGCTCAAGAAAAGAAAACGACCAGAGAAGTATAAATGGTTGTAGCATCATGTTCATTTGAAGATGGACCCGCGAACCAAAGTCAAATGTCCGTCAAAGAAAATACACATAGATCTAACAATCCTTATAGGATTAATTAAATGACAACATACGATTACATACACGGCAGGCACGGATTAACCAAATAAACATTCTTTCAAAATGTAGAAAATTTACAGGAGGGGATTTATCCGCATTGGAAACATTACTGGGGATGTTTGTCGGCCTTTGCTAAAATAAACAGGAAGAATTGTGTTATCGCAGGATTTTGTCCCAACTCCGTTTTGAACAATAACACAGGGTTCAAGAGTTATGTAAGTTGCAAAAAAGAGAAGAGAGAAGATATATTGCTAAGTTGGGAGTAATTTTATAATTGAGTGATCTGCAACTGTATGAAGCAGCATGTGTGGCAATAGTACTTAAAGGTGGGGTCCGACAGTTTGGACCAAACATATGTTCATTAAACATCACAATAAACCATTCTTATCTGAACAGATCTCGCCACAATCGTCATATATTTCATATCTAAGCCACGCTGCACAGTTAGCTATTTATAAACTAAGAAAACCACGTGACCACTTGTTTTAGCTCACCCACGTCATACGCTGTGACGTCGATGTTTGTTGTTAGCCGGAATCCCAATTGTTCTTATTTATAGATTTGAAAAAAACGAACATTTAAGTGTCGGTTAACGAGTTTTACTGCACTAAAATTAAAATACTGCTGAAAATTATCAGAGCTTAGGCTAAAGATTTTTTCTGCATAAATCATGTACAAATACCCCAAACAGAGATAAGATAATGTTACGTATATTAGATATAGGCAAACTGTCTGTTACCACCTTTAACAATATATGCAGTGTGCTAAAAAAATTGCCATTTATCAAACACTAAAACGCAGCTACAAAATGCTTTGGCAATTGCAATAATAATTTTTTTAATCTTTTTATAAAATCCAAATGAACAGTGAATTGAAACACAGCAGTAGTTTGACGATGTGTGCACAATGTATTATATTTTGATCCAAGTTTTAATAAACACTTTGCTTGTTGCTTTGCTTTGCCGAAACTCCAAACTTCTTTGTTGTTTTGTTTGTTCTACAATAATTACTGATAGTTGTATTATGTCTGGTCCAACATCTTATAAAGCCTTCTCGGCAAATCACTCCTGTTTTATTTGCAATACTATTTATTGAAGGGAAATTTTGGTATTTGGTAAATGTGCTTATATAGCAAGATTTAGAACGTGTTTGTGCAAACAAATAACATATGCAGTGTTGCAATTTTCAAATTAGAAATTGAATATTGGCGGATATCCCCTTCAATAGTTTTTACCATTATTTTCTTTCCAGTATATGCACACGGCGATCGATGAGAAAACGAAGCTACAAATGTAATCTATCTGCATTTTACTTTCCAACTCGAAGTTAAGTATGTGCTTGCCTATAACGGCATATCTTTTAACCATTAAACAGAAAATATCTTTAAACTAGTGAAACATTGGGTCAACGTTAAAAAGCTACCTGACAATTATTCTACCGAACTCGGGTAAGGCCATGTATTTTTCTTTATTATTTGAATTATGTGTGTTTTAAAAAAGTAAAATTACAAGAAATATATGGATATCAACAGTACAGTAGTTGATGTTATAGTAATTCAACCACAGAAAGAGTATGTATACATTTCGCCATATGTATTTAAATATGCGTTAGATTTGTCTGCTTTTTTGTGAAATCCGGCGATTGTCTGCTATCTTGTGCTAATGTCAGTTATCTAGTGCTAACCGCTTGGTACAGCCTATCGAAATTCCTCATATAATTTCGCCTTTCTTTCATCGCCGAGAAGGAACGATTAATTTACAAGGGCAATACGAGAAGAGTGGCTTCCCCTTATCTCTGAGTGGCTTCCTGACCGACTGTCATTTGTGATTGTAAAGAAAATGCATCGATATCTAAACAATTAAAATGTTTAGACACATTTACTCTCGTCAGTACAAAAGTGATGAAAAGGCAAAGTTATACAGAAGTGCTAGAGGTATCTATTTATATAGCTCTTTTTGGTTTGTTCAATAACCTAACACCTGCAAGACGCACAAGTTTGCTCGATTAAGTGGCATAAGCTGCAAAAAACAACAACAACAAAAACAGACCCATGATGCGTTTCGATCCCACGACCTCCACTTCGACTGAGTGCAAATGAATTAATATTTGCTGTTGCTTACCTGATCTTATTTATGGCTATCTTATGTGGGATTTCTAATTAAGTGAATATTAAGTGAATATTGTCTCATATTTTCATGCCCAATAGCATTGTCTTTTAAACACTTCTTCAACATATACTGCCATAAAAGAGTATTGTAGGCAGGGACACTAATAAGCTTCAGGGCAAGAGCCTGGCTAGTATTTTTCCTGATACCAACAAACCATTAATAATGCTAATCATAAATTCCTGAGTGTCATATGTTTAAGACATTACTTGTTTTCCGCTTCTAAGGATTTTGGTTTAATGCAGTCAGGGATTAAGCCTGCTGCCTCCTCATCTATAAGATGTGACACTCTACCACTGAGCACAACAACCTGCCCATCACTGCTGGGAAACGAACACATTCATATCTGAACTGAAAGAAATTTGACGATTGGCAGCTCATTTGATGATATAAACATGCTCAGGGGTGTAGAAATTGGTCGGAAGCTGGTAAAATAAACAGGCTATTTGAACAATATCACCAGCTACTTTTTCCGCAAATACAAAAATGAATTACATAAATTTTATCATTGGTCTTTTTGGTGTTCACTTTTGCCATACGTTATACGAAACTGCATTTGCTTGATCTATTATGCCTGTATCCCTCAGCTCTGGTGAAGAATATTTGTTTACATACTGGTAAAAACCCAGTAGCTATTTTTAAACACAACACTGGTTTACTGCATTAGCTATTTCATTAGCTCAATGTCTTATCCCTCCCGAAAGAATAATAACATGTTAGATATGCGCGGGTGAAGGTCGTTTAACTGTGTGCCTATCAATGGAGCGTGAAAAATTTACACAGAAGAAGCTTGATTGTTTGTTTTTATAATGCAGAGAAAGCATTGTCAGTTAGAAAAACATAAATATTATGCAACTGAAATGGTCTTGTATTGACAACAAAAAATACCTAACAATGGTAGACGGATATTTTTGTTTTCTTAACTTTTTATGCCGTGGGAAATCTCAGAATGAAGTTCTAGAAATTTTGTTTATGGAGAATTTTCACTGAATTGAGAGGAATATCATGTTTAGCTAGATGTGCTCCATATTGCCAACTTAAATGTCAAGTTAATTAAAATGTTCTTGAAAGTCAAATATAGTCATCCCCTCCCCCCCCCCCCCCCCCCCCCGCCACCCCCTTCCTGAGTACTGGATGATTTATATTAATTGAAAGAACTTTATTCCTAATCAACTGTAAATAAATTAGTTTTAAACTAATTAGTTAAGCTCCAGATCTGCTAGCTCTTGCTGGAAGATATCTATCAGGATCTGAACTATTTGCAGCTGGGACTTTTAGCATTAATATATGTCATGACATTTCATCAATTTTAATAGGCAAGGTAGACAATCTTAATAATGTGTCTTATTTGCTCTAATATTGGATTGACAGCTTTGTATTTTGTATGTGATTGTTTGCTTAAAATGTGTAAGTATTTCTAACATTTACATTTCAGGGAGTACAGAGTTAATGCAAAGACTCAAACTGGATAAACGTCTGGATGTTCATACTGGCTGTGTAAGTGTACTTTTAGACTTACCTAATGCTACATGTAGTTTGAAGCATATTGTCAGGAGCTGGCTGATTTTGAACTACAATATTTGCCTAAGCTTTTATTTTTAGTATGTGTTAAGGAGATAATAAGTTCAAGGACATTGTCAAAAACAATATATACTTTTTATTATTTGGATGTGGAGCAGGACTTTTCAGTCTGTATTTAATAAAACATTTGTGATAACTTAGTAGAACTATTTAATAGCAATGCAATACATTCACTGCCTTAGAATAAAGTGTTATGGCTTCATGGTAATGTAGTTGACCTAAAAACATTCACTTATGCCTAGCGTCCCGAAAAGTAGTTCTAAGCATTTCCACAATAAGATGTGAAACGAGACACAGTCACACAAGTTAACTACTGTATTAGAAAAAATCAAATGTAAAAATTAGCAAGCCCAGCCTGTTATAACTGTATGCAAATGTGATTATTGAAACATATAATAGACATCAAATGTATACATAAACCACTATCTAGAGCACATAGAAGTACATCAAGTGAAAAATTGTTGGGTGTTGTAGGAAAAAAATGGAAGGTATTGAGAATAAAATTCGAACATGTTGATTCACATTTCAACATGGTAATTCCATACAAATCATGCATGTTTTAATGTCAATCAATGTTATGTAAATTAAATTGTAGTTCTTTAGCATCGCTTCCATTTGTCTCAAATGTGCCCATTTTTTTGAAGAAGTGAATACCTTAGTGATTGCAGCACTTTTTATTTTATTACACACCATATGATGATGTAGTTTAAATTTTATGGTCATTTGATAAGCTAGTTATATTTAACTAATATAAGTAAAATGAATTAAAACAACTTTGTATTTATTAGTTAATTTAAAAACAACAACAGCAGATCTCTTAAAACGAATGTTGCTTTCTACCTGTTGTTTTCCATATTGTTTTTATTTGATAAGTCATTATCTTACTCAGCAGCAGCCATTAAACATACTTTGTCTATTGCTGTTGGTTGTATGTTGCCCAATTTCAATCCAGACTATGTGTATGTCGAGTTTCATCATCAGAATTGATAATGTTCCTTGTAGAGCTCTCTGTGTTCATTTTTCAGGTAAATACAATATGTTGGAATGAGTCCGGTAGCCGGAATATTATCAGGATCAGATGACCAACATCTGGTCATTACAGAGCCCTACTCTGGCAAGGTAAAACTGCCTTTAGTATCAGCTTTCATCAAGGGATTATGATACTCCCCTGAGGGAAAGCATGTAGTTGGCATTTTGTCTATTAGTTTACAGTCTGACTTACCTGTCAAGAGAATAAATTGAAAACTATTGGATGGACTCTTTTAAAACTTCTTATTATGGGTACTTGGTGATGAGTAGAAGTACAGTGTGCAAGAACCATAACTTCACTAACATTAATTTTGCAGTTTTCTCCCTTTATTTATTTTTCTTTCCTGACATAACCTAAAAACCTTCTGGATATATTTATTCGAAAATAAGTTTATAGAAACCTGGTGATAAGTAGAAGTGCAGTGGGAAAAAAACATTTCTCTACCTGCAATATTTTTTTTATAGTTATCTCCCTTAGCTCAATTGTCTTGTCCAGAAAAACAACAACAGGAAAACTAAAGAATAGATTCACTTCAGACTTAGCATATACTGGGTACATATCTGCTATTAGGTTAGTGTACTCAAGAACCTCAACCTTCATTAATTTTGAAGTTATCTCCATCTTCTTACTTTTCATGTGCGGACACTAACTTAAAAGCTACAGTGCCTTCCACAAGCACATCAAGCGCATGGGTCTGGGGCATTAGAAATATAAAATTTGGGTTAAGGGGAAACTGAAAGCTATGAAATATTTTTGTGTTATCACAGTTTATTCCTAAATTGCTGCAGGTGCTGTATGACATCTACTAACCTGTCTCAATAATAGCTGTTAACTATGTAACCTCCAAATTGTTGAAATTTCTGCCTACACGGTCAGCAACAGGTGCTGATAAAAGTGCCAGGGACTGTCAGTTCAATGCCTTTGTCATTATTTTACTATTCCATTGAAGATGTGATGACCTTTATGCAATTTAAAAGCAACTAAAAATACTAACTCTATCTCTTATTCAGTGTTATTATATGTTCACTTGACTGAATATCAAAAGCTCACACACTTTGAAAATGCCCAAAATTGCAGATGATTTAACACAGGCTGTTTATTTCTGTGGTTTATGACAATAACTTAAGAAAGGTGTTGTGTATGTGCCAAACTGAACTTCGACATAACTTTGTATCTTAATATGATATATGATCCTCCTTAAATTTTTAGTATGATTTTTCACAATTTTTACAAAATTTGTTCCTTGCTTCAATATTGACAAAAAAATTGTGATGACTATCTCAAATTTTATTATTGCTTGTTCTTGATTATTTCCCTTAAACTGTCTATAACCCCCCCTGCAAGTATTACATATAATTTGTTTCTTGTATGGTAGGTGGTGTACAAACTGCGATCCGGTCACCGTGCCAATATCTTCAGTGCTAAGTTTCTGCCCAACTCTGGGGACCTTCAGGCAGTCAGCTGTTCAGGGGATGGTAAGATCATCTACACAGATATCCTGAGGGAGGACACATATGGAACAAATGTCTTCGATTGCCACTTTGGCACAACATATGAGGTATGCACACATACATTGTATACACACAGCCTTGCAAGGTATACATAAAACATGATGTATACCCACTACATTAGACAGTTTTCATAAAGCATAAGGTATACACACAACATAAGAGTTATCCATGCAACTATTAGGTAATCAAACAACATTTATCATACCAAATGGACAAAATCCCTTCTGGTCATTTGGCATAGGTGGACAGAATCCCTCCTGTGAATTGTCCAATGCAAAATTGTCCAGTTGTCCTCCCCCCTGTGTCTATGATCTATTTTGTAGCTATAAACAAGGTAGTACTGGATTACGTTGTTAATTAGGATTCATTAAGGAACTTCAAATCAGAAAAATAAGGTATTTTAAGTTGGGAAGCTTAATTTATGATATTAAATTAACATGTTTGAATGGTCACTTAATGCCACTTTTTTAACAGTGCGTTTGGAAACTGTCAACAGATATGATGTGAATTTATAATTGTTCCATTTATTTCTGCTGTTTACTGTAATAATAAATAAATAATTAAGAGATCAATTGAAACTGTGGTATAAAAAAATGGTCTCAGGTGTATACACTTAAAATAGAACTTATACATACAACATATTAGGTATGCACACAAGATATGGTGTATATGTCTGAGTCATTTCAATTCACTTATTAACATTCACTTGTCTACATCACTTAAATTATATATTATTTTACCTAAAATAAATTTGCTTCATCATGTTGCCATAAACATGCCATTCAACAATCTGTTATGTCACATGCCGGGCTTAAAATAGAATGCTGTTTTTTCCCGATCAATTAATCAAGGGAATTAACTGCATAATGCATACAGTCTGTGTCTTTGAGTGTTTATTAAAATGTGTGCAGTGGATCCATTCTGGCACTTTCATTGTTTACTAAACAACATTTTGTTGCTCCAGCTATTTTGGTTCAAAAATTTCATGTTAATTGAGAAATGCTTTGCAACCATTTCTGAGGAAGATCTCAATTGGACTTTGCAAAGGACTCTCTGGTCACCCAAATGTGTTGTAAACAGAAGTGTAAAGCGCTTTAGTGAATTTTTAGGCCTTTTGATGTAACCTGTTGTTGTTTATTCTTACCATTAAATTAAATGTTTTTTGGTTGATTTGAATTTGATGTCCAATATAATAAATTAAATATGGCATCCCACAGAGTGTGATGGAAGGGAATGTTCACCCTTAAGCCTTGGTTGACATTTCTTGTCTCGGGTAAACATTCTATTATAGTTTTGCTATGTGTGTTTAGTTTAGTTGCTTTTATCTATGGATATAATGTCTATCTTTCCCTCAAAACAATGTAACTGTTTGTTCCGTTATGCACTTTTTATGAAATACATGTTTGCTTATTGCTTTGTATTTTAGATAAATATAAAAGAATTATTGTTATTTTCATATAAATATCAGGTGATAGTTATTCCAAATGAGACGTCCACATTTCTGTCCTGTGGAGAAGATGGCACTGTCCGCTTCTTTGATCTTCGAGCGAAAACTTCATGCAACAAGAGTGACTGTATGGATGTAAGTTCTTCACTGTGTTTCTGATATCAGGTAAAATTAATAATGAAGTAAAGAAGAATTGAAAGTGTTAATGATGTTAGTTATGTTATTGATTATAACAGTGATAATGATGTTAATAACAGTGCTTGTGGAATGGATGAGTTGATTTTTTCTTCTTTGCACATTGATAGCAAAGTTAAATTTTATTTGAAACAAATAATCTTCCTTTGTAACTTTTTAAACTTCTGAAGATCTGTGTTCTGCAGGATGTCCTGATTAACTGTCGGAGTGCTGTCACTGCACTGGCTGCTAACCCCACCTTGGGATGGCAGCTGGCAATAGGCTGCTCTAACAGCTCCGTCAGAATCTATGACCGCAGAATGCTTTCAACACGATCTTCAGGTACAATAAGTCATGGTTTAATCATTAAATATTTGCTAGTGAAATTACAAATTGTAAATAATTAGTGCATTGATATGTCAATGAAAAACTACTTTAACTTTAATCAGAGGCAAACCATTCTGTCTACAAACAGTTGCAATAAAAATATATCTTTTTAACAAAGATTAAATGACTTTATATAACAAATGCAAGAAACCATTGTTGTTTTTTTAATAAAATGTCAACAAAAATGTTTTTGTTCACTACTAAAAATATTTTTAGATTTTTGTTACCTTCAGATGTACAATATAAAAAAACTTAGCTAGAATAGTCTTGACTTGACCCATCAATATATTTGTCCCATCATAAAGTTCTGGAATCTTAGTGAATGTTAAATTTTATCAGATAGGAAACATTGGTGAAAATTATCTCCCTTGTTAGACAATATCAGAGGCAGTCCAAATGTTACGTTGGTCCTTTTAGTTGGAATTCTTGGACTTAATCACCTGTTCCTTTGCATATGGTGCAATTACAAACAGTGAAATTTCTTATTATGGCATAAATGTGAGCTTTAACTGCACTGCAATACTTAGATTTAAAGAACAAAAGAGAGGTGTTTGTAGATGATGGTTTACTTAACATAAAAGGCATATATGTCAACATAACCTACAAAGAGTACAAGCATAAAAACCAAGCAATCCAAATGCAAAGACCTACTGGCATGCAAGGATTATTTAGGGGAGACTACCCTCAATGTCTTAGATTATCTGTATCTAATTGTCTACATTCTCTGTCAGAGGAGTTAACAGACTGTAATCTGTATTATAAACAAACCTGTTGATCTCTTAAATAAGCATGTGATGCTTGCCAAAAAGTGAAGGCTTGTCTTTTATATAATGAGTCAAATATAAATAATTATTACTTTTTATCTTTTGAAACATGTTGGAACAATTTAACATATATCACTTTGTTTGCCTACATTTATGTAACATTGTTAAATCTGCTGTTTTTAACAGTGATTATAAAATACTTTATTTAGGTATATATATTTCAGGTGGAGCTAGTGACCGTGGCATTACAGGACTGCTGTGTTCATTTACACCTCCATCATTGGAGAGACAGTCCTATAGAATTACCTCCCTGAACTACAGTCCAGATGGCGCAGATGTGCTTGTTAGTTATTCTTCAGAGTACATCTATATGTTTGGAACAAAGGTACAATTCAAGAATAGTGATGTTCTTTATTTATGAACACAGGTGCTTGCAATTCCATGAAATTCACTAGCCAATGGTTTTATGGCAAGTGTTCACAACAAATAAAAAAATGGATCTGGTAGCGCATTCGGTAGAGACCGGACCTGGTAGCGCAATCTGTAGAGCGTCGGCTCCAGGTTCGGGAGACCCCGGGTTCGATCCCGGGCTGCGACATACCAAAGTCGTTAAAAATGGTAGTGGTATAGCTCCCTTGCTAACACTCAAGCAAATATAAGGGTAGTTCCACGATTGGTTGGCTGTTGTCAGGATAATGTGACTGGGTGTGGTATCATGTCAGGTGTTCATGGCATGCTATATACAGTAAAGGCAGCACTATATCTGCTTCAAGTGGACACCGTCTCCAGATAACTGAAATACTGTTGGTGGGATGATAAACCCAATAAACAAACAAACATTCGGTAGAGTTGGCTTCAGGTAATGGAGTCCCCAGGTTCGATCCCCAGCTGCAACATACCTTTCAAAGTCATTAAAAATGGTAGTGGTATAACTCCCTTGCTGAAGCTTGAGCAAATATAAGGGTAGTTTCACAACTGGTTGGCTGAGTGTCAGGATAATGTGATTGAGTGTGGTATTATGCCAGGTGTTCACGGCATGCTATACACAGTGAAGGCAGCACTATATCTGCTTCAAGTGGACACCATTCATAACTGAAACACTGTTGGCGGGATAATAAACCCCATAAATAAACAAGCAGATAAAAATATAATCACAAACATGCAAAAATTCAATTTGTCTATAAATCCCTGGCCTCACTTGCAGCAACATTTCTCAGTTGAGATTTTGCTTAAGCTCAAATTTTGACTCCCTGAATAATTCTTTCTGGGTCATAATTCTTCAGTACCAATCTGTAATTCACAACTAACCTGGCAATGATAAGATATCTAAATATATCTCTATTAAAATGATGTGTTAAAAATATTAAATGAATAAATGCTCTTTAATAATTCTGGTAATGTCAAAAGCGGTTGTTGAAAACATACTGTTTGTCTCTAAAGTTGTAAAACAGGACTGTTTGTAAATTGCAAGGATCAAACCAAATAAAATTTAATGTGTTTTTTGTGATAAAAAGTTGTTCTGATCTCATCAAAATAATTAGGTTAAATCCACACAATTGTTAATTCACACGCACTTTAATATGCCGTCTTGTGTATGATGACCGAACTTCTGCTGATTATAAAGAACCAATGACATTTTTTCTTCACAACATATGTTAATATAAATATTTATATAATGTCATGTTGGTACTTAAAATTTGATTTTTTTTTAACCTTATTATTACAGAAAATAAATTCAATAATAAATCAAACCAAATAATAGCATGATTTTTTCATTATGAGTGTCTACATCAATCTTATTCATGCAGTAAGTTTGTGTATGTTGTTTGAAAAGACCTATGTTTAAATGCCTGTACAGTTAAAACTTCCCAATCTCTCTGGACCATTTGATTGTAGAGATTTCTGGATTGAAATACAGTGTTACTTTTGATATTATTGTTAAATCATGTTTTATATTTGGTAAAGTAGGTTAATGTCATAACAGAGTCAGCATCTGTAATTCTCAAGTATTTCCTCAAATATATGACAACAGGTCAGTTTATTTGTGCATAAGATACAAATGTATCAAAAAGCATGCATTGAATTTGTATTTATAAATGTCCTGTTCACACGATATTGTCTTATTGACAGAGCCTGCTATAACTTTCAGGAGCCCACCATTGTGAGACAGTTCCACAAGGATGAACCTGCGACACCCAAACAGGTGAATGGCTGTCACTATGAAAATCAAATATTTTTTCAGCATTTATTTCTGTTAAAAAACCTCAAGATTCTATCTTATACATTGCCTTTTTTTAATTGGACTTTTATTTTACTCCACAAATTTAGAAATTATTGTATTTTATATGTCTTTGAAATAGACATTATTACATGAACTGCTAGGTATCTAATATGAAGACATTGGGCATCCATTATCAAAAGTTTACTTTATTGCAGATGTTGGTTAGTGAGCAGGTAGGTTTCATTTCTGAATATATTTTAAAATGTATGTTAGATATTCTACTAAAATTTCTATTCAGGTAAAGAAATAATTCAGTGTTGGGGAGTTGTATCACAGGCATGACAATATTGTAAACATTGAACTTGGTTATTTAAAAGATCTTTTCTCAATCAACAAAACCATATTATGATCATCTTTCACCATCATCTTACATAAAAATCACTTAAGTTTTAAGATAAGTTTTGGAATTTTTTTTATCAAATGTTCATCAAGATTGAAGTCATAGGCTGGTGTTCACCAATATATCAACACAAGTCTTATACAAAGTGCTGAAAGGATTATGGGCATGGGCTAATTATATACATTGCTGACTATGAAGCATTCTACACAAAGATGGTGGTGTCTTTGTGGAAATTCACCGTCTTGATGCTATTTATTTTATTTATTTATTTTTTTTGTAAATATAGAATATTGTTGGAATATTTTTTTAAATTTTATAATGGAATTGTCTTACAAAATGGAAGCACAAATTCCAAAACTTTGCTAGTAGTGAAGCATCATGCTTGACCGAAATCTAGTGATGTCACCGTCTATATATGGAATGTGCAATTCACCAAACTTTTCTTAAGGAGCAATTGCTTAAGTCAGTATCTTTCAAAGAAAACTTATTTACATGTCCGAAATTAAGCCTGGCATTTAAATGTTACTACCTCAAGCATATATTTAAGTAACATGGAAGAGTTTAAATTTGTTGGTATAAAAATGGCGTAACAAAAAGTTCAAGTCACAACTTTGGCTAAATGATAATTGTTGAATATAAACTGACATTTGCATTTAAAATTAACTGGATTTATATGGAAACAAATATTTTAGGGATACAATGTATGAAGAGCTGAATAATTGTACTTAATTATCAAAAATAAATCAAATTGTCATTAACAAAGAAAATTAAAAATAAGATATACAGATAATTAAAATATATAAGCAAACATGGAAATATGCAAGTTATTAAATGAAAGCTCTGACCAGAGTTAAATTAAAAAAAAAAGAAATGTAGACAACAAAACAAACATAATTAATGACAATGTAATGCCATCATCATTTTCTTGTTGTTTTGTGACCTCTAGGAGCCTGTTGTTAGTGAGCCTAGTGCAGAGAACCAGACAGAGGCTGAGGCTGGGGCTCAGGCTGTCTCCATGGAGGAGATTCTTGATGATGTTAGCTCTCGCCAACCACCCGTTAAACGTCTGCGTCTTCGTGGCGACTGGTCTGACACTGGGCCTCGTGCCCGGCCTGAGAGTGAAAGACAGACCCAAGGAGCCAGTGGGTCAACACAAGGTGGGTCGGATACGTAGTTTAGATACCAACATTTGTTCAGTTTTTAAGAATGGTTTTCTCTGTAATAGCATGTTTGTGGACAGGCAATACCAAGCAGCTTGTAATAATGGTACTGTACAAAAAAAATTGTCTTTAGGTACCATTTAGCCAGGAGTTTGACCCATAGCCCCTGTGAGGTCTTAGTTCTACATTTATAGTTGTAACGTTAAAATAGTACATATCCTTAATGAGATTTGTGTCATTAACGAAGGTAAAGTTAATATAATATAAGAAAATAAAGGCAGGTAAATTGTTTCATGTGGCAGCCTTTCAAGTTCCATAAATATTCAATAGATGGTATCTTGTTGAGTTTTTATTTATCTTCTTGTCCTATTCAGACACTAGCCCTCGAGTGACTATCATGCAGAGAATGTCTGACTTACTGACTCGCTGGCTGGATGGCAACATGCGTCAGCCAGAGTCATCTGAACCAGGGGAGGCAGGGTCACAGCCAGGAGAGGCAGGGTCACAGCCAGGGCAGGCGGAGTCACAACCAGGGGAGGCGGGGTCACAACCAGGGCAGGCAGAGTCACAACCAGGGGAGGCAGGGTCACAGCCAGGAGAGGCAGGGTCACAGTCCAGGGCAGTCGGAGTCACAACCAGGGCAGGCGGGGTCCCAACTGGGGGAACTTGGCAACAGATCTACGGATAACACTCCTGTCACCTCTGTCACCAGTAGTGCCTCTGACAGTGGAAGGTACCAGCACTGTGACTACTGGAAGTGCAGCCATGTCACTAAGGGCTAGTACCAACCTCAACCCTACCACACCCACCACAATGGCTGACACAGCCACTGTAGGGGTCACTGTACATTTAGCAGGCTGTGATACTCACATGGCCTCATCCCAGTCTATTGAGGTAGAAGCAGTTACTGCAGGTAAACCATTTTATTGATAATGTCAAGGTGAAGTTAAGGTAGGGGTCACTGATAAAATACGAATGTATGTGCTGACCCTTAAATAAACCAGTTATCAATAAAAAAAAAGTGAAGTTAAAAATTCATGTACACAAGTAGATTATAACTATGTAATTAATACTTTTTAAAATAAATTACTTATTTGCTAAAATAAATATACTGTATTCAAAGACCTATGCAAATATAAACGAATATGGTTTGTGCTGTAATCATGTCTGTTCATATCCAATATATTCAAAATGTTTTTAAATTTGCTGTTTCTGTTTTGCCACAGACATATTGATAATACATTTGAAAAAGTTTGTTTATATTTTCTACAACTGAACATTTTTTCCCCAGATGATGTCGGAGGGAATCCCAGCCCACCGATTGAGTGTCTGGCAAAAGATTTGTCAGAAAGGAAGTTAGACGAGTCTCAGAACTTATTCCTGCAGCAGATAGAGTCAATGGCTGTAGCCGACTGTGTGGATTCCGGGCCCTCCTCCTGGGACAGCACCCAACCTGATAGGGCTTACCAGTCAGCTGACACAGAAGGGTCATGTGGCGTGATACATCCACACAGAAACTTGACAGGATCATCAAGCACGGCAACCTCTAACACATCTCAAGAAGACCATAGTGAGGAAACTAGCTATGCAGCCATAGGAGATTCATGTGAGAATGTAACCAGCAATGGCAATACAATAGCATTAAACAGTAGCAGTGAAACAACCAAAATGTTAGATTGCTGTTACACAGAAACTTCAGGAAAGCCTGAAACCATGTATGACCCTCTAAATCCAACAGTGTATACTTGCCAACAGACAGGTCCGGAGGTTTTGTGTGGGAATGATGATGATGTGACAATGAATTCTTTTGAGTGCCAACCAAACAGTGACCTTTCAGATAGAAGTAAAATTAGTCACACCGAACCCCATAGTTCTGAATCATATTATGTGAGAGAAGGCTCTGGAAGCAAAGAAACTGACATGGATGGGAGGGAGATACGGGAGACAATGGAGGGAGCTGTAGAAACATTGAGGGCTTGTCATGTGGAGCCAGTTATCAGCCTCCACTACTCGTCTGAGGGCACCTCTAACAGCACCATCAAGCTGGGCTTCACAAGTTTCCACAGCCTGGAGGAGGAAATGCAAGGAGATGCAGGAGCGGAGATGGACGAGGAACCAGTAGTGAGGGATAACAGTGGCTGTAGCTTCTGGACGAGAGCAGGTGACTGACTGCAGACTGTCCGCACAGTCCGTTTGTTCTACATCTGGCAATAATGAACTAATAACCAGGGCAGGGGAAGTATATTTAAATACTGGTAATTCATCACTCTGTGATAATAGAGCTCTAGCAGACACTGCACAAGCCTGAAGGTGAACAATCTCATGGCAGTGGCACTCAAGGTGTGAAAAGTGAAAGTACTCAATTTAGTAAGATAGCTGAAAATGATGTTGATAAGGATGGGAATAGTATACCTGGATTTGTTATTTTCAGTCCAGATAAATGTGATTATACAATGGTGTCGAATACAACCTGCCAAAACAATGAAGCTAGTCAGCCAGGTGCAAGTCATGCTGTGATGAAGGGTGTCAGTGAGAAGGAAGTTACAGCTGATGGGGACAGTATGGACCTAGACTGTGACATTCTAGGAGACTCAGTTGAATGTGACACCATAGGAAAGCCACATACAGTTACAGTAGTAGAGTCACACACTAGAGTGGTTATGGACACCTTGGGTCAGGGTCACAAAACCCCGTCACAGGGCCAAGTCCCCACAGACTCTACGCCAAGCCCAGCCTCGGCATGTCGCCCAGCAGTCAACCAACCATCCACCAGTCATACCCCTGATGTTACAATACAGTCTGATGTCAGCCATACTTCATCTGCATTTACGTCAAGTAATGTACACATCTATTTAAATTCTAAAAACATAATATTAGTCACAACTATGTGTACTGATATGAAACCTTAAAGAGTCCATCCACACTTACAGATGGTACTCATTCAAATTGCCACTTTGATATGTTTCTATTGAGAACCAGTGATATGGGATTTAAAGGGGAAATAAAGAATTAAGCAGGCAAATCCCACTCTTTTTAGTGGTGCTTATTACCGAGCAGTTGGAGTCACTGACTTGTAAGTCCACAGCCTCTCAAAGCATGGATTTGAGTCATCGTCAGGGTGGAAAATTTCATGTGGTGAAGTTTCCAGCTGACCTGCAGTTCACTATTGATTCTACCCAGACATATGCCTGAGGTCTTCCTTCACCAATAAGACAATATTTGTGTTGGTGTGACAAAAACATTCACACCCTGAATCTTATTCTTAAGCTCTACTAGTTGATATGTCAGAAGGACTTCAGCTATCCTGCTGTGCATTGATGTTTTTACTTAAACTGTGAACAGTGTCTGTCATCATCCTTTACAATCATAAGACATGTTGTAATTTCTGACTTTTTATGGTAGTCTTACTTTGAGCTTCAATTCTCCAAACATTACACAGTCATTGAACATGGTAAACCTTGTGGTTTTCATAAATTTCCAACATCATCGACTCTATGACATAATAATTGCAGTCTGTTTATTCCACATGATTTTGACTTTTTTTTTTTAAAGTTGCACTAGCTTTAAAACCTAACTGGCCATCAGATGAGTCAGATCAAATATCTGCACATAAACATACACACATGTTTTCTTATTTCAATGATTTATTACTAATTTAGCTACTGCAACCTTAACAAAGTACTAGACCATGTGATACTGGACTGTCTGCAATGTTGTTATTGATTTGTCTGCCTGGATGTGTCTGAGAAACACTCCCAAGATCATATATGTGAACTCTCCCACTTTCAGAGGGAGACTTCATTTTTAAGGTTCAAAATTATTTGAATATGAGGGGTATTTTACATATTTTCAGAAATCTCCCTACTTAGAAACAGATAGCTTCATTCTTTGTTTATATGAAAATAACAAATCTCACACTTTGCTAAGTGAAAATCTCCAGGCTGTGGCCTCAGAAAAAATTCAGATGTATGCAAGATATAACCTTCAAAATAACACTATAACTATATAATATGTAATAAGTTCCAGAAGTTTACAATAGTTACTGCTTACAGTTATTGTATTTATGCATAGAGTGGCCTAGCAGGTGGATGTCCAATCTCCAAGTTTACACTTCACCATATTACTATGATTGCAATGTGTCAAATTACAAAAATTGGAATCCTGTTCTGTTGTCCAGGTGGGGAGGCAGTACAGTCAAGGGTTGACCATGCCTGTTCTACAACAGGCACCTTTCAGCCACCAGATGGCACTGCAGACAGTAGCAGCAGTAGTGAGGGGGAGGAAGAGGAGGGGGAGGAGTCATCAAGGAGGCCCAGGTGGGTGAATATATCCTGCAAAAGTCCTTACTAATACATTCTTTATAAAGGTAGAGTAATTTTAATTAAAAGCTGTCTATAAGTTATGTTTATAATTGGATAAGATGATTATGTGCTTATAATTGGATAAGATGACTATGCACTTGTAATTCGATACAATGATTATGTGCTTGCAAGTGGATATGATAATTATGTGCTTGTAATTGGATATGATGATTATGTGCTAGTAATTGGATGATATGATTATGTGCTTGTAATTGGATATGATGATTATGTGCTAGTAATTGGATGATATGATTATGTGCTTGTAATTGGATATGATGATTATGTGCTAGTAATTGGATGATATGATTATGTGCTTGTAATTGGATATGATGATTATATGCTAGTAATTGGATATGATGATTATGTGCTTGTAATTGGATATGATGATTATGTGCTTGTGTCTTCAGGGTTCTGCTAGATAGGACCTCGGCTGCCTTACGTCTTCAGGCCTTACACAGAAAACGACAGATTGCAAAAGAGAAACGGGAAATGGAGCTAAAAAATGTTTTTCGACCAGAAGTGAAAATGAAGTTCAAAGGTCACAGAAATGCAAGAACTATGGTACAAGCCATCTTCGCCATCTTCACCCTCCTTGTATTCAATTTCTTTCTGTTAAACCTTTTTTATTATGTACTGCATAAGATTTACACATAAACTTAAATGAATTTCAGTACAAAATTCACTGTAATGCAAGAACTATGGTACCAGCAGCATAGATTTTGATATAAACATTTCTTGAATTTAATAAGTATTTAATTTCTTAAATAATACCATATAAGACTTTAAATTTTTGGGGAACATAAAGAAGACAGGTCTCAGCAATGCAAGAACTATTAAGCAAGCTGCCTTGATTGGTTTGGTTTTATTTATATCAAAATAAGTTTCATTGTAATCTATTTGTGGGATAAACAGTTATTCAGTTTAAATATACAGTGTGTAAGTTTTTGCACTTTTGTAAGTAGATGGGGCACTTTTATAAAAATATGCATCTTTTATGTAGATATGCTAGGCCCCTGAATGAAGCTTTGCTGAAATAAATCTTTGCTTTGTTGTTGTCTGTTCTCTTAATGATGCAAACTTAACTTTTAAAAGTCAAAAGCAACGTTATCATTAAAATGTTGTTTCTAATACTTTTAGTTCCTTTGTAACTATATCACTGTAACTGTTATAAAATCCTAACAAGACGCTCTCGGCAGAAAGTACATATCCTGATCAGACAGATGCTTCTGGATGTTTCTAGCTAGATTTGTACTCTCTACCTTAGTCTGTTCAATATTTTTCTAAGCAAAAAAACAATAAGTTTAATGTCTGGCTTTGTGTTTGTCACAGATCAAGGAATCCAACTTTTGGGGTGACAAGTTTGTGCTAAGTGGGTCAGACTGCGGCCACATCTTCATCTGGGAAAGGGAGACTGGCCAGCCTGTCATGCTCTTAGAGGCAGATAAACATGTTGTCAACTGTGTACAACCACACCCCTATGACACATGTGAGTTTATGCCCAAAAGGTTGTATTATGGTACAATTTTCATTGTCTCTCCATCAGTCACTTCGGCCTTTGCCAGTTTCTTTTATTGATAATTCTTTTTTTTAAGGCACTGCAATTTCTTAACAGTTGCACAGATAATTGATATTGATATTGGAGCATCATTGCTGAAGAGCAACATAAATAGTATATTATCTTATTTAAAATAAATAGTTTTACTATTTATGGTGCCCTGTGGCAATGATGAATTCAATCTTCGATGATATTAATAGAGTTTTATGCTTAATATGATTTGTTGGAAATGGGAGACCCCAGTCAAATAAATCCACCAGAAGACCTCTCCACATAAAAGTTCACACTCTGACCAATGACTTGTTCCCATGTGGAAAGGGGCTGAGGAGCTTCAAGTCATGGATTCTAAATGCTTGGCTCAGGGAGTGTTTTATTTAGTATGAACATGTATTCTTAGGATGACACTGCTTTGCCTGAATAAAATAGAAAAAAATGTAGGAAAAATCTATTTACTTTTTTTTATAATGTGTTTTAAGTTTTTGAAAGTGTTCCATTAAATAAAAACAATAAGATTATTATTAAAGCCACATGTATATGGCAATAACACCTATGGATATATTAGTGTTCATTTAGTGTTGTTTAAGTAATCATTTCTGTAATCTGTGGAAAGATATGCATGGGTTCACATGGACTTACCAGTGTTTTGGGTAATGTTACAGTGCTTGCATCCAGTGGTATAGACTATGACATCAAGATATGGGCCCCACTCTCGGACACTCCATGCTATGATACTGCAAGGGCTGAGGAGGTAGGAAGGGTTCATATATTAAGGGTTTCAACCTTGAAACCATTTAGCTTATTTGGCAATCCTGTTTTTGTTCTATGTGTGTATTTTTTGTGTGATTTTCTTTCTGTAAACTTTTTGATTTCTGCCTTTACTATTTACTGCTTAGTTAATCAATGTTTTACTCAGAATTAGTACAGCCTGTTAAAAACTAAAGCTGAGTACTAGAGTGTTTGTTTAATCATTGCTGTAATGCTAGAAGGGTGATCTTTGGAGTCACAGTCAGTCAGGATTTAAAACCTTGAACATCTCTATATTCTGTATGTGTTTCCTTTTCTCTGAGCTACTTGTTGAGTTTGGCTACTGAATTGTTTTGGAATTATATTTCTGTTATATTTTTTAAAATATCAAAGAGTTAAGATTTGGATTGAAAAGTATTTAATTAACTGTTTTAATGTAAAAGAAATGTCTTTATCATGTCAGAATTTCTGTCTTGTATACAGAGTATTCCATAGTGTTGAAGCTTTTAGATTTTACATTTTCATCAATCATTGTAAAAGCTAGTTTCTAGTTAAGTGGTCCCTCGGACACATGTCAACTGCATCTATTGTAATGTGATTCATAGTCTGTTATTTTTTTATTAATTATTGTTTTGTTTTGTTTATTCTTGTTTACATATGGATAAAAGTTTGTGGTGTTTAAGTTAAAATTAAGGGTGTTTAGGTGCAGCATACCCCAATATGCATAAATAAATAATTAAATGCAATTAATAAATTAAACAAAACTAGGTACACATATGCTCCATTTTCCAAAGATGGCTAAACCAGAAATGCATCATTTTTACCTACTGTCCAGACACTATTGTTGTTGTATATGTGGCAGGTGATGAGGCGCAATGGTGTGATGTTGGAGGAGACTCGAGACACAATCACTGTCCCAGCAGCCTTCATGTTGAGGGTGCTAGCCTCAATCAACAGTATCAGATCTGGTATGTACTGGGCCACCATCTGATGAAATTTTGCTCCAGATAATCATGATTCAGTGGAACAACATTTTCATCTCAACCAAGTCAGTGGAACAATATATTCATCTAAATGCTTTATAGTGGGTTATCATTAGAATTCTTAGATTGATGATTACTGGTAAGTGGATTTATATATCACACCACAACAAGATCCTGTATAGTGGATTAATATATCACACCACAATAAGATCCTGTATAGTGGATTGATATATCACACCACAACAAGGTCATGTATAGTGGATTAATATATCACACCACAACAAGATCCTATATAGTGGATTAATATATCACACCACAACAAGATCCTATATAGTGGATTAATATATCACACCACAACAAGATCCTGTATAGTGGATTAATATATCAAAACAAGATCCTGTATAGTGGATTAATATATCAAAACAAGATCCTGTATAGTAGATTAATATATCACACCACAACAAGATCCTGTATAGTGGATTAATATATCACACCACAACAAGATTCTGTATAGTAGATTAATATATCACACCACAACAAGATCCTGTATAGTGGATTAATATATCAAAACAAGATCCTGTATAGTGGATTAATATATCAAAACAAGATCCTGTATAGTAGATTAATATATCACACCACAACAAGATCCTGTATAGTGGATTAATATATCAAAACAAGATCCTGTATAGTGGATTAATATATCAAAACAAGATCCGGTATAGTGGATTAATATATCACACCACAAGATCCTGTATAGTGGATTAATATATCACACCACAACAAGATCCTGTATAGTGGATTAATATATCACACCACAACAAGATCCTGTATAGTCGATTAATATATCACACCACAACAAGATTCTGTATAGTAGATTAATATATCACACCACAACAATATCCTGTATAGTGGATTAATATATCACACCACAACAAGATCCTGTATAGTGGATTAATATATCACACCACAACAAGATCCTGTATAGTGGATAAATATATCACACCACAACAAGATTCTGTATAGTGGATTAATACATCACACCACAACAAGGTCCTGTATAGTGGATTAATATATCACACCACAACAAGATCCTGTATAGTGGATTAATATATCACACCACAACAAGATCCAGTATATTGTATTAATATATCACACCACAACAAGATCCTGTATAGTGGATTAATATATCACACCACAACAAGATCCGGTATAGTGGATTAATATATCACACCACAACAAGATCCTGTATAGTGGATTAATATATCACACCACAACAATATCCTGTATAGTGGATTAATATATCACACCACCACAAGATCCTGTATAGTGGATTAATATATCACACCACAACAATATCCTGTATAGTGGATTAATATATCACACCACAACAATATCCTGTATAGTGGATTAATATATCACACCACAACAAGATCCGGTATATTGGATTAATATATCACACCACAACAATATCCTGTATAGTGGATTAATATATCACACCAAAACAAGATCCGGTATAGTGGATTAATATATCACACCACAACAAGATACGGTATATTGTATTAATATATCACACCACAACAAGATCCTGTATAGTGGATTAATATATCACACCACAACAAGATCCTGTATAGTGGATTAAAATATCACACCACAACAAGATCCTGTATAGTGGATTAATATATCACACCACAACAAGATCAGGTATAGTGGATTAATATATCACACCACAACAATATCCTGTATAGTGGATTAATATATCACACCACAACAAGATCCTGTAAAGTGGATTAATATATCATACCACAACAAGATCCGGTATATTGGATTAATATATCACACCACAAGATCCTGTGTAGTGTATTAATATATCACACCACAACAAGATCATGTATAGTGGGTTTTCACTAGAATGCCACATTGAGACAAATCTGCTGAATCCCAAAACAATGTAAAGTTTGTTGAAGAAACAAACAAAAAATACTCGTCTTATCTGGATGTTGAAATATATTGTAGCCAAATATCACATAAGGAAACAACATTTTATACCCAAGGAAACAACAGTTACCTTACCATGCTTGTATCAGGTTTCTGGAAGTTGTCAAGAAGCTGTCTGCAATGAATCTAGTAACAAAAATATAGTTTCTTAAGCAAAAAAATGAGATAATTTACAAATGTGATTTATGGAAGGAAGAAGACCCCAGAAGTAGGTCTGGGAAGAACCACTGATGTACAGCAGGTCAGCTAGAAGACCTTACCACATGACAGTTATGGAGTAACATCATTGATTATTGAAGACCATTTACAGAATACAAGAATCTTAAGGTTCAGTCGGACTTTAAAAGCTACTACTCACATGCTACATCTATTTATACAACTTTCAATTAGACTAATTAGTATAGTCTAAAGTGAACTTGATAATGAACTTTGACAAGGTCCTATTAGAATTTCACCATATATTAAAATTTGAACTACTAACAGATGAAGGTACAAAGTTGTGTAAGGTAATGAGAAGAAAATATGTAAATGCTTGTTTAAAATGCACTGTTATGTTGAATGATAGTATCTATAAAATGAGGCTCACCAAGAAGATTGTGCGTCAGAATTAAGAATTACTATCAATAGCACCACCACAATCGCAAACATTATGATAAAGTTTTTGTGATTGCAGGTCGTAGAGCAGCTGCTAGTGGAAGAGAGGATGCTGCAGATTCAGCTGAATCAGACTGACCTTCTGGTGACCTTTCATCAGGCTGAATTTGTGGTGACCTTACATCAGACTGACCTTTTGGTGACCTTTCATCAGAATGACCATCTGGTGACCTCACATCAGGCTGAATTTGTGGTGACCTTATGTCAGACTGACCTATTTGTGACCTTTCATCAGAATGACCTTCTGGTGACTTTACATCAGACTGACCTTCTGGTGACCTTACATCAAAAAACCTTCTTGTGACCACTAGATTTCCCTTCTGGTGACCTTACACAAGGCTGACCTTCTGATAACCTTACATTAAACAGACCTTCTGGTCCCTTTATATCAGACTGACCTTTTGGTGACCTTACACAAGACTTACCTTTCAATAACCTTACTTTAGAGTGACCCGTGGTGACCTTGTGACATTACATCAGATTTACCTTCTGTTCACCTTCCATCTGACAGACCCTCAAATGACCTTTATCTGACACCATGGTGTCCGTCTGGTGACCTACATTACACTTACCTTCCATCATGCAAATCCCCTGGTAACATGACATCACAATGATATTTTGTGTCTTTACCTCAGTCTGACCTTCTGCAACCTTAAACTACAGTCCTTCTGGTGACATTACACCAGACTGACTTTCTGCGACCTTAAACTACAGTCCTTCTGGTGACATTACACCAGTCTGACCTTCTGCAACCTTAAACTACAGTCCTTCTGGTGACATTACACCAGTCTGACCTTCTGCAACCTTAAACTACAGTCCTTCTGGTGACATTACACCAGACTGACCTTCTGCGACCTTAAACTACAGTCCTTTTGGTGACATTACACCAGTCTGACCTTCTGCAACCTTAAACTACAGTCCTTCTGGTGACATTACACCAGTCTGACCTTCTGCGACCTTAAACTACAGTCCTTCTGGTGACATTACACCAGACTGACCTTCTGTGACCTTAAAGTTTCGATTTCTGGTGACATTACACCAGACTGACCTTCTGTGACCTTAAAGTTTCGTTTTCTGGTGACATTACACCAGACTGACCTTCTGTGACCTTAAAGTTTCGATTTCTGGTGACATCACACCAGACTGACCTTCCTTTGACCTTAAAGTTTCGATTTCTGGTGACGTTACACCAGACTGATCTTTTGGTTACCTATCATCAGACAAATATCTGACCTTGACAAGGTACATGTACCTTTCATCAACCTTTTTTTATATGCAACCTATATTGATACATTTATTGTTAAAGCAACAAATCTTGGTATCATTGTTTAAGCTTAAGTATTAAAATAGTTGATCTGTATCTACACTCATTGCCTATGCCTAATAAGTTTATGCATAACCACGTTAAAGTACATTTACATTTATTTAAAATTGTTAAGAGGTATTAATAAACCAGCAGTTGAATGGCTGGAAAGACAGCAGGAAATAAAACAGATCATGTTCAAACAATCTCCAAAGATGCTGGTTATTATAGACCTACTATATCAAAGGCAGTTATAGTCACGTTAGAAACACCCCATGTTAATAATTAAAGCACAAAGTTTTAATATCATGCTGATTTTCTGTAACATCAAGGTGTGATTGATCAGTTTTAATGATCTTGATCAAGGTATGTTCTACATTCGTAGTTTCAAGAAAAGAGTGCAATATACTGCAGGCTGTCAACTGATTCTTATGTTCCCTTCTTTCTCATATATTTTGGATCAAAATCCTATATTCTGAAAAACCTATATTTTCCTATATTTGGAAAAAATATTCATATGTTTTTAAGTAAATTTGGCACTGATAAATGAAGAGAATAAATGTTGTTTTGATACTATGTTTGGCCTATTTTTTACAGGTAAAAGAATTTCTTTGCCTGCAGCTGCATCACAATCCTTCAGACAATGCTGCTGTGCTCCTCTTAATCATCTGTCTGGTCATCTTGCAAGAGGACACAGGTCTTTTAGATGACCATTCATGTAATGATGATGTGCATTGCAGTGGCTTTCTGCCTGGTTTGTGATTCTGTTCTTCAAAGTTAATGGTCTCCTTCATTTTTACGGTAAACATTTTGGAAATTGATTATTGTAGAAACAGTGTACAGGGAAGAATTGTTATAAGTGTCAGTAAATGAAATTGTTTTAAGTTGAAAAGTCCTCATTTTGCCTCAAAACTATCCAAAAACTCCTTTAATTGTTGCAAAAATATGCCTTTATTCCTCCTATATTTTTGGAGACAATCTGGTTGACAGCCTGTATACTGCATAACCAATATGAATGAGATTTTCATGTTATGGTTCTCCCTTCTTATTTGAATAACCTTGTATTGTCTGTGATTGCCAACAATGTTCCTTTAGCTCTATGTAACCATAAGACTGATTGTAATCTAGCTTATATCTACATTTTTTAGTTTTCTGTCATGCCATCTTTATGACTGGAATGTTTGTTTTTTTAACCAGTTACGGACTGTTTGAAATATTATCTGTGTTGTAATATAACAATTTAAGTCTAGTATAGCCCGTTTGTGTCATGTGCTCATGCATATTGAATGCTCTATTTGTAACGACTAATCCATTGCCTATTTATTGAAATTTATGCATTTTAATCAAGCAGACATTTTATATTCCTCTAATTTTGTTGTTACAATCTCAGAGGTTCTGACTGATACAACAAAAGATTGTTGAACTAGTTTTTTAATTACTAATGATCACTGGATTTTTTAAAATATGTTTCATAGTGATTGCGTAGTTAAAATGACAATTTTAATCAGAATAACATTGCATTTGGTACAAAACATTTCAAACAGTAACATATGGCTAGATGATTGGCCAAAACAATAGTAATTGAACAAATATAATCCAGATGAACTGATAAGGTTGAAACCTGTCAGTGATAACATAGGTTATGTTGACATTTATATGTCAACATTTTGTGAGTTGCAATGTATAATAAAAGTACACAAAACAAGCTTATACCAAGACTCAGTGGTGCAGTTAACGGAACATTGGACTGCCATAAAAGAGGTCCCCAATTTTAATCCTACAGATAATTTAACTCTGTTATAGAGAACAACATTGCACAATATTGCTAACTCAGAGATTAAGGTGATACTATACCAGACCAGGTAGCGGATTCTTAGAGTGTTGACTTCAGGATTGGGAGGCCCCAAATGCGACCCCGGGCCGCAACATAGCAAAGTTGAAAAAAATTGAAGTGGTATAGCTCCTTTGCTAGAGCTTAAGCAACTGTAAGTGTTGTTTCAGGGCTGTTCAGTCTGTTAAAGGATAATGTGACTAGATGTGGAATTGTGCCAGGTGTTTGCATTATGCTATATATTATGAAGAAAGCATATCTGCTTCAACTGGACACGGTCACAAAATAAATTAAATAATGGTGGTGTCATGATAAACCATTATAAACAAACTTACCTGCCACAGTTAAGAAATTACTGAAATGTTGCTTGTTCAAGCTTTTGACTAGAAAAAGAATCAGTTTTCAAATAACTTGGCACACATATTTGCCTTAATTAAGATGCAGCGTCACAGGCAAGAACCAATTTCTAGGTCAAGGTAATGCTTTGGAGGTCAAAGGTTTTACTGCCAAAATGCAGGGAAGCGGGGTGTTAATAACTTTCAGTGATAGGTCAGAAACATAACCTCTATAAGATAGATCTTTCACCACTACTTGTAAATGCCTTAGACTTTGACTCTGACACTAAGTCTGGATTGACTTTCTATTAGTAAAACTAGCCTCTTTTTGTATGTCTGTATTGATATTTACTTTCAAGATGTTTTCTGCCATCCTAGGAATCCTAGGTATTTTTAATTGTTTAGTTGTACTTAATCTTCAATGATTTTTATGTTTTACAACCTCAGCATATCTTTACACATGTTTATTATGTTTTAAGACATGTTTGCCTTTATGATAACAATTTGTTTTGATCATTTTTGTGATTAACTAAACTGATGATGTTAGTTGTTAATAAATTAATAAACAATTTAAACTGTTGTTTTTAATGATACCTATAGTCATGAAAAATGTATTAAGAGAGTTAAAACCTGTTATCAGATCATTATAGAAAATTATACAAGTTTCTCTTTTAGTTTGGTAAGAAATAACATTTTTCATATTGATATTTTATACTTATGAAACTGTTCTTCTTTGAGACTGGATTGCTGTGCTGCCACAGATTTCTGGGATGCAACAAATCAGAAAATGTACTTGAAAATTGCACATGGAATTTGTTCATATTGAGCTTTGGCTCTAATAGAGGGAGGAAACAGAATAGAATACATTTACTACACAATATGTATGGGTATTTATGCTTGGGAAATTTGTTTATAATGGTTCACAAATCTTTTGATAAAAAAGCTGGATCTATTGGTTAGTCAATTGAGACATGAGAGGAGTTAAAAAATATAAAAGTAAATAATAAAAGAATAAACTTGAAAAAATAAAACATTTTATTATATTTTTAACTAAAAAGAAACATAGATTCATATAACAGGTCAAGAGGTCAGGACAGTTCTTGTACCGGCATTGTGATGGTCAGAATCTGAAAGATAAACAATTGTCTCCGTGAGTGATGCAATGGGATGCTTGCATTACTATAAAATAACAAGAGGGCCATGATGGCCCTTAATCGCTCACCTGAGGACACAGGCTTTAAGTAGGCTCAAATCTGGCATCCAGTAATTAAGAGTTATTTAATTTAGAAATCTTTGGTGAAGATTTGACCATTAGTGTGGCCATTGGGTTGATAACATTTTCTAGAATTTTACCAAGTAACCTACTGAATCCACACGACCCACTTCAAAACATATGTAAGATTTTATACTGGCAAACATGCTGACCAAGTTTGGTGAAGATTGGGCCATCAATGTGGCCTCTTACGTGTTTTCACAAGGTTTTTCTAAAATGAGACCTAGTGACCTACGTTTTGACCCCACCTGACCCAGTTACAAACTCATCCAAGACTTGATACATACAAACAATCTGATCAAGTTTGGTGAAGATTGCGCTATGAATGTGGCCTCTAGTGTGTTCACAAGCTTTTTCTAAGATTTGACCTAGTGACCAACTTACTGACCCAACATAACCCAATAACATACCCATCCAAGATTTCATGCAGACAAACATTCTGACCAAGTTTGATGAAGGCTGGCCTATTAATATAGCCTCTAGTGTGTTCACAAGCTTCTTCTAAGATTTGACCTAGTGACCTACTTTTTGACCCCAGGTGACCCAATAATGAACTCATCCAAAATTCATCAAACATTCTGACCAAGTTTGATTAAGATTGGATAAAAACTCTGGCCTCTAGTGTGTTCACAAACTAAAAAGTTGACAAAGGACAACAGATGCCAGACGACAGATGAAGTGGTATCACAAAAGCTCCCCTTGAGCACATTGTGCTCAGGTGAGCTAAAAAGTCATGTCACCACATACATAAAGCTTAAACAGGGATGAGCATATTTCAAGCTGAATAAGAGACCAGTATGAGGACCATTTAAAATCAAGCTAATGTTGGAATAATATTAATCCATCATGGAACAAACTAAGAAACTAGAAAAATAGGCCTTCTAAGAGATTAGGTGTAAAACAGATCTACCCAACATGTTCTATCTTTTGAACAAAGAACTATTTACCTATTCCTTCATGTATAAACTGTAAACAGCATAGGGTACCAGTAGATGGCAGCATAGTTATCACATCTAGTGTAAAACCAACAACATTCTATCATTGTTTTCAGGCTGTACAATTCTTTATATGGCAGTGACTCAATCATGATTATTATAATGATGTCCAGCCATTTCAGAAAGGAAGATCCAAGATAAATGTCCAGGCAGAACCCACCAGCACACCTCAGGTCAGCTGGAAGACCTCTCTCCCCACATTGGATTTAAAATTAATCAATAAATTAAATCAATGTGATAATTGGCAGAGGAGTCAAAATGTAAGTTTGGGTATCTACTCACTCTGCCACTATCGCCTAAGCATGCATTAATACCCAACATTTATACCCTAGTTTTCTTACATGAACTACCAGTATGGGTATTACAAACATAATAAAAGTGTACCCGGGTTTTCCTGTTGAACTGTGCTCCACACTCCTCCTGAAAGGTGTTGAAAGGTAGGTAGATATCCAGATGATAGATGTGGGCACGAGTTTCCAGCAGGATTCGGTCCTCCCCTAGGTCCAAGCTCAGGCTGCTAGCAGCTTTCTGGTGGAAAGTCATAGTTCTTTTGTTTATTTTTTTATTAACATGTATGTGTAGCTGATGTATCCCACTTTGGCTCAGATAGGGGTGATGCCTTAAGAGAATGCTGAATAAAATTATTTCCCACTAGCAAAAACACTATACTTAGATAAATACTGTTTATGTAAGTGTTAGAAGATTACATCAGATGCCTAATTTTCAAATAAATCTGATAAAGTATCCAGACTGAATTACAGTTTTTGGAGGTTTCTGTAATTTACTGACACTAAAAAGATTTAACAGATTAACAAATTAATACAAAAAATTGCACTGTTAGCCTTAACATATGTAAGCAAACTTATTTAGTTATTGTGTGTTTTCCAGTTACTAAATACAGGTTTTGTTTATCATTGAGGTATGTTGTGCTTATTGACATATTGATGGCTTCGCAAAAAAAAAAAAAACTCTTCCGATATGAAGCCACCTAACACTTCAGGGAAGAAACATTAAGATAAAAAGCTAAGTTCTAACTAAAACAAGAGACAGGAAGAGAAGACAGCTACATACCACTTTGGGGAGGTTGATCTCTGCCACAAGGAACTCTGGGTGTCCTGACGGAGGCTCCTGAATGATCCTGTACTCAGGCTCCTCTCCCCTACACAAAGATATTACACACAATGTGAGCTGCTTATTAGTATGGATGACTATTATTAACTTGTATCCCGAAACATTTGTAATAACCAATACAAAATTAAGCATTGTTGGAAAATGGAAATGACCTTGGTGGCTATTCTTTTATGGATCAGAATTCTTTAACAATCTTGATAAAGGGCCATCCATGGAAGATTTCATACTCCTAGCTTTTGGTTAATAGACTATACCATAGGCAATACAGTTAAAACTTCCTGTAAATCACATTTCATTAAGTTTGTTTAAACATTACCTCTATTTTAACCATTCATTAAGTCTGTTATAATAATTCAATAAATCATTTCAATGGCATCCAATGTTATTTGTAATAACAACCAATAGTTCTTGTTTAACCTTAAGCAATAAAAAAAGTTTACTGAACCATACCTATGCATATATAACAATTACATTGTGACCCAGAAATGCCAGAATACATTGCACAAATTGTACATAAAATATAACTCAATTTAAATTAAGCCGATTTTAATGTGCTAAGAATATGTACAATACACATTGGTACTTAAAAGTTGTGTGAGGTAAAATAACAAAATGAACCAACAGTAGGTGAGAAATAAATAACATGCAATAAATATAACAAAGAGCCATAACTCATTTAAGAACACAGTGGTTATGATGTGCTAATGATGTAGGCAACTAGGCTTGGTATTTACAAATGCTACACAGATCAAAAAAAAACTCATTGACATTGCACAGAAGAAATAAATTTAAAAAAATATATCAAAGGGTGATAACTCATAAAAAAAAACTGATCCTGTCATAAAATGCCAGTGATATATGCAGCTATGCTTGGTACATATAAGTGCTGTGAAGTTTCATCCAAATGTGACCATCAGTATTTAAAATGTACGCGTACATATCTTTTATACAGACAGACACAGTGACTGACCAACTGACTGATCAGAAACTGATGGTCATATAGCCATCATATATACACCAAATCTGTTTACACAATTGTTATATGCAGTAGTTTTAACCATTCATTAAGTCTGTTTTAACCATTAAGTCTGTTTTAACCATTAAGTCTGTTTTAACTATTCATTAAGTCAGTTTTAGTCATTCATTAAGGCTGTTTTATTTCAATAATTCATTTAGTCTTTTTTAGTGAGATGGCACATTTTTATGCCTTACACATGAAATAACAGATTTTTACAACCAGAGCCAGTAAATCAAATTTTACAACATCACAAAAAGGATCATCAATTGATCAATTACACTATGTTTCAAAGACAGGTCATGCTGACCTTGTGTTCAACAGGAATACAATTAACATGTATTTGCATGACAATATGGCTTGTGTACATTTAAGTTTCGGACAAATATGGTGCAGGGTATTTTCCAGCTGCAGGGTATTCATAACCCAAATATACAAAATAATGAAATTTTGCTATTCAGAGTGAACCCTTTAAGAGTGGATATGTTGTGCAATGTAAGGTCATTGGGAGCCATACTGTACACTTAGCACCAATAATAATATGGATCCACACTTTAATTCCTTTTTTCAAGAAAACTGGGGCTTAAAGAGAGACAAAGTATTAAGCAGGAGAATATATCTCACAATAACTTAATATACCTTATATATATCTTTTAGATGCTTTAATTTAAACCATGAACCTATATTAAAAGCTGTATTTTGAACATTTACAAATTAATCTGTTATAGAAAACTCTTTGAAAATTTCTGTGATCACTTGAAATAGTAAGACCATACCTAGAGACTGCTTCTTCCCGGCTTGGTGTGTCCATCTCCTGCACTAGTTGCTGGGACTTTGGAGCCAGGGATGCATAGGGGTTGGGGCTGAAATACATACAACATTCACACATTATAATTGCAGGAAACAAGTGGTGTTGGTTTCTTTGATTTTTGTGCATTTATCATAACATGGTGACCATTACAGGCTGGGGCTGAACACAGAGAACATACAGCTTCCTGAAAATTGGCTAGGCATTACTTCTTACGTAGCCTTGATCAATTGAATTCACACATTACCTGCATGCTGATGACACAGCTACCTAGCTACCTGCATATTGATGACACAGCTATCTAGCTACCTGCATATTGACGACAGCTATCTAGCTACCTGCATATTGATGACACAGCTATCTAGGTACCTGCATATTGATGACACAGCTATCCAGCTATCCACATGCTGATGACATAGCTATCCAGCTACCTGCATATTGACAAGAGCTATCTAGCTACCTGCATGCTGATGACACAGCTACCTAGCTACCTACATATTGATGACACAGCTATCCAGCTACCCACATGCTGATGACACAGCTACCTAGCTACCTACATATTGATGACACAGCTATCCAGCTACCCACATGCTGATGACACAGCTATCTAGCTACCTGCATATTGACAAGAGCTATCTAGCTACCTGCATGCTGATGACACAGCTACCTAGCTACCTACATATTGATGACACAGCTATCCAGCTACCCACATGCTGATGACACAGCTATCCAGCTACCTGCATATTGACAAGAGCTATCTAGCTACCTGCATGCTGATGACACAGCTACCTAGCTACCTACATATTGATGACACAGCTATTCAGCTACCCACATGCTGATGACACAGCTATCCAGCTACCTACATGCTGATGACACAGCTATCCAGCTACCCACATGCTGATGACACAGCTATCCAGCTACCCACATATTGATGACACAGCTACCTAGCTACCTACATATTGATGACACAGCTATCCAGCTACCCACATGCTGATGACACAGCTATCCAGCTACCTACATGCTGATGACACAGCTATCCAGCTACCCACATGCTGATGACACAGCTATCCAGCTACCCACATGCTGATGACACAGCTATCCAGCTACCCACATGCTGATGACACAGCTATCCAGCTACCCACATATTGATGACACAGCTACCTAGCTACCTACATATTGATGACACAGCTATCCAGCTATTCACATGCTGATGAAACAGCTATCCAGCTACCTGCATATTGACAAGAGCTATCTAGCTACCTGCATGCTGATGACACAGCTACCTAGCTACCTACATATTGATGACACAGCTATCCAGCTACCCACATGCTGATGACACAGCTACCAAGATACCTACATATTGATGACACAGCTATCCAGCTACCCACATGCTGATGACACAGCTACCTAGCTACCTACATATTGATGACACAGCTATCCAGCTACCCACATGCTGATGACACAGCTACCTAGCTACCTACATGCTGATGACACAGCTATCCAGCTACCAGCATGCTGATGACACAGCTATCTAGCTACCTACATGCTGATGACACAGCTATCCAGCTACCCACATGCTGATGACACAGCTATCCAGCTACCTGCATATTGATGACACAGCTATCCAGCAAACCCACATGCTGATGACACAGCTATCTAGCTACCCACATGCTGATGACACAGCTACCTAGCTACCTACATGCTGATGACACAGCTATCCAGCTACCAGCATGCTGACGACACAGCTATCCAGCTACCTGTATGCTGATGACACAGCTACCTAGCTACCTACATATTGATGACACAGCTATCCAGCTACCCACATGCTGATGACACAGCTACCTAGCTACCTACATTCTGATGACACAGCTATCCAGCTACCAGCATGCTGATGACACAGCTATCTAGCTACCTACATGCTGATGACACAGCTATCTAGCTACCTGCATGCTGATGACACAGCTACCTAGCTACCTACATATTGATGACACAGCTATCCAGCTACCCACATGCTGATGACACAGCTATCTAGCTACCTGCATGCTGATGACACAGCTATCCAGCTACCTGCATATTGATGACACAGCTATCCAGCTACCTGCATATTGATGACACAGCTATCCAGCTACCCACATGCTGACGACACAGCTATCCAGCTACCTGCATATTGATGACACAGCTATCCAGCTACCCACATGCTGACGACACAGCTATCCAGCTACCAGCATGCTGACGACACAGCTATCCAGCTACCAGCATGCTGTAACTCAGCTATCTAGCTACCCACATGCTGATGACACAGCTACCTAGCTACCTACATATTGATGACACAGCTATCCAGCTACCCACATACTGATGACACAGCTATCTTCATGCTGATGAAAAAGCTATCTAGCTAGCGGAATGCTGACAACACCAATATCTAGTTACCCACATCTAGCTACCCACATGCTATCTAGCTGAAGACACATATATCTAGCTACCTGGATGCTGATGACACAGCTATACTGCATGCTGTTGACACATATATCAAGCTACCCACATGATGAAGATGCTATCTAGCTACCAGCAAGCTGATGACACAGTTATCTAGCAAAATGGATTCTGATGACAAAGCTATCTAGCTACCTTTATGCTGAGGACAAAGCAATCTAGCTACCTGCAATCTGGTGTCACAGCTATCTAGGTGCAGGGCTGTTAATGACACAGCTATCTAGCTACATGGCTGTTGATAACACAGCTGTCTAGCTACATTGCTTTTGATAGCACAGCTATCTAGCTACTATCATGCTGATGACACAGCTATCAAGCAACTCATACTTACTCATCCATATCCATAATAAATGGCTTGGATTTGGTTCTCACATTCTGGGGCTGAAGTGTCCCAACAAATCTTCGATTCTTCAATATCACATAATCTACAATTATAAATTGACTTCCTTAATCACTTAAATTAGCTCAAGTCAGCTAGACATGAATTGATCAGGCTTAAACAAAGTGTTGATATAAATCAGCCAGCTTTGACAGTAAATGTTTTTTCACTTTTCTTTCTATTAAAGAATTTGACTTTAACAGCAATATTTATAACATTTTCAATACATGTATACACCAGATATTTTGCAAAAACTTATTATATCAGAGATATATCAGATGGACATAATAAAATTTATATGACCTTATTAGTTGAAAATTGCTTAGTCAGACAACTGATCATGAGATTTCCTTAATAAACATTGATACATCAAAATGATAAAATACAGTTGAACTTCATTATAAAAAAACTTGCTTGAGATAAAATTCCGCTTGACTCTTTGATCATTAAAAAACGCAAAAGACAAATTCACTTGAGCTGCATTCCCCTTTAACTCTAAGTGATTGCTGGGTGCCTGATCATGTTTTCTAATCCGACTTGCTTAACTTGATGATCAAAGGCCGTCACCAACTCTTGTCACATGACAGATTGTCAAAGTGTGAATGTGATGTCATAGATCAATTAACATTGGCTTCCCACATGCACAAGCCTGGTATCTGGATCAGTCAAGGGTCAAGGAGTTAAAAGACTGTTGAAGGCCAAATCTTACTCAGTAAAATATTCAGCAATAATCATAGTTGAAAAGGAGATAATGAGATAAAATAAAACATGTTTTTCTTTTTATTTGAATATAAATGATTAGTCAATATACATAAAATTAAACACATAGGAAATGCATACAATTAGACATATAAGGAATATACAAAAGAATGTAGCAAAAAATCTTAAAATTTACTTATCATACACATACATTGTACTAACATAAAATCTGATATCTCAAAAGTTCTTTTAAGTCAAAGTATTTTGCCAGGTCCAAGCAACTTTGAGATAACGGAGTTCAACTGTATGTTATATGAACAGGAAACTACAAGAGACATTCATTAAGGAAATGAGATGTTTCTTCTTATGACAAAGGCCCAAATAAATTCTGGCAGCTAGTATTTCACTGTTTATGTAAATGACTTTGACTGAATGTCTCTCAAAAACTTTTCTGTAAGTCTTTTCATCAAGCACAATTTCTTATCACAATTTAGATAGAAACAAAATATGCTTTTATGCAACAATGCAAATTTGTTTTACAAGCTTTTTAACTTATGATCCTTAGCCTCTAGCCACATGGTTTTGAATCATGTTCAGGGCAATGTACCAATGTACTTAGTGTGGACAGGTCTTCAAGCAACCTGGCCATGGACCAGTTCTTCTACCCAGACATTGGTCTGGGGTTTTCCTCAACTAAAAATAGCTAGACATTGCTATAATGATTATGATTGTTCCCTGACATGTATTTCAAAAACAATAAACAAACATAACTTATGATCTGTGATTCAATTTGTGAATCATTTGTCCTTGATCATAGACTAGCTTACAACTAACAGCCTTAACGGTGATGTCAATCATAATGATAATAATACCATTGATGATGTTGAGATCATTGATAATGATGAGCTTACCTTTGCTTAACACGATCTCATACTTTGCTTCTAGTCCCTCCAACATGACAGTGAGGAAAAATGTCTTGAAAAGTTCACTTCCTCCCATCTTACCCATGAACGTTGGTGACACAACCACATCATAAGCAGTACAGCCCTTACCCGCTGTAAAAAAATAATAAAACAACTAGTTGATACTTGCATAAAACAATACCTATACATAGACACTGTCCTCAGCTCATTGTAGGGAAGTATAAAGAATATCTAAACAAAAAAGGGCCTTAGATCTGCCAAAATTAATTAAAGGGTTACCTTCCCCATTAAAATGAGTTCCAATTTTGACAGATAACCGGTATTATAAGTTTGAAGAGAATATCTACTGGTTTTCAAGCAATGGATCTTAACTAAAAGGTTGACTCAATGAGAGTGTCAAGACAGTAGTTCCAGTTTCTTTCATCAAAAATGGAGCTGACAAGGTAAAACTGTCAAGATGATATTAACTTTATTGATCTTATGAAATGCAGCATGCAGTGAAGTCTATTTAAAATCATGCTTCATTGTGCTTAAAACCTGGATATTATATAGTACAGTTCAACAGATATATGACTGTATGACACTTGTTTATTTTATCTTGCTTCAGCCTTTAAGCTATACCACTACACATAGCATGATTGGCATATTGCTTTAAAAGTTAAATATTATATGGGATATAAGCATTAAAAGTTCAACACTATGCCTACCAAAGTACAACTTACATTTGTCTATCTCTGCGTGTGGCTCGCCTATAGACATGGGAATGCGGTAACCTGTGGGATCTTCTGACTCCAACAGCTTTATCAGCTCATCATCACTCAGGTCATTAGGATCAGGCACCTTAAGCAAAATCATTCAACATGTACACAGGTACATCTGTAAAAATGTATTTTATTTATTTATTTAACTTTCCATTAATGTTTCATTTATCTAGAGACAGTTTCCTTTAATCATAAATAGTGTCATTTTATCTGTCATAGCATGTCATGTACTCCAGATAGGATAGCACTAGCAACATTATAATGACACTACATTGAAGGTCTACCAATAATTAAGCATATGCAAGGGAGCTATTCCACTAACATCGTAGGGACGTTTGTATGTCTGGGTTTGAACCAGGGGGCTTTACATACCTGATTTAAGAATGTGCCATACCTAGTCCTTATGTCTGATAAAAATCTCAGGAAACAAAAAACAACAACACACAAACTTATCTATGCCATAAATCTCAGCCTCGGCAATGAAAATCATCAAAATTTTAACCCAGTTTGCCAACAGACGCCTTGTGAACTTTGTCCCCTGTTAATTCCTCCTTATGACATTTCTTTTTGTTTATCGGGTCACATGTTTATTTGACCTTGAACTATGCGCATTGTTTCTATTTTTTAACGAGTACTGTCGGAATCGTTCGATTGTTTCTGAAACACTACGTTTCTCACCGACTTTTTTCAGATATACTCATTTTTGCCTCACATATTTCAATGACGTAATAAACTGTCATGTGTGTGTTCATTATTATGTATGTCCAAAAACAAAACAATCTAATAAAAATTCAAATATTGTAAAAATTGTTTTTTTAATGCTTCTAATCGTTTTCTCTTTATCTATTCCCGACCTGTAAGTTTCAGCCAAAGCCAGTCACATCTGACATATTACAGGTCCTCATGTCCCATATTTTGTGACTTTTGCATAGCATCCAGACATATTTCTGGCATTGGTCCTGTGAACACGTGACATGATACCATATCAAGTCATATTATCTGACATGGGCCCTGTGGACACTTGACATGATACCAGACCCAGTCATATTATCTGACATGGGCCCTGTGGACACTTGACATGATACCATACCCAGTCATATTATCTGACATGGGCCCTGTGGACACTTGACATGATACCATACCCAGTCATATTATCTGACATGGGCCTTGTGAACACGTAACATGATACCATACCCAGTCATATTATCTGCCATGGGCCCTATGGACACTTGACATGATACCATACCCAGTCATATTATCTGACATGGGCCCTGTGAACACGTGACATGATACCATACCCAGTCATATTATCTGACATGGGCCCTGTGAACACGTGACACGCTACCATACCCAGTCATATTATCTGACATGGGCCCTGTGGACATTTGACATGATACCAGACCCAGTCATATTATCTGACATGGGCCCTGTGGACATTTGACATGATGCCAAACCCAGTCATATTATCTTACACTCGTTCTGTGGACACTTGACATGATACCATACCCAGTCATATTATCTGACACTCGTTCTGTGGACAGTTGACATGATACCATACCCAGTCATATTATCTGACACTCGTTCTGTGGACACTTGACATGATACCATACCCAGTCATATTATCTGACACTCGTTCTGTGGACATTTGACATGATACCATACCCAGTCATATTATCTGACATGGGCCCTGTGGACACTTGACATGATACCATACCCAGTCATATTATATGACACTCGTTCTGTGGACACTTGACATGATACCATATGCAGTCATATTATCTGACATAGGTCCTGTGGACACTTGACATGATACCATACCCAGTCATATTATCTGACACTCGTTCTGTGGACACTTGACATGATACTATACCCAGTCATATTATCTGACATGGGCCCTGTGGACACTTGACATGATACCATACACAGTCATATTATCTGACATGGGCCCTGTGAACACTTGACATGATGCCATACCCAGTCATATATCTGACATGGGCCCTGTGGACACTTGACATGATACCATACCCAATCATATTATCTGACACTCGTTCTGTAGACATTTGACATGATACCATTCCCAGTCATATTATCTGACATGGGCCCTGTGGACACTTGACATGATGCCATACCCAGTCATATATCTGACATGGGCCCTGTGGACACTTGACATGATACCATACCCAGTCATATTATCTGACATGGGCCCTGTGGACACTTGACATGATATGATACCCAGTCATACTATCTGACATGGGCCCTGTGGACACTTGACATGATACCATACCCAGTCATATTATCTGACATAGGTCCTGTGGACACTTGACATGATACCATACCGTATTATCTGACATTGGTCTTGTGAACATTCTACATGATACAATATCTAGTCCCTTTTTGTTAAACTGTGCTGTATTCTTTACATTGCCGGTATGTCAATAATCTTTATCCCATAATCCATTCCTTGTTTTGTATGCATTGTGTGGTATCTATTGAGCATCATGTAGTGTATGTTAAACAATTACTGTTTGCCTAATAGGGTGCTTAATAGGGTGCTTACAATGAATATGACAATGCAGAGATGTGCAAGAATGTCATCGCAAGATAATAGACAGCTGAGGTTTTTCTATCCAGTACTTGTCAATTCATGTGATTCAGTATAGTAAGACTGGATCAGTCTAAGCAAAAGACCATTTTAGATAAAAAGAAAAGTTAGGATTTCTTTTGTCAATTGATATTTTGTATCAAGGACTATAGATATGTGGACACGGGGGTAAAAAACTAACATTTTCTGACTGACATATGTTGATAAAAATCTTCTCCTTCTTGTCACTTTGGGTCTTTAGGCAAAATCCTGAAAAAGAAAATGAGCAAAGTCTTACATCAACAATATGGGTTATGATATTAGGGGTTTAAGTGTAAAATATACTATTGAAACAAAATAAAATGGTATTTTCCCTCAACCAACCAAATGAATCATAAGTTGCCTGAAAAGATCCCACTAATGATCTTTTTTATGTCCTACATCTATGTGAAAAGGGAAGCATAACACCCAAACAGACACTAGAAATTTCTTATCTGAGCCATGCTACAAAGTTAGCTATTTTCAACTAAGAAAATCATGTGGCCATTTACTTTCAAGAAAACTTAATATCATCATTGAAGTAATACCTGCTGATGTAAAAATCTTATTTTAGCAAAAATCCCCATCTTGATTATAAAAAGATTGGAGAGAATGAACATTAGGAACCTTTTTCTATGATCTGTACTATCTAACAAGTCAGTAATGTTCAAAATCGTCTTTTTAAAGACTAAAATATAAATTATGCAAATATAAAGCCAAACTACCCCAAAACACAGTTAAGATATTGTGACATGCATTTAATATAGGCAAACTCTCTGATACCACCTACAAAAAGCATCTAGTGTTTTGTTCATATTCTTCAAAACAGTTTAAAGTATTTTAATGCATGATCATATAATTACTGATCCTAAACTAAACCAGTCTACAAACAAACCCCCAGTTCTGCAGAGTCTGTCATAATAAGAGTGATAATTGTGTATTATTTTCAAAGGGGTAAAATGTAATATGTATGAACAAAAGGGTAATGATGAAATAGTTAACACTGACAATATCTTACCTGGTTTAGGAACAACCGACACTGTTGGTGGAGCTTGTTGTTTAAGAGATTCAAGTATGCTTGGGTCTTCAGCCTGTTAAAGTAAAATATAGGTGTGAGTTTAAAAGTCTGAAATCATCAAAAGTAATCTGGTGTCAATGATAGAGCAGCAAATGTATATTCCCAGGATAAATGGGTAAGATATAGAAGCAATTACCAAGAGCTATTTGCACAGAGAGAAAAACTCACCTTTCTCCAGTAAAACTAACGCTAGGTTAAAAGTTATTGTGTTACTGATGACAATAAATTACAGCCTTATTGTGTTACTGATGACAATAAATTACAGCCTTATTGTGTTACTGATGACAATAAATTACAGCCTTATTGTGTTACTGATGACAATAAATTACAGCCTTATTGTGTTACTAATGACAATAAATTACAGCCTTATTGTGTTACTGATGACAATAAATTACAGCCTTAATTGTGTTACTGATGACAATAAATTAAAGCCTTATTGTGTTACTGATGACAATAAATTACAGCCTTATTGTGTTACTGATGACAATAAATTACAGCCTTATTGTGTTACTGATGACAATAAATTACATCTTATTATGTTACTGATGACAATAAATTACATCTTATTGTGTTACTGATGACAATAAATTACAGCCTTATTGTGTTACTGATGATAATAAATTACAGCCTTATTGTGTTACTAATGACAATAAATTACAGCCTTATTGTGTTACTGATGACAATAAATTACATCTTATTATGTTACTGATGACAATAAATTACAGCCTTATTGTGTTACTGATGACAATAAATTACAGCCTTATTGTGTTACTAATGACAATAAATTATAGCCTTATTGTGTTACTGATGACAATAAATTACAGCCTTATTGTGTTACTGATGACAATAAATTACATCTTATTGTGTTACTGATGACAATAAATTACAGCCTTATTGTGTTACTGATGACAATAAATTACATCTTATTGTGTTACTGGTGACAATAAATTACAGCCTTAATTGTGTTACTGATGACAATAAATTAAAGCCTTATTGTGTTACTGATGACAATAAATTACAGCCTTATTGTGTTACTGATGACAATAAATTACAGCCTTATTGTGTTACTGATGACAATAAATTACATCTTATTATGTTACTGATGACAATAAATTACAGCCTTATTGTGTTACTGATGACAATAAATTACAGCCTTATTGTGCTACTAATGACAATAAATTATAGCTTTATTGTGTTACTGATGACAATAAATTACAGCCTTATTGTGTTACTGATGACAATAAATTACATCTTATTGTGTTACTGATGACAATAAATTACAGCCTTATTGTGTTACTGATGACAATAAATTACATCTTATTGTGTTACTGGTGACAATAAATTACAGCCTTATTGTGTTACTGATGACAATAAATTACAGCCTTATTGTGTTACTGATGACAATAAATTACAGCCTTATTGTGTTACTAGTGGCACTACAGCATAACCATTGACAGCACTAAGTTACAGTGTAATTGTGGCACTGATCGCATTAAGTTAAAGGGTAACCAAATGGGTTCAACACTTATGCTGGTCCGTCTGTCTGAGACCAGTTGATTTTAAGAAGAACCATTGAAACCTGGAAGCTTGCTGGTCTGTTGGACCAGTAAAATCCAATAGTCCGCATGAAATTTTCATTGAAATAACTGACAAATTATTTTTTTAACAAACCCCGACAAAATAAACAACATTTGTTCCCAAGATGCTTAAAAGAGAACATGTTTATTCTGCGGGCATCTTCAGACTTAGTAAAAAGAGGTTTAACATGCGACGCGACCATTTGTATGGAAGAAAAATATCAAACAAATAAATAAAATAATGATTTATACATTATCGTACAAAGTGTCACATTAAATAAATAAGCTGGAGGACACATTTACTGAAAAGCGCTGAGGCCAGATCCCGCATTTTAAACGTGCAGGAACTTGTAATTGTGGCACTGATCACATTAAGCTATAGTGTAACCATGTAATCAGAATTGTGGTACTGACCACAGCATTCATGAGGAGGTTATTCAGCAGAGCCTCTCTGTCCTTCTCAAGGTTATTGTCCAATAGTGATGAGTCCATGATTCTGCAGGTCCCAAGTCTAAAAAAAAAAAAAAGCTAAAGTGTTAAAATTATTTTTTAATTCTTACAGCTTTCATTTGAGAAAACAAAGATCCAGAAAGTATATTTAAACTTAGAGAATCTTCTAATTTACTGTTGAGAAGTTTTCATACATTATTTATAACAACTGTGGGATTATATGGAATTTTGTACTGGGTACAAAAAGTATACATATTACTGCAATGAACAATTTGTCTTTACATATATTTTTTTTAGGAACACATTTTTCATATATGATAGTGTAAGATACAGTAACACATAAGGACAGGGTGGCTCACCTCCACTGTGTTATTGTGGAGGTTGACTTTACTAGAATAAATGTTATTAAGCAGACTATTTCACTTAGTGTGTTTTCATGCCTGTTATTTGTAACATTTATCTTTATTATCTGATATAGGAGGTGAGAGGGGTACAGTCCCAATAAATATGATCAAGGAATTGTAAATAATTTGAGGAAGATAGACAAATGTGAGTGCAAACTATCTATGGCAAAAATATGAAAGATTTTGTTATTTTTCAAATAATTAAATAAGAGCCCATATTTACCAATAGAACAAGAAATCAAGTGCGGTCTTAGCAGTTAAAAGTTTAACCCCGTAAGTGATTAAAGATATGGCCTCTTTTCTGTTTTCTTCCACCGATAATTAGCTGGACGTCGCTAGTATAACTATATTTTTGCAATTTACCAAAAACCAAACAAACATGAAAGTACATAGAACAGGCTAGATTCCCACCTAATTCAGGTATTGAACAAGGCCTATGGCGTCGTAAGAACAAACATCAACAGAGAAATAGCGATATGGTTAAAATAACTTAAAACTGAAATAAATATTAATAATCCTGGCTAAGAAGGGTTTTTTTTATCGAAACTTCATGTTTTCACAAGTTTTTCATTCATGGGCGCCGCCATCTTGTTTATGGCGGTGTTACAGTAAAATTCACCATCATCTGTCAACATGGCTTCTGGAACAGTCAATTCACAGCCTAATTCTGTAAGAGAAATTTTGAAAACAATGGATTATGGGCCGGCACCAGAGGCTGATAATGTTGCACAGGTTTGTCTTCAAGAATCATATACTGTCAATTATATATACACGAATACCAATGAAATAATTAAGATGACTGTAAGGTCAAACACTGGACTCCAGACTGGACTGGAGTGAGGATATATTTTCCCTCAGATGTTTGGGCCTATGTGACCGGCATACATTTTAATTTATCTTAGGTCGAAAGACATAGTAATTTGCATCTCTAGTTAACCTGTGAACAGTTGTTGAAATAACGCTGCAGACTGAGAGTCTAAAAGTAGGGAGCCTCTGTCAACAATCCAGTCCAAGAATGGCAAGATCTCTTGCATACACTGTGATCCCAGCTGGAAAAATCCCATTACCCAGCACTTGGATTGAACCAATGAGCTCTGGCTGGGAAAAGCGACTTGTGTAAATGCACTTCCAGTGCAGGCTAGGCATGAGCTATCACAAAAAGGAAACAATTTCCTGTCAATACCAGGTTTTTGCATGCCCATCATGTATTTGCTGAGCAATCACACAGAAGAACATGATGGCAAACAAGATTTTGCTCCCATAGACTTATAGTGGGGAAAATTGCATGTCAGGCACTCAACTAACTGGTCTAGCTAAACAGACAGCTCAGGAGAGAGCATATTCACTATACACTCCTTGCTTTAACCTTTTGGAGTCATCTGGACAGACACCCCAATACTAAGTCTCTTTCCACTCTGTAGTTTTCACTGAATAACCACACTGACAACATAAGTGGGATCCTAGCTAGAAAAATCCCATTACCCAGTGTGGGAATTGAACCCATGACTTCCTGCTCCAGAGTCAGGTGCTCTAACTGCGCTACTTGGGCAGTCAGCTTAGGGGAGCACATATTTACTACATATATATATATATAGCCAAACTTTGCTCCACCTCATTGTTTTGCAAACAAAGTGAAGATGCAAATTTCTCCACAAATTGTGAACTTTTAATTTCTTAAAAAATTGTTGGTAAATAAAATTGACTTTGATAGACCACTACTATTTGTGTAGAATTTGAGAAAAGGCTTCAGACGTTTTTACTCTTTATTCACTAGAAACACCATATACCCCTTCTCACTAGAAACTCCATAAACCCCACCTGCATTAACATATACCACATCCCCAAAATGGTATTTCCAGCACATTAAAGGGTTAAATATGGTTGTGACACCTTGAGCCAGATATAACATCAAAGAAAACCAGACCTGTTAGCGCAATCAGTAGAACATTGGCTTCAGGTATGGGAGGCCCCAGGTTCGATCCCAGGCTGCAACATACCAAAGTTATTAAAATGGTAGTGGTATAACTCCCTTGCTAACACTCAAGCAAATGTAAGTGTAGTTTCACGACTGGTTGTCCCGGTATGAGTATAATGTGATTGGGTGGGGTATCATGCCAGGTGTTCATAGCATGCTATACACAATGAAGGCAGCACTATACCTGCTTCAAGTGGACACTATCCCCAGATAACTGAAATACTGTTGGTGGGACGATAAACCCAATAAACAAACAAACAATCTTCAAAGAAAAAGTCAACAAGATGTAGTAAATTTTCAAGTTCTTGCTAGAAGTTGCTTGATGTCATATATTTGTATAGGATTTGCCATGTTACACCATGCACAAGATTTCATTAGGGATTAAGGTATATACATAGCATTGTAAGCTATTTTTTTTTAAAAACAGTGACCTGGAGTTTAGAACTGATTGGCCAAACACATGGATAAAGAATAACATTACCTCATATTTGTCTGATAGTAAATGATAAACTGTGTAATAACAATGAATTAATTTGCACAATTCGGTAAATAAAAAAAAATAAAACAGATTACATATTCATACAAAGTCAAATTGAATATTTAACTATTTATGCTGTCCTTACTAAAAGCAGTAGTGTACCTATGGACAGTTATCATTTCCAAATGCCCAAACACAACATTTTACTGTCATTCTTGTAAATGGTGTGTTTGATATAGGTGAATTGTAGGATGCCAACTTTGAATTAAGGATGTTAAGTATTGACAGTTAATCAAAGTTTAAATGGTTTAAGTGTGCGTTCATTCAGACAAATGAACTATCTTACCTATCAATGTATTAAATCAATGTATATTGGGAACATAATATATAGTGTGGATTTGACCATAATTGAAAAACAACTTGTTAATTTTACAATTGTTGATACAGCAATTTCATTGCATTTTGGGTAGTTCATACATAAGGTAAGCAACTGAAGCAATTGTTTCTCTTCTGAATGATTAGTATTCGAAGAAACTTCAACTAGTCCTTTAATCGAAGATTTCAGTGTTGGCCATCAACCAACCCACCCAAAGAACATATTTTTAAACTACTCACTATCAGTAAAAATCCTCTCGACGCGGCACCTCTACGCAGCGGCTACCTCTAAGCAGCGGCAGTTAAATTTCCCCCCAGTAGTTTTCAGCGCATTTTTAACCATCCCTTACCCAGGCACAGCACACTCCTCCACGAAGCGGTAACCCCCGCGGCCCGTGTCACAATCTCTTCCCTGAGGCTCGTTTAACCCCCTCTGCCCGTAGCAACACCAGCGCAGCTATTTTAGAACAGTCTGTCGACGTCACCATAAAATGTCACACGGTCGGCTGATCACTGCTTGTACCCTGTTGAGAAGGTGTTAATTGGAATCAAGTTACAGTTGGACGGGAAACCAGCTGCATGCTACAAACATGCCGTTGTAGATCTAGGGTATTGCGGGAACGTGTGAAAGAAGTGTCAACTATTGATGATGTTAACGGGTTGGTTTGTTTTCTTTAATTGATGGAAAGATTAAAAGATATCATTGTATTGATTGCTTACAAAAAAGATGTTTACGTAAAGTGCTAAATGCAAACTGTCTTTGTTTTAGGATGTCTGACTATAAATTCGATTTTTAATGGTAAATCAGTCTTTGCATGACTCAATACTGGAATACTAATCATTTTGTCTTGAAATGTCTTATAAAAATGTTTACCTTACTTTAGAGCAGAGTGTTACTACAATTAAGTTGTTAGAACAAGGAAGGTCAGCACAGTCTATCGCTACTGAGTTGGGCTGCGGCAGAACTGTTTTTGTAATAGACAAGCCAATGCTGATTGCCTAAAGTACAAAACTATTAAAAAACACATTTTTTTCTCGTCGCATTGAAACCTCTGAGCAGCAACACCTCTCAGCAGCAACACTTTTTCGTGCCTCCGCCAGATGTTGCTGTGGAGGGGTTTTACTGTACTTTACTTTTTTTTACTCGTATTATTGTATTGCAAATTCATCTGTCAGTCTGCCCATTTGCATTTTCTTGTCTATATAAATTCTCCTTTATTGCTTATTTAAATTTCTTTTTCATTTAAGCATGAATGATTGTGCTTATATGTGAGATAACTCTATTTTTTTTATTTTTTTTTATAATAGAGTTATTGATGCTGATTTCTTTGTTTATTCTGGAGTTATTGCTCTTTGTTTAATTTTTGCCACAGCTGACATATGCAAATTTCACCTTTACCTAAACCTTAACACATACTACATTACGTCCACAAGGTGGCATGGCATACTACCATATGTATAAGTAGTAACTTTTTGACGCAAAATACAAAGTACTATATAGAGTGGAATCAGGGCAGGACATGAATCTCATGTGTAATGAAGTGAAGATAATGAAGTGTATTAAAAAAAAACTTTATAGCTATGGTAACAGAGCACCTTGCTAGTATGAGTAAGGAGGCCTGTAGATCAAATTCTGATGTCAGTGCTTCTTTTTAGCTTCTTTGTTATTTTTTTTAGGATTAGAAGTCAACTTTAGTGTTAAATTAAATTGAAATTACCCCAAAACTGAGTATATGTTACATGATTATATATTTAAAAAATAGTTCAGAAACAGCACCTTTAAAATAGCAAAAAAAGTGGAAAATGCAAATGATCTGTACATTTCTAATAAAAAGGGTTTTACCTGATATTCTTTTTTGTCATAGTTAACTATGTTTTAAGGTACTATAATTATATATAAAAGCCACTATAACCTTAGCATTTTTTTTTTTTTAAATTTAACTTCTCCATAACAGTTTATTTATTGTCTGTGGTTTAAAAAAAATGCTGGAAAACTTAAATTTGGTGATAAATTAAGAACTAAAATATATTTTCTGCCAGTGAAAATAATGAATAAATAAAGAAAATTTAATTGTAGCAACAAAAAAAGGCTGGGTTTTTGTATGATATGAACTCAGGACCTCACATAAGGCAGTCCTACCCGCTGCATCACTGCTTCTTGGAACATGCATAGTTTTGAATTTTTATTATTAGTTCTAATGCATTTAATTCTTCCAGTCTTAAAACAAAACACGCTTTCACAGGACAGCATGTTCACATGTGATCTAGTGATCATTGAATAAGCCAATTGAATTTTGGCACGAATCTGAATTTATGAAAACTAGTTACCTTTACCTCTTTTAATAACTTATTTTTTATTCTGGATGATAATTTTGTGTTTAATTTGACAATTTGATTTAATAGTTGTTCTTATACTTATGTGTCAGGCCATATTGGTCGTAACATAGGTAATGATTTTAAAAGTTAACAGCAAGCTTCTGCAGTCCAAAGTACATGATAACACTTGTCTTAAAGTAGAAACACAACAGACCATACAGTGAATGCCTTGTTGTCGACCGGCCGCAGTAGCTCAGGTGGTAGAGCGTCGGCTTGCGGATCGAGAGGTCATGGGTTCAAACCCCGACAGGGTCAAACCAAAGACTTTAAAGTTGGTAGTTGTGGCTTCCCTCCTAATGCTCAAGGCTAAGGGGACAGCATTATGCCTGACTCGTCATTGTCAGTATAATGGACCGGCCGGGTTCAGTCACTGGGCACCTCATCAGTGCCCTTGACTATAATGACAGAAATGTCGCTGCCCAGTATCGGCAAAAGTGCCGGCTAATCCCATCCCATCCCATCCCTTATTGTCGATTTAAAGGATAGTGAAATGGTCACACAATTTATTTACTAATGTTAACAATTGTAGGGTGAATTCTGTATATTAGTTATTTTTATCATACATTGTATTATGAATTGGGAATCCATAATTAGATGTAAAATAGGGCAACTACATCAATGTGAGCGTTGAGGTGACATAAACCTGTGTGTCAGATGTTATAGCAGGGTACTACTGTAACTTGTGACCTAGTTTTTAGGTTAAGATAAGCTGGAGGTATTGGCAACTGATTATAGTGTTTACACTAGACCTGTAGGGTTGGTCAGAGGACTGTTTATATACCCATACAATCATTCTAACATACCAGTTTATGGGGTACTGCCAGATCAGGAAGGAAAAGATAATTCAAGAGACTGTATCGGCTAAGATTGTTTGCCTACATTTTGAATATTGAATGTTTGTTTGTTTGTTTCTTGTTACATCACATAAACACAGTTATACAGTTATGGTCATATTGGCGGTGTCAAGCTAATTATTGGTAGAGGAAGACCCCAGACATATGTCGGGGTAGAACCACCATCACAACGCATGTTACATGTGTAGCTGGAAAACTTTTACACATGAAAGTCTCGCCTTGACTGGGACTCGAACCCATGTGGCTAGAGACTGAAGAGTTGTATATCAGTGACTGTAATTGCTGTGCCATGGACATCCCCAACCATTGAATGACTTTATATATATATAATGGGGGCACCCCTTGTGTAGTAGTTGAGTGGTCGACCTGTCTCTTCTCTGACTACTCACCTTGTGGGTTTCGAGTCCTGTTTGGAACGAGAGACTTAATGTGGGAAGGTCTTCCAACTAACCAGATATAAGATCATATTTACTGAAAATCTTGTCCTATATATGAAACTATGACAAGCTTCTATGGTCATTGCAAGAAATGTTAAAGTTTGAAAAGTTTAAGGCCAGGGAATTCACATGTCACTTAAATGTAAAAGTGACCAAGGTAATGAGAAGCAACATTACATAAAAAAGAACAAGCCCAACAGTTACCACCTTGCATTGGTAAGTGTGTGTGATCTAATGTTGGTATATTTTGCAGGCCTGGCTGGACAAGCATGACTGAATCTTTTGTGACTTGATTGATGGTCTAATGTTGGTATATTGTAGGCCAGGCTGGACAACCATGACTGAATCTTTTGTGACTTCATTGATGGTCTTATGTTGGTATATGTTGTAGGCCAGGCTGGACAACCATGACTGAATCTTTTGTGACTTGATTAATGGTCTAATGTTAGTATATGTTGCAGGCCAGGCTGGACAACCTTGACTGAATCTTTAGTCAATTCATTGATGGTCTACTGTTGGTATATGTTGTAGGCCAGGCTGGACAACCATGACTGAATCTTTTGTGACTTCATTGATGGTCTACTGTTGGTATATGTTGTAGGCCAGGCTGGACAACCATGACTTAATCTTTTGTGACTTCATCGATGGTCTAATGTTGGTATATGTTGCAGGCCAGGCTGGACAACCTTGACTGAATCTTTAGTCCATTCATTGATGATCTAATGTTGGTGTATTGCAGGCCTGGCTGGATGACCATGGCCGCAGCTTTGGTCACTTCATTGATGGAAAATGGGTGAAACCTGAGGGCAGGAAAACTTACGAAACTAAGAATCCAGCTACTGGTAAGAATGGCTGCTTTTGGCTTTTACCCTGTTGTTATTCCCAAATTGATCTGGCTAAGGCAAAAAGTATTGCTCCTGATTTGCCAGCTCTGGATCAACAGTATTTGTCTCCATCAGTTCAAAATGTTACTAACTATGCATTGAGTTGTTGCAAAATAGTAAGGATTTACTGGTGTATTAAAGGTTACTTATGCATGTCTGCATCACCTGAATTTTTTTTTCATCAAATGTTACTTTTTTCATATAATAATTCTATGATTCATTGTGTTAAGATTTTTCAGGTTAGGTAATATGAGCCAGACTCTGTGATTTCTGTGTTTTTATTTATATTTGTAACGTTTTATGCATTTTGATTTAATCTAATCATAAAAATGTACACATTTCTGGCAGTAGCTCTAAACGACCTTGTAGCATCATCACTACTAGTTATTACATGAAGCTAAGTTACTTAACATCAACATAAACAATTATATACAGTAGTTATGTTATATAATGTCATGTAATGCAATAGAAGATGGACTTGCATTGTTAAACTAATATGAAACAATTACCAGTTATCTCTAAAACAAAAATCACCTCCACATTCAACGTTGAAACATTCTGATGCAACATTGTTTTTACCATCTTGACATCATATTCTTAGAAGATGTAATAAGTCACAGAGCCTTGCTCATATATTTTTTGTCCTTGTACTTAATTTTTGATTTAATGTTGATTGTAATTTTGGGAAAAGACTGGTAGAAAAAAAAAAGAAAAAGTAACTTTACTGCTTGAAAAAAACTCATTTTTAAGAATTTCCCAAAGGAAATGTCACCTGTAATCAAGTCTTTAATAATAGATGATATTGTTATTCAATGTTATGGCAATGATATCAGTGTTCTGTCCAGTTCTTTGTTTATCTTTAATAACCTGCTGAGCACAAAATCAACCAGGCTTAGGCAGATAGAGGGAGCTGTTTGATCAGGATCTACACTATATGCTGCTTAATTCTAATTCAAACATGACATTATACCTTCAATTTTTATTTCATTATCTATGCAAATTTTATTGAGAAATGTGGCTTAATTATGGTTTAATGCTTTGAGGTGTTCGCTTTGCCATTTATTACATCTACTCCTTTGCAGGTCAGACGCTGACCTCCACTATCCAAGGTAACGATGAAGATGTGGATCTGGCTGTTAAATCAGCAAGGAAGGCATATGAGTCATGGAGTAAAACACCACCACACATCCGTGCTAAGCACATGTACAGGTGAATACAGAGGCACACAGTCCCTGACCAATGATTGATGTTCAAAAATTGCACTTGTCCAGTTCAGTAATCATGGTGTTTAGAGTGTAGTCCCAAGGTACAGGAGGTCCCAGTTTCAATCCCAGAATGCTATATACAAAGCAGAAAAGGTGATAGCTTCCCTACTAAGGTACAGACTAGTTGACTAGTTGAACTTCTTTTGAAAAATGTTTGCTATCATCTGGTGTACATGGGATGGTATCACAGTAAAGGCATCACTATTTTAGCTCCAAGTGGACAGTAAATGGATAACTAAAAGTTTCTTGTATCTATACAATATTTAAAGAGGGTATCTGACAGTTTGTCCATATCAAATACAGTTAACAATGTTGTAACCTGGTTTGGTTGAATTAGGGCATAATTTATGCAAAAACTCAATCTTAAATAATTTTGAACACTACCTAGATGGTATGGCAGTACAAATCATTTAATTAATTGCTATGTTTCATTCTTTACAACCTATTTATAAGCATATGGGGATTTCTGCTTAAAATAGACATCAATGTCAGAACAGATTAACCGTATGAGGATAAAACTTGATTTCAAAAATAAGTGGTAACATGTTTTTTTAGTTTATACATAGCAAACTGAGCAGCATGGCTCTGATAGGAAATGTATGTATGTAAATGACAATTTGGGTGTTATGCTTCAATTTGCACAATAATGTAGGACATCCTTAAAGGCATTTTGTAGGAATGTTTCAGGCAATGATGATATATTTTATTGAGAGAGCAAAATGGTCCAAACTGGTAGATACCACCTTTAAACAATCAAACAAATTACAAGTTGTGCCATGCAAGACTTTCCTTCAGTACACTGTTTTGTTCTCTCTACTACCTTTGTAGTGTTGCTCGGCACATCCAGAAACATCAGCGACTGATCACAGTGATTGAGTCCATGGACAATGGTAAACCTGTCCGTGAGTCTAGAGATGCTGACATTCCAACGGTGATCCGACACTGGTACCATCATGCAGGCTGGGCCCAGCTGATGGACACAGAGATGAAGAACTGGAAATCTGTTGGTGAGTTGTACAACTTGATACAATCTAAGTTTGTGAGAAATCTCTGTTAGACCAGACAAACATTCTGGTAAAAAATGTAACCTTTGATGGAGAAAGATGAACAGTAAAACTTCATTGTCTTGATTTTGTTGGAACTGCCATAAATACATTCATGTATCCATGGTACAAGTTATGAAATTTACATACTTTGAGTCAGATATTGCCTGTGTTTTAGAAAAATGGTAAAAATGATTTGCTAATCACTTTTTGAATTGTAAGAAGGATCAAATAATGATAAAATATCAATTTATGAACATCGCCATATTAACAAGAAATAACATTAAAGTTATGGAAGTAAAAGTTTGTAATGTGAATGCACATCAAAGTTTACAAGAAGTCTCACTTAATCAAGACCAGGAAGATGAAGTTTCATTGTATGTGGTTGTGTTGTACTGTTACAACACATTATAAGAATCAGGGTTGTCATTAGGAGGCGGCTGGCGGTTGATTTGACCGCCTCGAATGAAAAACGGGCCGCCTCAAATTTGAAAAAATATGAAAATCGGTCAAGAGCATGCCTCCGGAACCCCCTAGCAGCGCTTCTTGCCTTTGGTGCTCGCATAGCCTAGCCTCCTAAAAAGTTAATTGAGCCTGCTTAAAATATTTCTAGTGACAACCCTGAAGGATGTACACTTAGCCCCAGATAAAAAGGAGTAAATAGCATTTTCTAGAAATGAAAACTTTAGTTCTCATGCAAAGCCTCTGTTGTTAGTGAAATTCTCATGTTGGGATGATTTATGTTTATTCCACTATTTTAGTGTTTGTAGATAAATAAATTTAAAAAAATGGTGATCTGAACCTTCTCAAGTTAAAACCATTTTATTTCCTGCATTTGTTCCCATTAATTTCTGTTCTGTTTGAAACTGTTCTGATAATGTGCTGCAGGTGTGGTGGGAGCCATCGTGCCTTGGAATTTCCCCCTGATGCTTCTCACATGGAAGGTGTGTCCAGCCCTCGCCATGGGCAACACCATTGTGCTCAAACCTGCCACCTACACTCGCCTGTCTGCTCTCCTGCTGGCAGAGGTATGTGCCGAAGCTGGACTGCCACCAGGGGTGTTTAATGTTGTCACTGGTGGTGGACAGATGGGCAGTGTCCTGGCAAATCACCCAGACATTGACAAGGTTGCCTTCACTGGTTCTACACAGGTGAGATATCTAATGAGATATGGACTCAGATGGAAAGCATTTTTTAAGAGGGAAAATTTATTTGCAGTTTTTTGGTAGGTTTATTTTTGGGCTAAAATATACACATTATTAGCAATTCCACAAATAACAAAAACTGAAAGGTAGCAGTGAACTACAATTGTAAAAGATTGCAACTTCAAAAAATACAAAACGATTCATTTATTGATTGACATGTGACTGAGGAACTGTAAGGTAATTTAATGACTTTACTTGCTGGAAAATTCATAAGGATAATGGTTTGTTTGATGTTAATGCTGTGAATGGTGTTTCAGCAAGTAAACATTTCAACAGATAATCATTGGTTGATTTGGGATAAAGTTTAAAATTAAGCTTTTTTTTAATTTGTTAATTTCTTCATACATATGCAGATGGAGACCATTTAGAGGTGGATACTTCACACACTTTCTGTTACCATTCTATTGTGTTATGTGTATTCATATATATGATTTGATTTGATTGTAAACATATAGGTGGGTCAGACGCTGCGTCGCCTGGTTGCTGGGTCTGGGAAGAAACTGTCATTGGAGCTGGGAGGCAAATCTGCAGTGGTGGTGTTTGAGACAGCAGACCTGGACAGCACTGTGGAGGGGCTAGTGGATGCCATTTGGTTTAACCAAGGCCAGGTATGGGGCATGACAAAGGATGGCATTTTAACATTGTCTTTCTAGTAGACAATGTTAAAATGTAAATTCGGTAATATTGAAATTTGTTGAAAATCTCTGGTAAACAAATGAATACTTTTATAACTTTCTGAAACCCTAATTCCTTTTCAGTAAATACCACTTCATTTTGAAAACAATTCATCACTTATTGGTATCAAAAGTGTTGAAATAAAAACCCAACGCTCCTACCATGAACATAATACTGATTCATGACAGATTTACATTATGTGTTTTTAATTACTGCTGATTATCAAGTAAGCATATAACAAATGTCATGCAAAGTTAATATGTCCACTCAGTGATAGTATATTGAACTACAATGTAAAACAAAACAATGCAAGGCATGGGGGCTGCTTCATAAAAATCTATGGACCATACATTCATCATCAGTCTTAGGAAAGGTCAACCATAGGTCTGATTTTGTTTACTGTATGATTTGAACTGTATTTATGTCCTAAATGGAAATTCAGTAATCTTGTATACCTAAGAAGTTTCCTGAGACTTTTAATAAATTAGCCTTTATGCTATTTTATTAGTTCTTCACTACTCTCTCCCATCGTCCACATAGAGCATAATAAAACGCAAATTATTACTTTATTTTACCAGTATTTAACAATGTTGCCATTCTTCCCTCTCCTGGTTCCCTGCAGGTGTGCAGTGCTGGGTCCAGACTGCTAGTACAAGAGTCTGTCCAGGATAAATTGGTGGAAAAACTGAAGGCTCGACTGACCAAGTTCCGTCTTGGTGACAGCCTTGACAAATCAGCAGACATGGGCGCAATAGTGGATGAATCTCAGAGACGATCCATTGAGGAGTTGGTAGAGGATGCTCGTAAAGAAGGAGCTGATGTATGTACCTTATTTGTATCTTATTTGGGGTTTTATATTCTGGGTTACAAATTTGACCTTAGTTAAAAAGAATACCAGGGAAATTGTCTTAGTATGTAATAAAGATTTCAGTTGTAGTAAAATATCATATTAGGATAACCACTTACCAGAAAATGACAAAACATAAAAAAAATTGTATATTTATATTATGAGTGATTGACTGGTTTACAGAATTTGTTAACTGTTAACCTCCATATGAAGAGGTTGCCATCCCTTCTTTATTGCAACTGCTGTTAATGGTATTATACAAGAAACAACATCCAAAAGAATATTTGATGCATCAGTGTTTTAGTAATATAACATTAACCCTTTTTATTTTAAATGTGGAAACTGGTTATGCCATTATGTTTTAAATGTGTTTTTAATGTTGTGTGTGTTTTAACTTTGTGTATTTTAAATTTGAAGTTATTGTGTTTTTCTAGGTTTACCAGGCAACGGCATGTATGCCTGCCAGGGGCTGTTATTACCCTCCAACCATCATCACCAACGTACACACTGTCTCAAGGGTTGTTGCAGAAGAAGTATGTTACATGAGGGTTTTTTTCTTTATATTGCACAATTTAACTTGATTTGCATTTATTCTTACATGTGTACATGTTGGTTTGGTTCCCTTGCTAACCTTTAAACAAATATAAGGGTACTTCCACTACCGGTTCATCCAGTGTCAGGTTTATGTGACTGGGTGTTCATGGCAACACTATATCTGCTTAAATGGATAGATTATCTAAACAAATGAAATACTGTCTCTTAACAGGCAGAATGTGATTAGATGAATTTCCCAAGTTATTCAGGTGTTCTACAAGAGCTGTGTGCATTGTCTGAAATTTAGAGCTCAATAGCATACCCTTTTTTTATAAATAGTCATGTGACATAGGAAGGTAATAAGAGGTTCTGCACAAATAAAAAAAAAAGATAATTAATCCCATACTACACAGAGTAATAACTCTTTCTAGGTTTGCATCCAAAGTGCTTTATCAAAGATTTCATGATAATGTAGAAAGTTTTGTAAGGCATAGATATTCTTGAATCTTCTCTAACTTCGAAGCCAATTGGCAGCAATAATTAGTAAGGTTAATGACTCTGTTGGACATTGCCATGTACATGGAACTTTTAGAATAATATGCCCATTACTCCATAACAAATAAAAGGTGTAGTACTACCTCCAACATGTACTTTAAAAAAAAGAAAGTCAGTAAAATCTGTTTATTTTGTGTTTTGCTGTAAGTTAGCTATTGTCAATTGTACATATACATATAGTTTTGTACTGTTGTATCTAAGGTTGACACCTAACTCTTATACCATTATGTACATAAATAATAGATATTTGGGCCTGTGCTGGTAGTTCTTCCATTCCGGACAGCCAAGGAAGCTATAACCCTTGCCAACAACTCCATGTATGGTCTGGGAGGCAGTGTGTGGACTGAGAATATCAGCCTTGCCATGGAGGTGGCCATCAGTATCAAGGTGAGTCACATAACAGATCTAGGCCAAAGATATTCACCTGCTAAACAGGGTTGATCAGATCTTGGCAAAAACTGCAGATCCTGATCAATCAGCTTCCACTAAGTAATCTGATAAGGAAATGCAAGGCTTGCTGCTGAGTTTTTTGTTATTTGCCTTGTTAGATGTCTATTCTAGAAAATACTGAGAGTTTAGAGCTCTGTAACCTGGTTCTAGCACGCAAATTGTTCCTTTTGTCGGCTGATCATTGCAAGGCATTAACAGTTTCATAGATTATTTACATTTTTTGTCACTTTTACTTTTAAGTGGCAATTGAATACCTGTGTCTGGTGTTGTTTGGGTTTTTTTTCAAATTTTAATATATGTTGTAATAGGCATTCATAGATTACCATCATCATATTACAGTCTTGGGATTTCTTTGTTTGTTTACGATATAACTTATAAATATTTTGATTATTGACAAAAGTTGCAGGTTATGTTTTGAAAAGACATTACTTACGGCTGTAAAATATTCTTGCAAAATAGTGTGGACTTGCCATGTTGTAATCTTTCTAAAGTTAATGGTTTATATTTTATTATGTTCAGACTGGAACTATGTGGATCAACTCACACAATATGTTTGATGCAGCAGCTGGGTTTGGAGGCTACAAGCAAAGCGGTTATGGGAGAGATGGCGGCAGGGAGGTAGGGTACCACCCCAGGTCACTGAGGTGGTTACTACTATAGGTACTTACAATTGATGTAACACTGTTCATTGTAAAAATATTATGATCATTAGAAGATAGTTTAACTCTGGAAAGACTGTATTATTTTCTAGACATGTTTCCAGTATTTTCTGTTCTAAGCTTATTTTCATATATAATTTATCGTATGTGCCTGTTTTAAAAATGTTTAGCACAAGTCCTTGGCATTACCTAGTTATAAATTGGTCAGATTGTGTGTTACCTTGGCACGTTACATGCTCGACTTTATGTTTAATTAACTGCTGGCCTTTGAAACATACTCTCTAAAGCACATTAAAATATTAGATTCAAGTGAACATGTACATTCTTACACATTACTACACTATGTAGGGCCTTTACGAGTATGTGCGCCCAGCCTGGGAGTCCCGTCCACGGCCTAAAGATGTTGACCTTGACCTGAAGATGTTTGGTAACACACTGCCATCCAGACCAACAATAGAGGCAAGCTCTGATGCCACACCCAAGTTAGTACTGCCACATTTCAAGTGGTATAGTCTTTCTGATCAGTTGATATTGTTCACCTGATTATAACTTTTGAGAGTGTGTTTGTGCAATTATTGAAATCTGTTTTCTACAGTACTGATAACCTGTAGTGAATAAAAGTTAAGTTGTATTTTAATGACAGTTTGATTTTCATTTTAAGTGCATCATAATAAAGGCCAACAGAATGACACCTTACTGAAAAAGGTGCTTTCTACCTTACTGTCAAAGTTTAATTACCATCAGATATGGCCTTTAACTGTCTTTTTTGTTTGAAAACTCTTGAGTTCAATCAAGTTAAAAGTGTTCCTTTTATAAGGGAATAGTCGATACTTGAAAATGATTTTTTGTGGTGTTTTTTTTTCTTCAAAGATGATTGCTTCTTAAGTTTCTTACAATATAAACAATTCCGTACTGTTTATCTCGTCCACACAAAAACAAAACTAACTTGTACCATCTTACTAAGGCATTGAGTCAGAAAAACTTTTTTTTGAAATTACATTTGTTTAAGTATATATAAATAAACATTGCATTGTGTCTGTTACAAAGGGTGGACCGTACCTACAAGATGTACTATGGCGGTGCTCAAATGCGCCCAGATGCCCCGTACTCACGCCCTGTGGTAAACCCTGATGGGAAGGTCATTGGTCATGTGGGTGAGGGGAACAGGAAGGATATTAGGAATGCAGTAGAGGCTGCACACAATGCTGCACCAGGGTAAGTGGTAGACCTGATAGAGGTAGGTAGTGGGGGTGGTGGAATGATGGTGGGTTTAAGGGTCTGCAGGTTGTTGTTTTTAACTTTAAACAGAAAATTTCTCAGAAAATGTATTGTGGAGCACCTCTGTTAATCAGTTTCATTGAGAATTCAGCTGTTTCACTGATTACCTTGTATGCCATTTTACAACCTTCCTTTCTCAAGTTTCTATAGCTGAACTTGCATGGTAAATCCATTCTCATATATCCATGTTTGTGTGCCATGTAGATGTGATAAGCACATGTTCCCGATAACATGCTCAGATTGTGTAAAACCTCCAGTTTATAAGTTGCAATTCTTACCTGTCGATTATCACTGTGGTTAAAGTAATTTGAATCTGTTTGCATTTACCAATACATGTGTCTGGTACAGGTGGGGTAAGCGAGCAGCGCACAACCGCGCCCAGATCTTGTACTACATGGCCGAGAATCTGGAGATCAGGCGTAATGAGTTGGCAGATCATATCAATGAGATGACTGGATGTAGTCGAGAGGAGGGGCTGAAGGAGGTGGACCTCAGCATCAACCGACTGTTCCACTGGGGTGCGTACGCTGACAAGTACGGTGGAGAGGTCCAGGTGAGTTGCTCACAAGATCATCATATTGTTTTTAACTCATTGTTTTTAGTCTGGGTGTAATTACTTGCTCCTATTGTGTTATCCCACTAGTATATTTTAAACATGTAATGTGGAGATTTATACAAGTATTACCAGTATTTGTTTAAACAACTTTGCAGGAGACCACACTATATGGAGCTACAGTGAAGATCCATGAACCTGTTGGTGTGATTGGTATTGCCTGTCCTGACACATGTCCTCTTCTTGGATTCATCTCACTGTTTGCTCCAGCCGTTGTCAGGGGCAACACTGTCATCATTGTACCCAGTGAGAAGTACCCTCTGATGGCCCTCGATCTGTACCAGGTATTTGGAACTGTATTTAACTTGTTAATCATATGGTTGGTGCAACTTCATTTGTTAAGTCATCATATCTTTCAAATTTGCACGATTAGTTGTCCAAACTGATCAGGCTTACTTAAATTATAATATATTTTGAACACTCTTTGCACAAATGTGCGTAGACTGTTAAGTTAGTAAATGTCAATTATTATTACATTTCAGATAAGTTTCATTAGCATGTACAGTTTAATATCAGTTTAGTTTTTAGTTTTATGCCATATTTGTCTACACACATAATTGTCTTGTACTGGAAATTAATCTCATTTCCCTTGGTCAGATCTTTGACACATCCGACCTACCAGGAGGAGTAGTGAATATCCTCACTGGTGACCGTGACCACTTGACCAAGTACCTGGCAGAACATCAAGACGTACAGGCCATGTGGTACTTTGGCACTGCTCAGGGATCCAAGTTTGTGGAGTACACATCTGCAGAGAATGTCAAGCGCACCTGGGTTAACTATGGGTAAATAAGGTTTCTGCATTACTTGAAACTCTTTTCTTAAAATACATTAGGTTAAAGGTGGTATCGGACAGTTTGAATATATCTTATACATGTAACAATATATTACCCCTGTTCTGGGGTATATGTGCATAACTGTTGCATAAAATTATCTTTACTTTGAGTAATGGCTGATATAACATTACACCAAAAGTAGGTCATGAAATATATTGGTATTAATTTCCATTATTACCAAATCTATAAAATTAATAAGCACGATGGGGATTCCATCTAAAAATAGATGTCGTTGTCAGAGCTGATTACCAGAATGATCATGTAACATGATCTCAAAAGTAAGTGGTCACATGGTTTTCTTAGTTTAAAAATAGCTAACTTTACAGAGTTGCTCGGATAGGAAATACATGTTTGTGATGATGAGTGGGTTGTCATGCTTCCCTTTTCACATAGATGTAGGGCACCAATAAACAGCATTTCACAAAAACTTCTCAGGTAACAATAATTTGGTTGCATGAGGGAGAAAAAATGGTCCAAACTGACAGATACCACTTTTAACTTGAGCTTTATAGATGTGATTTTTTTTAACTAAATTCCGTACTATACTGAACTTTAAAAGACCTATGGAAAAAATTGCCAAAAGCTGGAAGACCTCCCACCATAACAGTTGTTGCCTGACTATGGCTCAAACCCATAATGTGGTGATGGGTTAAGGAGTTAGAAGTTGTTAACTCGAATCATTTGGCCATAGGAACCTGGTACAGTATTGCTTATACATGTAGTTGATCATAGCAGTACTGTTGTCATTCAGTGAATAGCAATGATATGTCCAAAATTCATTCAGCAGGGTTATTTTTTATGCCTTTGAGCTAAAACAAAATAGTTAAGTGCAAAAAGACAGTTATCTTGTTACATGTTGAAGTAAAAAATTTAATCAACATGGTTAAAAATGGTAATGATATATCTGCTTCGCTCACGCATAGGCAAATATAACAGTAGTTCCACAACAGGCTGGTCTGGTGTCAGGATTATGTGACTGGTTGTGGTATCATGCCACGTGTTCACAGTAAAGGCAGCACTTTAAACAATGTATCTGCTTCAAGTGGACTCCAAATAGCTAAAATACTGTTGGTGGGATGATTAATCCAACAAACTAAAAGCTTAGATGATTGTTTCCCTGTTCATACAAAATAAATTGACATTTTAATATTTTACTTAACATTTTACCAACATATGAGCAATTCTATAACTTGTGAGCAGAACCTCTGAACAAATTTAAAAAGAATTCAGCCTTAGCAGTTACTATTTTCCTTACTTTTTGTCTAAAGTAGCAATAGATGACATACCTTTATAGAATAACACCAGATTATCTCCCTTATATGCAGATTTAAAGTACCGTCAATGCCTTACATTTAAAAAAATAACTAAATCAACTGCTACAGTTTATGCTCTGCTAATTGTAACTAGATGAGTAAACAATTGAGACTTGTTTATCAAATAATCACTTAAGTTAACTAGTAAACTAGCAGTGCAAATAAAAAACTCATGTCAAATAATGTGTTGGAACCTTTCCTGACAGAGGAGACAACACCTTAAAGACAAAGGAAATTCAAAATTTACATGACAAACATAACAGTTGTTCCAGCTTTTCAATCATATGTAACACAAATGGTGTGATACTGATTAAAATTTATGGTCCAACAACAGCAGAAAGCGCAAATGTTTGACCATTTTTTGTTTCTATGGGTACACCTCAAAACCTTCCAATTAACCATGGCATTGTTTTGTACATCAGGATTGACCGAGACTGGACTGACCCAGAACAGGGACATGGAGAAGAGTTCCTTTACCACTCGGTGCAGGTGAAGAATATCTGGATCCCCATGGGCGAGGTGTTTGCCAACTGAATAAAGCTCCCCACCTCCTCTCAGCCCTTCCCTCCACAGTACACCATCACACACTGGGACTGATGGCATCTGTCAGGAGGTTGAACTTATGAAGAATACCATGTTTGACTTAGCTATGAATATGTTTAAGATTGAGAACTACTCAGATTAAAGTTTTCCCATACTGAAAAGTCTACAAAGGATTATATTAAATAAACATATTAATCTTTGTCCTGCTACATTAAGGATTTGTTAATAACGTCAAGGATTTGTTAAAACTACAGTCATAGTTATTCCTAAGTGACTTAATGCAGAAGTCATAAGATTTACTGATAAAGACACCGTAGGGAAGATTCTTATCATCATAAATAGGAACTGACTAATCAGGATCTACACTATTTGTCCAGGCCTTTTTATTTTGTACCGAGCAGGCAAAAGCTTAAGAGGGCCAAGTTGGACTTATCAATCAGTGTCAAAATTTGAAACAAGATTTAAACTTTTCATTTAAAATGGATTTCCCACAAATGCCATGTATAAAAGCTGTACATATTAATAAATTCATGGTGTAATTTTGCAACTACATGTATATTTGACTTATTGCTTTTTGACAAATTACTTATGTCATGAATGACATCGTATATGTGTGATAAAACATCACAAGAAAGTGTGACACTTTACTGTTTCCATGTTTATATTAAGTTGACCATATTTGATGTCTGGTAACAGGTTCACATAGACACAGTCATCTTTATAGCCAGGACAGAGTAGAGGTTATTTATGTAACTGTAGAGTGTGTTCGAATAGTGTTAAAGTATAACTTGTGTTACAAGTGCTGTTATTTACACGGAGATGATTTAGTTGTTTTCCAGTCCTAATCATTGTGTTAATAATAAGGTAGAAATTACTGTGCATTTTTGGGCTAGTCTATGTAAGCGCTTTATGCTGTCCAAGTTTTATTTTAATGCACAGTTGTATTATTAATCAGATTTTAATCAAAGGTAGCTTACCTGGTAGCCTTAAACTTAATAGGTGTTGCTAGTGTTTTACTGAGACAAGATAATTTGTTTTTTGTTAATCAGCTTTTTGTTAATTATTAGATCATTTTGTTTTATATTGCAATGTTTATGATTATGTAAATGAAAATGTTTATTTGGAGATAATGATATGGTGTGACTAGTCGTTTGTTATTGTGTAAGAGTCACAATTGACCAAAATGACATACATTGCAATGTATTGAATTGTATATATACTTTTCCATTTATCCATTTAACTGTTTACCAAAGAACATGAAATTATAAGTAGGTTGTAGTTTTTTTTCGCAGTATTATGCTGAATTGTTAATCAGCATGCATTAGAAATAATTATTTCAGTGCATTTTCTGTCTTAAGATACTGAATATTTTCTGGAGAATTATATATGCATTTGTTCTAGTCTATTAGGTGTATTTACTGAGTATCACTAACTTGCAAAGCAGTTTCTGTCAGTCTGTCATCCACCAAACTGTTTAAATTTTTGCCCCCAATTTAACATTTTCTTTTATAGCAAAATTGGGTGTGTGGATGCAGTTTCGAGTATTGCAAACATACTTTAGGTTCTTTATACCTTTCAATGAATAAACACTAGTGTGTATCTTTCAGAAGTGGCTTGAGGACTACTTAGAAAGTGTGAAAAGGAACTGTTATTTAGATACTACCTGTGCACATGAGGACATACACATACAACATGTGAAATAAGAGTCAGAAAAGTTGCAACAAACGTTTACTAGTTCTGAAGACAATCATTTTAATATAACATTAACAAGTTACATATTTCCATATTGTCACTTAATTATTATAATAATATTTATACATAACATAGCTTGAATCTCCTTTAGATATTCTTTTTCTGTATTTTTCACTTGATGAAAAGACATCAGAGTTTATACTATTTTTTTAGAATCTGTGCATATGGTACTTAACATAAAGTTTCTGAAGGACAAATGATGTACTAAGAAGATTTAGATTGCTGTAATTTTGATGCACAAGAAAACATTTATTGCCATACTTTGCTAGGTGTAATATTCATCCAAAATAATAAAGATATTTCATGTACAATATTTGTCAACTCATCCTTTTATCAAAATGTTTGTTGGACATTGAATGCCATTGACAGAAAATTCCACTGGACAGAACTCTGATCTTACTACACTTGTCTCCCTTTGTCACATTTTGGGACACAATGGAACTCATTTAATTTTTAAGTTGTTTGTTTGTTTATTAGGTTTATCATCCCAATTTTTAAGTTGCTCGAATGTTTGACTCCTAACATCCTGGCAGTAAACATGTCATTGTACACAAATTGTCAAAAAGTAGGCTAAAAGAGTAAAAAAATAAATACTGTTTGTTTTTATGTGAAAGCAGAAAACACACAAACACTACATTTAATCAGTTTTATTTTGTCAAAAAAGTATAACATTTCATTATAAAACAAATTGCATGATATAATTTAACAACATTTTTCATAATACATGTATTTAAAAAAAAAGGTCCAGCAAAATTAAATTTCAATTTAGGCAAAACACAGTACAATGGATACTGACAATTAAAACTGTTAACATTGGAATTCATAGTCTAAATGTATCATTTTTGTTATTTTTAGGGAATATTAAAGGATACTTAATTTGATATCCGGGTTTCCGTCGAACGATCCGAACGGATATCCGGATGTAAATCTTAGTTAATTCTGATGTTGCAGTCGGATGTGTGCGGGTTTACTAACGTTTCCATTGACATAATTAAATCATCATTTCAATTGAAATAATTAAATCAACATTTCCATAGGCATAGGCACTTCATCATTTTAATAAATAATGAAATACGTACCCTTTTGCGGTGGATTTGTCTACGGACCTCACAAAATGTTGACAAACATCGGACTGAAGATTGGAAGGCAAAACTAATGATTTGTTTAGAAAGTGGATGTGAATGAGTCAAGATCACCTTGATCGAATGAAAACATAATAAATTCATCAATTCATTTATACAATCCAAACAAACTTAATTAAACATGAGTAACTGATCTTTGCCGACAAACCTGTTAATTGTCTATATAATTGTAGCTCTATCTCTTCTTAATAAAGCCGAACAAACGAAATTAAAGATAATAATCCTTAATCAAAATGGATAAGTAAAAGCTTCAAACAATGGCTGTTAATTGGCAAATTATTTTACATAAGCTTTAGCACATTTCTAAAACTGTGAAGTTCATCAACAAAATTAAAGATAGTATTCGCTAAACAAAATGGATCAGTAGAAGCTTCAAACGTTGGCAGTTAATTAGTATGTTATTATACATACCATCATGCTTTAGCACATTTCTAAAACTGTGAAGCCAAATATATGATACTGCGTGTCACCACCTGTCGATAATCCGTTTCACCTGCGTATGCGTGAATGGACACTGGCATGACAGCAGAAAGATAACTTAGCAAAATGGCCAAAACATTTAATTAAATGTTTAAAATTTTACATTTTTTAAGCGAATATTCGGATACCAAAGTCGATTCGGATATCCGATGATTCGAACGGATATCCATTGACATCCCTAGTTATTTAAGTAACCTAAATAATCACAGGAACAAATTATTGAAATATAAATTTGCTGACTGCACAGGAAGTTCTAAATAAATCCCTGAAAACCATTTATATCTCAATTACACTTAAACATTATCATTGCAAGGACAAGCAACTGTAAACCAGCATATTTATATTTCATTTGAATGTTAACTTCTTGCTGCGACATTTGTTATTAGCTCATATTAAGTTATAGGTTGGTTTAAAAACTTCATAATAGGGTCAAAAGCCTTATTGCTGGAGACGCAGCATCAAATAATTCAGATCCTGATCAGATGGCTCCCAGCAGTATACTATTTACTATTAAAGTATTACTATTTATACTATTTGCCCAAGCCCTATAAGAGCTAAACAAGCTAACAAGGATTACAAATGTGCCACATCCAAGGCGCCACAGAAAGCACACACTGTAAATGAACTAGACACTCTCTTACACGGTCTCTTTATTACATAAATATGTGACAGAAACATAATACTGTATAACAGGTAAAGTTCGCGTGGTGATAAATTTCGCGTTTTTCGCGAACGACCTATATTCGCGAACATTTTCGACAGCGAAAGTTTTTGACCAAGCCAAACGGTGTTCTGTCAATAGCTACCGTACTATTCACCAACCATGACATGTTTTGTATGCTGTGTGTTATTCTGAAAATAACATTTTATTTATTTTACCTTCACCATATTTATATTCCTGCCGATTGACAGGTATGTTTTCATTCATATTTGAATTATATAAAGTAATTGTCACAGCTACCGTATCAGTTTTTAATACTTGTAGCAAACTCCTGATCGCTTAACTGATAATACTATAATTATTCACACCTTTAACAATAGGTCACCTTTTTGCATGTTGCAGGTGTGATATAAGAGGTGTATACAAAGCCAATTACAGGTATATTTTACAGGTATTGCTTGACATAATTGGCTACGATCTCTTGCCCTCGGGCGATATTTAGGACGTGTATATATTTCTTAAGCGGTGATCTCTAGTCAGTTGGTGATTTTTATGAACGTGTTAATATTACGACCACCCCTAGAATTGGTTTCTCGCGAACATTTACTTACGCGAAATGTCTAAAAGTGTCTAAAATGATAAAATCGCGAACTTTTTGATGCGCAAAAATAAAGTGTTATACAGTAACTAGCTAAGAGCATAGGAACTAGACTATTTGGTACATTGCTTTTATTTCCTTTGTTTGCTTCATCTTTTTTGTAAGCTGTAGTGTTAACTTTGGCATAACTGGTTTCTTTTGTGTGACATAAACTCTGCAAAAAAACTGAATTTCAATTAATGCCTACTACCCTTTTTATAATCAAAAGCTACACTAATAATTGTGGCAGGCCCAGGCTCTTTCATTTCTCTGAAAAGGTCTCACCATGCTTTATTTTATACATGTATGTGTATACAGCCCAAGCATGTCTTTTCTTCACGATACCATAAAAAGTTTATGGTTGCACTACACTGTGCCATAATTCCAAGTTCAGATACCACAAAGAAGCTTATGGGTTGCACTACACTGTGCCATATCTCCAAGTTCTGATACCATAAAGGATCTTATGGTTGGGCCATACCTTGTCATATCCCCAAGTTCTGATACCATAAAGGATCTTATGGTTGGGCCATACCTTGTCATATCCCCAAGTTCGGATACCATAAAGGATCTTATGATTGGGCCATACCTTGTCATATCCCCAAGTTCGGATACCATAAAGGATCTTATGGTTGGGCCACACCTTGTCATATCCCCAAGTTCGGATACCATAAAGGTGCTTATGGGTTGCACTACACTGTGTCATATCTCCAAGTTCAGATACCATAAAAGAGCTTATGGTTAGGCCACACTGTGTCATAACTCCAAGCTCAGATACCATAAAAGAGCTTATGGTTAGGCCACACTGTGTCATAACTCCAAGTTCAGATACCATAAAGGTGCTTATGGTTGTGCCATATCTCCAAGGGCAAATACTATAAGGAGCTTAAGGTTGTGCCACACTGTGTCATATCTCCATGTTCAAATTCTGTAAAGGGGCTAACAGTTGTGCCAAATCAGGTCAAACCATCAGATACTCAGCATTACATGGTTAGCAGTGGACAGGCTGTTGTTCTTCTGTAAAAGAAACAAGTTTGTTTTTCAGCCTGTTGCAAAATAATGTGACAAAAGTTTTTATGTGTTTGGCCATTCTAATGTACTGTATAGTTGTATGAAAGTAAATAGTTACAAAGAGCCAGTTACTGGTTTCATCCCTACAAACTTGTTTATAGCAACCACAGATGAACACTTGTTTGGGTCAAAGTGCTGTATTTTTAGACTGCTTCTTTTTTTTTAAAAGAATATTAACATTTAGTAGGTGTACAAGCATATACCTTTTACATAAAATATAATTATCATTGAATCTGAATGTGATTTAAGTATCGTAATTAAATCAAGTCACTAAAATGACAGTCTAGATATTTCCTTTAAAACAAGCACTTATGTGCAAAGAAGGAATAAACCTGACGTCATAGCAAATTACTGTTTAACTTGACAGTAAAAACAACGCATCTAGCAATATGGCTATTGATTTGCATTTTTTTAGAATTATATCACAGTGACATAATTATGGTAAATTAAGCTATTTTGGTGGCAGAAGACAAATATTTGAAGTGAACAACCAGCACATCACAGATCATCTAGAAGACCTTCTCACACCAAGTCCTTAGCACTGACCATGACTGAGACCCTCATGGCCATGACCTGAGCAGTCAGAGTAATAACAACTCTGCTACTAATCATTGACTATAGATGCATCCCCATGCAACCCAATATGACTATTAATAATATGTGTATTTGTAACAATAATTTACATTAAAACAATGGCTGTTTCAAAAATTAACCCCTAGAATGTACAAAGGAGTATATATGTTACCATATAAGTAGCAAATGGTCCCAGGTATTGGGAATATCTGCGTACCGCCTCTTGAATGTCCGAGGGTTGGATGGCCTGAAAGGGAGGACTATCTAATCCACCTGTTCCACTCTGTATTGGAAAAAAAGCACATATGTTAGGTTAGTTAAGGGGTTTGTAATTGCAAATGTTGATGTTCACGAATGCAACTAGGAGTCTCTAGGAATCTTTATGCCTGGCAATCTATCTGTTTAGTTGTTAGCACATAACTAAGAATTATGTATTGGTTTCATTGGGGTGCATTGGTGAAATGGAAATTATCTCCCTTGTTAGATAATATCCAAGGTAATACCATTAGTAGGTAGGTCCTTTTAGTTGGAATTCTTGGACATTATCCCCTGTTCTTTTTCAGATGATGCAATTACAAAAAGCAAAATACTTTTGCATGATTTTAAGCATTAAATCCATTGAAAAATGTATAGAGATATTTTATTTAAACATGAAAATAGAGGTGCTTGTTCATGATGGTTTACCTACATGTGTGTATCACAAGAATGGCATTAAATTCAACATACACTCCAAAGAGTACAAGAAAAAAAACAAAATAATCCAAATAAAAGGACCTATTTGCATGTAGAGACTATTCAGGGGAGGCTATCCACCATGTCTCTTAACAAAAAAGCAAACTAAGAGTAATGTTATTCTAACTAAAGGCTATAGTAAAAGCAATTTCCAGTTCCTAATTTCATCCAAGGATCTAAAGCTGTAACCTTGCTCAATTGTCAGGTACATTAAAAGCTCTAGTTATAGAAATTTGTATGAATCTATTTTAGTTGCACAAAATAAATTATAGAAGTTGATGAATTTCTCAATAGAATTCTCGGACATAATCAACTATCACAATAAAGCTATATAAAAATGTACCATAGTCAAGAAAAATGTGAGCCATTATGGTGCTCAAAGCTGGGACTCTTTTCTAACAAAGTGAATGCTCTACTAATGAGCTAATCAGACCACTACAAATTTTCTCCCTATGACCTGACCACTAAAAGTTGTCTTCTCTGACACTTCTTGCTCCAAAGGTGGAGAATAAAAGTATGACAGTTATATAATCCATGTTATCCACATTCACATCAAACATACATGTAATGCATTACACTATATAAAAGAGAAATGCAAATGTAACTGACACTTGATCCCAAAGATGCAATGACCTTAAATATGACCCTGACTTAAATATGACCTTAACTTTTATGGTTTCTCATGTAAATGTTAAGTGTCATACACCTTCAAAAGTATGTCAGTAAGATTTGGAGTTTGATTACAGTACTACACTTGAGTAATCATTTATAAATAATGACCTTAAAGGTTGCACATGTCAATGTAAAGATGCTGAAGCTGAGTTAAAGTACTGTAAAAATGGCAAAGTGTGGCTGAGACATGAAACTATAGCTTGAGTAGCCATTTATAAGGAATGACTATAAACATGACCTTGAGAGTTGCCCTGTGTGACATACCCAAGTGTACCTGGATGTTGGTGAGTTGGTCAAGTTGGACTGAACAGTGAATTGCTGTCAATAAACATATAAAACAAGTGAAAACAAGAGGCCGTCAGAGACGGGTGATGCTCCCCGAATGGGTACTTTGTCACAAAAAAAAGGTTAGTTGTATGAATATTGAGGTTTATTTTGAAAATGTTGTAGTACTATGAAATCAGACATAAACATAAACAAAGGGCAATGACTTAACAAGAGCCGGTCAAATCCGACTTCAAATAACGAAGTTATGGGCCGGACAAGGTTTTGCTGCAAGGTCATGTTGTGACCTTGACCTTCAAGGTAGCGACCCAAATGTTAGCGCGACATATCGTCTCAACATGGTGATCATTTCTGTGAAAAAGTTTCGAAATCCAACTTCAAATAACAAAGTTATGGGCCGGACACGATTTTGCTGCAAGGTCGCGGTGTGACCTTGACCTTCAAGGTAGGGACTTAAATGTTGCGCGCGTCACGTCGTCTCAACATGTTGGTCATTTCTGTGAAATAGTTTCGAAATCCGACTTCAAATAACGAAGTTATGGGCCGAACACGATTTTTCTGCAAGGTCGCGGTGTGACCTTGACCTTCAAGGTAGGGACCCAAATGTTGCGCGCGACACGTCGTCTTAACATGGTGGTCATTTCTGTGAAATAGATTCGAAATCCGACTTCAAATAACGAAGTTATGGGCCGGACACGATTTTGCTGCAAGGTCACGCTGTGACCTTGACCTTCAAGGTAGGGACCCAAATGTTGCGCGCGACACGTCGTCTCAACATGGTGGTCATTTCTGTGAAGTAGTTTCGAAATCCGACTTCAAATAACGAAGTTATGGGCCGGACACGATTTGGCTGCAAGGTCACGCTGTGACCTTGACCTTCAAGGTAGGGACCCAAATGTTGCGCGCGACACGTCGTTTCGAAATTCGACTTCAAATAACGAAGTTATGGGCCGGACACAAATGGGACGTACGGACGGACGGACAAGGCGGCGACTATATGCTCCCCCGAAAGTTTTCGGGGAGCATAATTATAGACATGCATCTACAGCTTGAGTAGCCAGGTATAAAAAATGATCATAACGTAACCTTTTATATGAGCTTGACCTGAAGGGTTGCACTTGTGTGTAAAAAACAAAAGTGGAATATTGGAACAGAGTGAGTGGCCCACCCAGTATTGCTTATTCTTATGGTCTCTTAATATGGTTTATTGTTAGCTTTATATACTGGCAATACAAGTGTACATTGATGGTTTGACTTCGTTGATTACGGTATCTTAAAACTTGCTTATTACATGAAACTACATGCAGAAGATGCTCACCTTTTTCTTCTTTTTTGTCTTTATTTTGCCAGTAATCTGCTGCTGTTGTTGCTGCTGTTGCATGGCTGGGAGGGTGCTGAGTGAGGGAGACTGGCCACTTACAGTTGGGGTGGTAGGGGGACTCTGTTACCATAGAAACAATATAAATGAATAACTCTGTTACCACAAAAATAATGTATACATGTAACTTTGTTACCACAGAATTAAATAAAACATAACTCTAGTAGCATGGAAACAATGTAAATACATAACTCTAGTACCATGGAAACAATGTTTTATATAACTCTGCTACTATGGAACAAATGGGAACATAAATGTGATACCATGGAAACAATATAAACATATAACTATGGTTCGTTCCACATACTGTCATCATTTGTGTACATTACTACTTCACAGTATCTGCCAAGACATTATCTTTCATAAATGTTTATGAAGAATTATTATGAAATTATTACAATTTACTTCAAATTAAACAATACCTAAGACTATGTTTCTAATATATTTGTACACAATGTAAAAGGACATGTTTTTGTGTGTTTTTTAACTCTTGACTTTTGTTATAACCACGTATACATGGAACTTTTATAACAGTATTTTTAAATAAATTTTGACAATATGACTTTATAAAAATAACACAATTAGACCTTCCCTAATTTGTTCACATTTACACAACATTTTGCTGAAACAGGCTATAAAAAAAAAAGATAGAAATGCATCTCAAATATAATAGTATTTTTTTTACCTACAATATTATGTTTTCTTAAATATAACTATGTCAATCACATATAACCTTGATTGTAAGTCAATAATTCACTGAGCTATACCGTAGAGGGAGAGATGATGCCGGGTTTGTTGGGCTGGCCGAGGGAGCCTACAGCCTCTGCCAGACCATGGTTGATGCTAGGCAGGGTGAGAGACCGGGGCTCACGCACATCCCCTGCCTGATCCTGCTTCACCATCAATGCAAGGTCCACCAGCTACATGAAACAAAGGTAGATATATATCTGATATATTCACTATACAAGGTAGAAGGACTCATACTGAGGCAATGAGAAGAAAACTGTTTTCATTCATTACCATCAATGCTAGGTGTATGGTAAAGACAGAGGCAGTCTTATATAACAAAGCTCTGGAGTAAACAGGCAAGTCTCTTGACGTGAGAAAGACAATATTCTTAAAGTCCACTTGCTACACAGTTAAAATTTACAATATATGTAAATATATGTACAATATAGTAACTACAAACAACAATAATTTGTGGATGGTGTAGAAAATGTCATTAAACTATACACAGTGAAAAAAACTACCAGCATAAAATGCACCAAAGGAATCACACTAAGCATTGTTCTTGATATAAGTTATCTACTGTCTACTTTGCTATACTACACATAAGTTTGATTATCTCCTCCTTTATTCTATATAAAAGTTTGACTATTTACTTGGTTATACTATATACAGGTTAGAAAATATACTCTGTCTTCACTGTTTTACTATAAATAAGTTTGACTATTTTAACTGTTATACATGTACTATAAATAAGTTTGACTATTTTAACTGTTATACATGTACTATAAATAAGTTTGACTATCTTAACTGTTATACATGTACTATAAATAAGTTTGACTATTTTAACTGTTATACTATAAATTAGACTATCTTCACTGTTATACTATAAATAAGACTTTATTCATTGTTATACTATAAATTAGACTATTTGCAATGTTATATTATAAATACGTTTGACTATCATCACTTTATACTATAAATAAGATTGACTATCTTCACTGTTATACTATAAATAAGTTTGACTAACTTAACTGTTATACTAAAATTAGACTATTTTCAGTGTTATACTATAAATAAGATTGACTATCTTTACTGTTATACTATAAATAAGATTGACTATCTTAACTGTTTTACTATAAATAAGATTGACTATCTTTACTGTTTTACTATAAATAAGATTGACTATCTTCAATGTTATACTATAAATAAGATTGACTATCTTTACTGTTATACTATAAATAAGATTTACTATCTATTCTGTTAAACTATAAATTAGTCTGAATCTTTACTTTAATATAGTATATAAAAGTTTGAGTATCTATAAAAAGGATATATTGCATACAAGCTGAAGTGCCATACATGTAGGAAGGGCTACAGCTTAAAAGGTTCACTTACAAGATAGCTACATATTCAACTGTACAATGTCACATTTAAAGTATCTTCATTATCAGTAAATTCCAAGTTGTTTAAAAGTGAAGCAAAAATATTCTTTGAAACATATTTTGGTTAAGATTTTTGTGATTGTCGAAGGTATAATACTGCTATATTGATTTGTATGTGATCTCAAACCAATAGCACCAAAAAGTCAAATATGACATGTATCTATCAAGATATAGCCAACCAGTTTAAATTACTCAACTATAGGTGTATGTGAACACTTCTGCAATACACCCTACAAGTACATTTGGAATTCATTTACAAAAAGGCGTATGTACTTTAAGTAATTGATTAGGCTTGTAACATGGCATTGTGAGAGGCAAAGGGAATAACTTCTTTTTCAATAAATGAAGAAAAGATAGTAAATGAGAGATCTTCAAAGACTACTACACTGAAATCAAAGGGAAATATTATACTTGCTGCCCCGTTTTTTTGTGTTTGTGTAAAATAAACATTTTAAACGATGAAAGACGACAACTAGAGATAGTCCTTAAGTGAGAGAGATTTCATGACTCTATCTAATACTGCCATGGTAAATCCTTCAGATCTCTCCTTCATATATTTGTATTACAACGGAAATGCTAGCCATATTTATGAGTAACCTTTTATTACAGAATAGAATCTCATGTACCAACAGAGAATGTAACATTTTACTCAGACAATAAAACAGAAGTAGAAACATTTAAATACTTCAAAGTGGTATCTAACACTTATCTGGGGGGTTTTATGTTACATGGTACCTACACAATGTTGGTCATATTGGCAACGTCCAGCTAATTATTGGTGGAGGAAGCCCCCAGATTTACATTTGGCTTAGAACCACCAGCTCACCACAGGTTAACTGGAAAACGTTTCCCACATTCTTGCCCTGACCAGGACTCAAACCTCTGCTGTAAGGATGCTGACAAGTTACAAGTTAGCAACTTGAGCTGCCTAGCCATGGACACCATATTTGACAAGGCATTTTTGTTCAATAAGCTTATGTTGTATTACAGTAATTTAATTACAAATTCTGTTGTAGAAAGATAGGTTTTATTGCCAGATGTATAGTCTATATTTAGCAGAGATCCCCAACACATCTAGAGTTAGATCATGTTGAAACTTTACAGGTTGTCATTATAATTGTACAATGCTAAAGGTTAAGTTAACAAGTGCATTTATGTGGCAACTTCCAGCTGTATTGGTTGAAACAGACACCAAGCATAAGCTTAAGCCTAACCACCAACACATTGCAACATAGCTGGGAAACCATTACAGACACAACTTAACTGAGAAACCATTACAGATGCAACTTAGCTGGGAAACCATTATAGACACAACTTAGCTGGGAAACCATTACAGACACAACTTAGCTGGGAAACCATCACAAATGCAACTTAGCTGGGAAACCATTATAGACACAACTTAGCTGGGAAACCATTACAAATGCGACTTAGGTGGGAAGCCATTACAGATGCAACTTAGATGGGAAACCATTAAAGATGCAACTAAGCTGGGAAATCATTACAGACACAACTTAGATGGGAAAGCATTAAAGATGCAACTTAGCTGGGAAACCATTACAAATGCGACTTAGCTGGGAAACCATTACAGACACAACTTAGCTGGGAAATCATTACAGATGCAACTTAGATGGGAAACCATTAAAGATGCAACTTAGCTGGGAAACCATTACAAATGCGACTTAGCTGGGAAACCATTACAGACACAACTTAGGTGGGAAACCATTACAAATGCGACTTAGCTGGGAAACCGTTACAGATGCAACTTAGGTGGGAAACCATTAAAGATGCAACTTACCTAGGAAACCATTACAGACACAACTTACCTAGGAAACCATTACAGACACAACTTAGCTGGGAAACTATTACAGACACAACTTAGCTGGAAAACCATTACAGATGGAACTTAGGTGGGAAACCATTACAGACACAACTTACCTAGGAAACCATTACAGTCACAACTTAGCTGGGAAACCATTACAGACACAACTTAGCTGGGAAACTATTACAGACACAACTTACCTAGAAAACCATAACAGATGCAACTTAGGTGGGAAACCATTACAGACACAACTTACCTAGGAAACCATTACAGACACAACTTAGCTGGGAAACCATTACAGACACAACTTAGCTGGAAAACCATTACAGATGGAACTTAGCTGGGAAACCATTACAAACACAACTAAGCTGGGAAACCATTACAAACACAACTTAGCTGGGAAACCATTACAAACACAACTTAACTGGGAAACTATTACAGACACGACTTACCTAGGAAACCATAACAGATGCAACTTAGCTGGGAAACCATTACAGACACAACTTAGCTGGAAAACCATTACAGATGGAACTTAGCTGGGAAACCATTACAAACACAACTAAGCTGGGAAACCATTACAAACACAACTTAGCTGGGAAACCATTACAAACACAACTTAACTGGGAAACTATTACAGACACAACTTACCTAGGAAACCATAACAGATGCAACTTAGCTGGGAAACCATTACAGACACAACTTAGCTGGGAAACCATTACAGATGCAACTTAGCTGGGAAACCATTACAGACACAACTTAGCTGGGAAACCATTACAGATGGAACTTAGCTGGGAAACCATTACAAACACAACTTAGCTGGGAAACTATTACAGACACAACTTACCTAGAAAACCATAACAGATGCAATTTAGGTGGGAAACCATTACAGACACAACTTACCTAGGAAACCATTACAGACACAACTTAGCTGGGAAACCATTACAGATGGAACTTAGCTGGGAAACCATTACAAACACAACTAAGCTGGAAAACCATTACAAACACAACTTAGCTGGGAAACTATTACAGACACAACTTACCTAGGAAACCATAACAGATGCAACTTAGCTGGGAAACCATTACAGACACAACTTAGCTGGGAAACCATTACAGATGCAACTTAGCTGGGAAACCATTACAGACACAACTTAGCTGGGAAACCATTACAGATGGAACTTAGCTGGGAAACCATTACAAACACAACTAAGCTGAGAAACCATAACAAACACAACTTAGCTGGGAAACCATTACAAACTCAACTTAGCTGGGAAACCATTACAGATGGAACTTAGCTGGGAAACCATTACAGACACAACTTAGCTGGGAAACCATTACAGATGGAACTTAGCTGGGAAACTATTACAAACACAACTAAGCTGAGAAACCATAACAAACACAACTTCGCTGGGAAACCATTACAAACTCAACTTAGCTGGGAAACCATTACAGATGGAACTTAGCTGGGAAACCATTACAGATGGAACTTAGCTGGGAAAGCATTATGCATGCAACTTAGCTGGGAAACCATTACAAACACAACTTAGCTGGGAAACCATTACAGATGGAACTTAGCTGGGAAATCATTACAGATGGAACTTAGCTGGGAAACCATTACAGATGGAACTTAGCTGGGAAAGCATTATACATGCAACTTAGCTGGGAAACCATTACAGATGGAACTTAGCTGGGAAACCATTACAAACTCTAAATCATAAAGAATTTCATAACCACATTGTCAACAGTGAAGATAGTCAATCTTATTTATAGTATAACTGAATAAGTTTATAAGTTATAGCCATAATTAATTCAAATTTTTAAATACACACTTGTCCAAACTAATATCTAAAAGGCACACTCCAGCTTTTAAATTAAATTTAATTTTGTATCAGCTGCTCATTTTATTACATATTTAATGAAAGATTTGCTCAGCAATACATTTGATAACCTCGTATTGATATAATTGATCTACCCCTATTGGCCTAGCAGGCTTTATTTACAATGAAGGCAACAACTAATGTAAAGTCAACAGTTGACAATCAATAACCAACTACAAATATGCCTTTGCCTTTAGTGGCATAGGGTGAAAGTTAGCAATATAGAAGTTCAGTAGTCAAGATTGAAAAGGAAAGTCACCTTATACTTCCTGACCTGGTTTCATTCTACCCACCTGTACAGGTGTCTGCCCTCAGAGAAACTACTGGGTTATACAATGTTTGTTTGGACATTGTATACTCTTCACGCTTAGCCAGTTAAGATTTGTATTAAATACATCCTTCTAAATGTTCTTTTTTCCTGATAATTTTCATATACTGATAAAAAAACTTAATGTTAAAGACTTGGGAGCGAATATTAAAGATACTGGTGAGACATCTCCTATCAAATACAGACAAGTAAGTTAATTGCATTCATAAATTTAAGCAAAATTTCACAGCAAAGAATGGGTTATAATATGATAAAGTAACAACCATTTACAGTACAATTATGTAGTTATTGATTCAGATAGTATGAAAGATAAGCTCATATTAAAAAATAAGTTACCCAGTTATTTTGCTTTATTACATGATTGACAGATGTTAAATGATATTGATTGATATTCTGAGCCCCTAAATTAACCATTTTTTTTTTATTAAGACTACTTTTACTACTACAGTGATAGTTGCTTTAAGCAACATGTTAAAAGTAATGACCATTATTATAAATTCAGTACCATTATTCATTAAACTATAGAAAAAACTACCACAATGTTTCATCATGATTCTAGACTTTGATATCGGTTGTACTTCCAGAAGAGTGCAGGGTGTTAACTGTCCATGTTGCTGTTTTTGTTAAATGGCTCGTCACAGAATTGTTCTTACTTTTACATTTGACTTGCATGTAAATACCTTTGTCCGGTACCTTGTCAAATTTTAGTAAATGTTGCAATCCTCAAAGGACTGTCATATTTTCTTATTTATGTACATACCGGTATATCTCATTTACTGGTAGAATGGTTATAATCAAATATTTGTCAAAATATTATAATAATAATGTGCTTTATAATTGGAAAATTGTATTTTGAATTGAGTCAATATTGTATAAATGGCAGCAGAAATAGCTGAACACTTTAGATAGACTGCTGATTATAAGGGAAAAAAGGTATTAATATTTATTTGTTTTAATATTTTATATGCATGCATCATTTTTTGAATGATATAAAATATGTTTTAAAATTAAAACTTCAAATGTTCGTGTCTAAGGACCTTTAAAATTTAACAATTAGACTGGTGGTGGATGTGCCTTCCAATTTTTAATTATTTAAAGTTTAATAATGTCACTGACAAGTTTAATTTTAAATTAAGCCAAAGCCTTACAGTTGGTCTTCATCAAACACAAGTAAACCTGGACAGGGGGAATTGGGCAATCATTTCTTCAAAAAAAGTCAAAACTAAGTCTAACCAAAGACGATTTTGAACATTGTTTAAACTGTAAGACAGTAGAAATGGTGAAATAAATCTCTCTTCATGCCCATTTCTTTCTAAAGTTATAACTAATCAGGATTATGATTTCTGCTAAAAATAGACATCAACTTCTGAGCAGATCACCCGAATGATTATATAAAGTTATGGGTCACATGGATTTTTTAGTTTAAAAATAGCTAACTGTGTAGCGTGGCTTAGATAGGAAATACCTATTTGTAATGACGAATGATGTGTCATGCTTTGCTTTTCACATAGATGTAGGACACCAATAATCAGCATTTTGCTAGATATTTTCAAAAAACAATAATTTATTTGGTTCTTTGAGAGAGAAAAATCTGGTCCAAACTGTCGGTTACCACCTTTAACTAGACTAGAAATTGTGTTCTACCAGTACTAATCAAGCTAGGTGGCATGGGCAAGTGTCTGGCACAGGTGCCAGTGGATCAGATATTTGATATTGGAACAATTCCCCACTAACAAATTTTACTCAATTAGCCCCTATCATGCTACCTTTGATAATCATACCAGTAACCACACACAATGATAACTATACATATAGCTGGTGACTCCGTGATAAACAGTGCAGATCCCAAGCACACAACTCTAAGTGGAAACTGCCTGATCATGATCTACAAAATTTGCCAAAGAAACTGCCATTATGTGTTAAGCAGTTGAAGTTTTAGATATGAGTATTTAAATATAGCTCACTGATAGGAATGTGAATATTTTCAATAGGGATTAGTACATGGTATGAACATAATAGGTAAAATGAAACTTAAGGTGTATAGTGTTTCAGTGGAGGTGGCGACACAGCTTGGACACTCGTCACCAGAGACTCAAACAGTGGGTAAACAGACTGACAGGAACACTGTAGTCATACAGAATAGGTGTTCTATATGGAGAACTGTGGAAGTAAAGATGAATCGTATTGGAGAAATACTCATAAGATGACAGGAGCTTTAAGCCTTTCAACAGGATATTTTACTCTGGATTATTCTGATTAAGGTAACGCACCTGGCCTTTAACACTATAACAGCTAATACACAGAATGAGATACATGTTTGTTAACCTAAGAGCTATTTAAACCATTGAACAAATACTGACATATTTTAAATGTGGTATCAGCTACTTTTCTACAAGGTAAATAATATGTCAAATAAAGAATGTGCAGAATACCTCTCTCTGTTTAACTTGTTAGGAATTGTCTTGAAACAGTATTGTTAACTCTAACTCAGAGGAAAAAAAACAAGAAAAACAAGATAAGCTGTTGCTTCTGTCTCAGTCACTCAGATTGTATTACGACAGTAATGATACGCATTGAACAATATTTAAAATAAAATATGTTAAACTCACTGTAATTTGCATAAAAGCAAATAGATAGATTTAAAAATCTTAAATACATCAGTCTGTACAATATGCTGACATCACCTTAAAAAAAGGTAATATAAGAGATTCAAATTTAAATTAAAGTCATATTTTCCTCCTACAACCTATAGGTTTTTGCTCAGGGGATATTAAGCAGGGCACCCATGGCAAAGTGTTTGTCATCAACTTGTAACTCTACTGACTATATAGCCTCTCTTCACATGGGTTTGAAGCCCAGTTGAGGCAAAGGACTAAATGTGGGAATGTATTTCAGCTGACCTGCTGTGAGCTGGTGGTTCTACTCAGACATCTGTCTTGGTTCACATAATATGAACTTAACTACTGGCATATATTTATTATATGGCATAACCAAAAGGCATATACAATATATTGACTAGCCAACTGGCACGTACACATAACATGGCATAACCAAAAGGCATATACAATATATTGACTAGCAAACTGGCACGTACACATAACATGGCATAACCAAAAGGCATATACAATATATTGACTAGCCAACTGGCACGTACACATAACATGGCATAACCAAAAGGCATATACAATATATTGACTAGCCAACTGGCACGTACACATAACATGGCATAACCAAAAGGCATATACAATATATCGACTAGCTAACTGGCACGTACATATAACATGGCATAACCAAAGGGCATATACACATAATACTACATAACTAATTGGGAATATACATAACATGGCAAATAAACATTACTTGGTGTAGTGCAGAAAATGTGGACAGATCTACTTATCTCTTATCTCTAACTGATTGAATGGATGGCATGATGTCACGTAAACACAGGTTACTTAGCACAGGAAAATATTAAAATTAGACAAAATAAAATCACCCTATGTTTCTATTCGATATGGACATATAATGTAAGAATAATGAAAAAAGTAATTTTTTGACAGCTCTGTGGCAAACAAATTTTGAAAACCTAAGACTTCTTTTTATTTTTCCATTTGCCATAACTGATAATGCCCATTATACCATTTCAATATGTATTTTGCCGGCATACATCTGTCTGAACTTCTTAGGTACATGTACATGCCTTAGTTAGATTTCAATCTGTGTAAGAACTGAACCTAACTGGTATTTTAATAGATCTGTAGGTAAAATCTGTTCAAAGTGTTTTATATTATTTAATTTTTTTTTAAATATTTCATTTTCAGTATGACTACATGAATAATTTGCAGTCCACACATGGTCAGTCATTTGTGAATATGAATAATCAGACAACGTAAAGAAAGTATTGCTATGCATATATATTAAACCTGACTAGAGATAAATAATGAATAAATGTTAATTTCTCCAACTGCTATGGTTCCAGGTGAGGATGGGAGGGAAGCCAGTGAAGCCCCAGGTGGTCAGTCCTGCCCCATCAGCTGACTCCATGTTGGAACCTCTGATATGTGACCCATGTATGAACCTTGACAAGCCTGCCTATGGATGGTGTGGTACTTGTTGTGTTTATCTGTGCCAGCTGTGTTCCTCAGCCCATCCGCGGTCCCACCGTGTCGCCACAGGACACCACATGCCCACCACTAGGCCCACACCCCGCTCCATCTTCAACAATGACATTATCAAGCAGATCATCCCCATTCGCACCTTGCGGGATGTTGTGATGAAGGAAGATGATACCATCCCACAGACAGACAAGAACATTGTGGGCTGCACAATTGTGGACGGACATATTGTCACAATCTCCTACCTCAAAATGATGCTGTATGATTCAGACTTTGACTATGTTGGACAATTGAACTTTGTAGGGTGTAACCCAAATTCTATCTGCAGCAGTACCAATAAAGTCATATCATCATTTAGTCCAGTCAGTGAAAGGCTTGGGGTAGAACCAGTGTCACACAAGAATCCTAACTTCTATAATGTGCAGGTATATGTCTTCAAACCCGCTGGCTGTACCGCAGCTAAACTCTCTAAAGTGAAGGGGATAAAGACTGAAGGTGACTGTTTCTGTGTGACTGTACTCGCCAGCTATACAAAGTACCTAACAATGGCAGTGGGGATGAGGTTAGATGAAGAGCGACATTTTGTGCAATACCTAGTGCAGATAATAAAGGAGAATGGAAGTGTATTACAGAGTTTAGAGTTTAATCCCCGAGGTGAGCCGTGCTTTACAGATAAGTTCTTTATGAGTGGGACCAGGAAGCCGGGTGAGATTGTAGTGTCTCTAGTGAAGGAGAAGCTCATTCGAGGGATTGATATCCGCCTTGGCAAAACATTATATGAGTTTGATGGAGGCAACCCTCAGGGTGTGACAGTGGATGAGGATGACAATATCTATGTTTACAACAACTCTGCAATGTACTGGATCCCAGCCTCAAGGGCTCAGATCAACTACATGGTGCAGAGTGTGGGGAAAAAGGGAACCAGACAGGACCTTCGCATGGCCTCCAGCCTGGCTCTAGACAACAGCATGGGCATGTTGTACCTCACAAACATTGACAAGGATACTATAGAGGTGTTTAAAATTAACTAGAAATTATAAAATTTTGGAAATATAACCTCAAGATGAAAATCAATTGGATGTCATATGTTATATATGTCGTGATAAAAGTCAATTGGATCTCATGTGATATATTTCAACATTAATGTCAACTGGATGTCATATGTGACATATGTCAGGGTTAATGTCAAGTGGATGTCATGTGATATATGTAAGGTTAATGTCAACTGGATGTCATATGTGATATATGTCTGGGTTAATGTCAACTTGATGTCATATGTGACATATGTCAGAATTAATGTCAAGTGGATGTCATGTGATATATGTAAGGTTAATGTGAACTGGATGTCATATGCGATATATGTCTGGGTTAATGTCAACAGGATGTCATGTGATAAATGTCTGGGTTAATGTCAACTGGATGTCATATGTGACATGTCAGCATGAATGTCAACTGGATGTCATATGTGACATATGTCAGGGTTAATGTCAACTTGATGTCATATGTGACATATGTCAGGGTTAATGTCAACTGGATGTCATATGTGACATATGTCAGGGTAAATGTCAAGTGGATGTCATTTGATATATGTAAGGTTAATGTGAACTGGATGTCACATGTGATATATGTCCTGGTAAATGTCAACAGGATTTTATGTGATACATGTCAGGGTTAATGTCAACTGAATATCATATGTGATATATGTCTGGGTTAATGTCAACTGCATGTCATATGTGACATGTCAGCATGAACATCAACTGGATGTCATATGTGATATATGTCAGGTTTAATGTCAACTGGACGTCATATGTGACATATGTCGGGGTTAATATCAACTAGATGTCATGTGATACATGTCAGGGTTAGTGTCAACTTGATGTCATATGTGACATATGTCAGGGTTAATGTCAAGTGGATGTCATGTGATATATGTAAGGTTAATGTCAACTGGATGTCATATGTGATATTTGTCTTGGTTAATGTCAACTGGATGTCATATGTGACATGTCAGCATGAATGGCAACTGGATGTCATGTGATATATGTCAGGGTTAATGTCAACTGGATGTCATATGTGACATATGTCAGGGTTAATGACAACTGGATGTCATATGTGATATATGTCTGGGTTAATGTCAACTGGATGTCATGTGATACTTGTCAGGGTTAATGTCAACTGGATTTCATATGTGATATATGTCTGGGTTAATGTCAACTGGATGTCATGTGATACATGTCAGGGTTAATGTCAAGTGGATTTCACATGTGATATATGTCTGGGTTAATGTCAACTGGATGTCATGTGATACATGTCAGGGTTAATGTCAACTGGATGTCATTGTGATGTATGTCATGGTTTATGTCAACTGGATGTCATATGTGATAAATGTCTAGGTTAATGTCAACTAGGTGTCACTTGATATATTACTTTAGAATTAAAGTCAACAAGATGTCCTAAGTAATATATAATGTCAGGAATTATGTCGACAAAATTATGTTTTATAAGCGAATTATAACTTTAAGGTTAAAGAAATTATAATGCAGAGCCTCGAAAATGTTGCAATTTCCAGATGATAGGTTTATGCTAAAATGTTTGCTGGTGCCAAATATGTAGCCTTTATGATAAGCTGGTGTGGTTTATTCTACAACCTTGCACTTCAGTCACAAGTGATAGCTGGATAGTCAATAGTTACAGTACAATCCAATATAAGGCTGTAGTTATGATACAATCCAATATAAGGCTGTAGTTACAGTACAATCCAATATAAGGCTGTAGTTATGATACAATCCAATATAAGGCTGTAGTTACAGTACAATCCAATATAAGGCTGTAGTTATGATACAATCCAATATAAGGCTGTAGTTACAGTACAATCCAATATAAGGCTGTAGTTATGATACAATCCAATATAAGGCTGTAGTTACAGTAAAATCCAATATAAGGCTGTAGTTACAGTTCAATCCAATATAAGGCTGTAGTTACAGTACAATCCAATATAAGGCTGCTGGCTTTAGGAATGTATATCAGAGATAACAACTCTTAGATAAAAACATGTTCTAATCTTTCATCGTCAGTGCAATTATGCAAGTAAAATAAAACAAACTTTTTATTTTAGACAGGATAAAAACTTTAATTTATCTCAGCTGTTGACTAGTAAGACAGATTAGACTGTAGATTTATTTTTATTTTGTAAGTTCAATGTTAGTTTTATCTAACTTTGCACTGCTGTTAACCAAGACTATTTTTAAGTATGTACAACCAGTCACAGTTAAACACTACATGTATGTCATTTTGTGCCAAATCTGTTTTGTCTGTTAAGTTTGCAAGCAATAAAATTTCAAATGCAACCATTTGCATTTGTTTCCTTTTTATTTATTTCATGGTATAAGGACAGATTTCAACTACACCACAAATGACTGATAAATAAAAACTACAAGTAATCAAGATATAACAAATTTGTATTAAAACATGGTCTTTTGGATTTTATATATACAAACAATTTATATAACAAAAATATGTAGAAACTGCCAACATGCAAATGCACCAAAAATAAATATATACTAATACAATATATCTCTTAAAAAACACACACATTCTTATTTCTGCCTCTCCAAGTTTGCCCCTAACTGCTTATCCACCAGGACTACTGCGGAGAATGTAAACTGCCACAGAGATAACGATGACAGTTGATAACCTTTTGACATTATATTGAGTGTCTCTAAGAAAGTTGTCTTTTACCTGACACAGGTAATGCTGTGACATTTGGGGTAATGATAACACAATCATACCCTTATTTTACATTTTGTTCAATTGCTAAATTCTTACCTTGTTGCTTATGTAATTATTTAACAAATAACATATATAGATTAATATATATTTTAATAAAAACAAGTAGTGTAGATCTTGATAAGACATATCACAACATTGAACTGGTTGATCTGAATCTATATTATTTACCTAAGCTTTGTAAATATGTTATAAGCGAGATTAAAGGTAATATCATTCAAAAGTCAAGGACAATCCACATGCCATGCTCAATACTATGAGATTCAGTAACATTACAAGACTAATAACAAATCACATCATTTGCTTCTGGAATGAGGTTAGTGTCCCAATAATTGAGATATAAAATACACAATTAACCTTAATGTTCTTTTGTTTGTTTGTACAAAACAATTGTATCCATAGGATGAAAGTAAGTGTATACATCAAACATTACTTTAATCAACATTTTTGCTGAAGGTCTATAGCAAGTTCAGTTAATGTTTCATACAAAAAATTATAGACCAATTAAAGGGGTTTTCAGGAGTTTAATATCTTATTCAGTTGAAACAACAGCTGAAGCACGATACTTTAAATAACAATTTACCAAATGTACTTGCTTTTATGAATTCAATGACCAGTTCCATAGTTATTTCTATATATTTTACATAAAACTATAACAATCAGTCAGATCATGATACATCTGATTATCATGCTTGAAGAGAAGACAGTCACAGTACCTAGAAGCAAATGAACACTTAAAAAGATTGCGGTTTTGTGAATATGGATGTGTGTCAGCATGTTCACGGCCCTCTTTCATGTTGATTATCAATTTGATCATTATTGAGACAAACAACAAGCAAGCACTGGTAACTGCTTGAAAATGTTTAAATACAGACTGACCTAAGTAACTCTGCTGAATCATGTTAACCAGATTAGAATCAGTTGTCAAAGCTTAACTGCAATAAAAGGGCATTAAAAGTAACAACTAAGTCACTTAAACATCAATTGTTCTGAAATTAATTTTATACACTCTTTTTATTCTATGATTTTACAAGTTATTTGGTCTGGTGGAATATTGTACTATTAGCACCAAATGGATAGTATTGCTGATTCAACGCTTTTATTAGGTTATTATTTATGTATTATAAAGTAGGAAACAAGTTTTTAAAGATATATTAAGTCTGCTCTATTTCCCACATCCAGGGTAGAACCAGTACTCAGGTACTGAGTATCTGGAGCGTTGTGCAGTAAATAGTCTCTCTCAAGGACTAACATCACATGAAGGGATACAGGATTCATACCTGGGACCCTCCAAGCAGGGGTCTCATGTTTTAACCATGCACCAATGATGCTTTTACTAGAATGCAAGATAACTTCTTAATTTAAATTAACTCCAAAGTGACACCGCTACTCTATTTCTATCAAATTCTACCAAATCTAACAGAAATGCAGAATATCACAAGTGTCAAAATACCTCCTAAACAAAATCACACTCATTTATTTAAGCATAAGCAATTAAGCATGTTTCAGGAGAGATTTTGTCCAGAGTTGAAAGTTTTTGGGAGGGATTTTGTCTGCCTTGATAAATTTTCAGAAGGGTTTTGGGTCTGCTTTGGACAATTTTCAGAAGACATTTTGTTTACCCCATGAACAAAGGGATTTTGTATTCTACACTCAAATATTTTTTGTCAGAAATTACAAGTTTATTTAGTAAGGACTTTAGAAAATTAAACTTTCTAACAATTTACAGGGTTTTCAAGGGCTTTCGTCAGTGTGAGGTCGTTTTAAAGAGTTAAGAAAATCTAAGGTTTTTCAATCAAATTTGAGTTTTTTCAAAACATCTTAAGGCAAGCATAAATTCAAGGATTTTTTCCCAAAGACAAACAGCAAATTCATGGAGATTTCAATGCACCAATTTTAAGGTTTTCTTTTAGAAAAAACTTTGACATCAAAGTCAAGGGATTTTCAAGGCAAGCATCAAATTTAAGGGGTTTTCAAGATCTTTGGGCAACCTGTGGTTTTTTCTCTATTTGTTGTTATGTAGCAAAGAATTACTTATAGAAATGTGCTAAGATTATGACCATTTCTGAACTATCTTAATTAAACACATATCACAGAGATAGAGACAGATGAGATCAGATCATTGAACAAGGCATCTAGGTGTACAATACTTTGATTGTGACCATGTGACATTTCGAAGGAAACAGTTTGCAGGACAATCTTCCAGACTACCTATCCATCACATTACAATCAACAAGAAGTACAATATGAGATGGTTTGGTCATGGAACTGGTCAGTTATGGCTGGTGATCAATGGAAAGAAAATATAGGGTAGGTATCATGTACCAGCTGACATAACAAGAGAGGGGTTTGAAGTACTTACCTGAGCTACCGTCTCATATGCCAGGTACGAGAACAGTTCCAAAGCATGTAGATTGGGCTTTAGCTCTAGGGTCACACCTGACAAGAGCCAGTCCTTGAAACGCTGGGACTTGTACTTACGACCTGAAACATTAGAAAAAGGGACACATACATTTGTTTTTTACTGTTAGGAGAGAATTTCTTTCCACAGCAGTTAATATTAATGAACATTCTTGTAGTCCTAGAAAGAAAAACAACTGGAGTTACTGCAGATCATCTAAAAAAAATGCTAGGACTAGGATTGGAGCTAATAAAAAAAAATTCTTTACTTACAATGAGCTTTCAGATGGCACACAGTCTTTCAATACTCCTTTCACAACTTACCAGTACTCATTAAGGCAAATTTAAGAAGAAAAAAGGTTTTTTTTTACATCTCTTCATACCTACAAAGCAGTTAATTGATATTTAATTAATTCATATTTATAAATAAAACACTTTTAAAATGTATCTACTGATTAATAGTTTTTAAATTCTAACACAACATACAATGCAGAATCTCTGCAGTTATTTAATTATACTGTCAACTGAAATCTATTTAGAATTATACTCTTTTCTTGATACAAACTAAATCTAACAAATACTTACTAAAGTTACACTGTCTTGCCTCACAGAACTCAAGATACTGTTTGGGGTCAAGACAGCGTGACTGGAGATCAGCTCGCTGAAAAAGAAAAAACAACATCACCTGTGTCAGCAGGACTTGCAAACATCACCTAGGTATCACTGGCAAGTTGAACCAATCACATGAACAGTATCACCTTTAATGTTTACAAATTAAAAATTGCGATTTCCAAAAGTTTGCTTGTCTAAATAGTTATTTCCTTTCTTAAGAGTTGATGTGTCCTTTCTTAATACTTAATTTGGCCTTCAGAAATAGTCAATTTTTTGTCTTTCTTAAAAGATGATGTGTCCTTTCTTAATACTTAATTTGGCCTTCAGAAATAGTTATTTTTGTCTTTCTGGAATTTTAGCTTATTCATTTATATTTATTTCATTCTGCCTTTAAAAAAATGATTTCTGTAACCATAAATAGTTAATTTTGCCTCCATAAGCAGCTGATTCTGCTATTGTTACTTTATAGATCAACAGATGGAAGTTGTATAAGTAAATGAAGTTGTATCTGTTCAAAGTAATTTTAATATAATCAGCCAATAACACAAAGAATATATCTGATAAAACAGTGATTATTTATCCTAGTTATGTTCATTTATGTGTTTTATAGTATAATTATTAATCCACAGTCTGTCACATAGTGATAAAACAGATATAATGCTGCCAATACCATAAAATCAACATTATAAATAATTGTGTGTCCCTTAGAAACTATAAACCAACCCAAAACAGCAGGTATGGTCACCATTAACCCTAACAATGCTGCATTTTATTTTATAACATGTAAAAAATATTAATACTAATAACCCTATTCATAGGACATTGTTTGTTTATTGGGTTATTGTCCCACCAACAGTATTTCAGTTATCTGGAGACGGTGTCCGCTTGAAGCAGATATAGTGCAGTCTTCACTCTTACAAGCATGCCGTAAACACCTGGCATGATACCACACCCAGTCACATTATCCTGACACCGGGCCAACCAGTCGTGGAACTACCCTTATATTTGCTAGAGTGTTTGCAAGGGAACTATACCACTACCATTTTTAATGACTGGTATGTCAGGGCCCGGGATCGAACACAGGGCCTCCCGTACCTTAAGCCGATGCTCTACCAAATGCTTTAAAAGGTAAAATTTAATCATTTCTGGTTCTGCAGGTAAAGTATCAATTACTCACCAGTAATCGTTCATGTTTCACCTCATCCTCTACCTCATCATTAAATAGGGCCAGCAGCTCTCCTGTAATTATATCATAAACTGTTACTCAACATTTATTTAAAACATTAAAATGTGGAATCAATAAGTCAACATTCATTAACATATTAACTGTGGAATCATTTAAGTTTCTTTAACAATATAAAACTAAGAAATAAACAAGTAAACATTCATTTAATATTATACCTTGTAATCAAAACATTAACACCATAAAATGTGGAATAAAATCAATAACTTTCCTCACCTCTTAGGTATGGAAAACTCTGGCTTTAAACCCAAGATGCAACACCAAAGGTATTCTTTATATTATTATTATTATTATTATTATTATTATTATTATTAGAGCTCCATTGTTAATGAATATGCAAATATATGAGTAGTTCCACAACTGGTCTGCATGGTGTAAGGATAATGTGACTGGGTTTGGTATCAAGGCAGGTGTTAAGAGCATGCTATACATAGTGAAGGCAGCACTATATCTGCTTTGAGTAGATACTATCTCCAGATAAACTGTTAATGGGATGATTAACTCAACAAAGAAACAAATAAAATTACCTAATTTAAACTGTGGCATTAATAGTAAAATATTTCACTTAAATATTATAATGAAGCTTTGAAACAGACACTTACAATTCACGAAATTACACTTTCCAAGTATGAACCATGACTGAAGAGACCAATGTCTTCAAAGGTTTAACAGACAGTACTCTAACCCTTTTCTCTGGAGTTGCTTCAACCTAACATTCAGCCCAAACAACATATGATACATACCTGTCTGATCTATGGATGACAAGAAGTCATGACAAACTTTTCTTCGCTTCCGTCCCTGAGATGGCTTTCCATCAGCTAAATAAGAAAGTCAAACAATGGGAGAAATAACAGCTTACATCAGATCTCAAATATTCATCTCAAAAGCCACCATCCCTCCAAGAAAGAACACTTTATCAAATATGACTAAGATAATTGTTAACGACAAATTAATATACAAAAATAAATAAAAAATGAATGAACAATTTAAACGGACCACTATCTACAGAATCCTCTTCATCCACACTGGCTGACCGCTGGATACTAGCCCGCAAATCCTTCATGCACATGTAGCGTAGCAGACGGGACAGCTTCACCTGGGGACAGAACACGAACCTGCTGTCAGAACAACTGGTTGTTGTGATTGGTTTCATTAGCACTAACATCACTTGATGGTAAAACAAGTAACCATGGTGCAGGATTATACCACATAATACAACTATATGAGCAAATATTTTCATTAAATGAGTAAGTGTACTGTAATGAATTATAGTGCCATTAACTATTAAGGAGTGCTCTAGTCATTATGGTATACAATTAGTTACGTATAAAAATATCTCTCCTCTTGAAGAAGAGAATACTTTCAGCACCAATAAGTGGAGTGTTAACCTTACTTCCGTCCAAGACCAATAAGTGTAGTGTTATCTTATCTCTCCTCATGAGGAATAAAGTATTATAGTATATTTGTATATTCTCAATGCCAATTAATAGACTGTTACCTTATCTGTCTTCATGAGAAAGAGTTTCTCCTCAATGTCATCTAGTGTAGTGTTACCTTATCTCTCCTCATGAGAAAAGGCATATACTTGCTGCCAATTAGAGAAGTGTTACCTTATTATCATGAGAAATAGTACAAAATTGATGCTAATTAGTGTAGTGTTACCTTATCTCTCCTCATGAGAAAGAGTATATCTTCCACACCTATCATCTTGGCACCCCTCATCAGTGCCACATCACAGGCCTTGTGCAGCTGAGGATATATATCACAATATATATCACATATACAGGGTATAACATCTTTAATCACAATAAGATTTCATGCACTTGAGTATCTTTAAAAAAAACTTACGATGACACATGCACTGAATGGATTGAATCAATAATAACTCCCATGACACAATGCAATCAGCACAAAACAATACAAGTATATGTCACCGAAGATTGACCAATATAATAGGGCTGACCCCCTCCTTAGGCCCAGCTAAAATACAAATAAACTGATTAACCTCAATTGAAACATCAAAATCATGTTAAGTTGAAAGTTGTTTGTACAGATAATGCCAGTCACAAAACATATCAAAACTACATAATACATGCCTGTGCCAAGAACCAGCCGTGGAGATGACAGAGCAGTGGACTGTTTTACAAGAGGTTCAAGGTTTGAATCATACCAAAACCAAGCATTTTTTAAACATACTGCCTTTATTTTAACTTTGTCTAATTCTTTTAGCATATAGCTGACTTGCCCAAGGTGTTACAACATTCAACTCTGGATTTCAGGTGCTTTGGAATGGTTGAAATTTTCTACTCAAGAGTCTAAAGCCTATGGACCAGATGCAGGTACATATGACAAGAGAACGGATATTTAAGAAAGATAAATAAATTCAATTACAAATTTAGAATAACTATGTATATGCAAAATTGTTCTTTAATGCCTGAAGGAAAAGTTAACTTTAAGACATCATGTACCCTTGCACCACTTAAATTCAGTTGTAATATTTGAACGTGTATATTACTTCTGTGCTTTAAAAGAAATCTTTCAAAAGGACACTATTCTTATACTACTTACATTTGTATCTCTTTTAAAAATAATACAGGTAGTTCCCAAACCAAGTACACAATGCTTTACCTATGTAAGTTAAATGATACAAGATTAGATTTTCCAGAACAAATTTTTAAAGTAATATTTTGGGATTGTTCTATTTGGTGAGTGTGTTACATGTAGGATACACGTACAAGTGCTGCCATCTGTTGTTGGGTAATCTCCTCCACCAGCACGGCAGACTCGTGCAGGGGCCGCCGACAATCACCAAGGCCATGCCTGAAATCCAATGAATAACACAATTAAATTTTATAATGGTTTTACCTTCATTTTTTTCAAAATACAAAATTATGTTCTGCAAGCAGAAGTGAAAATACCCTGCAAATATCTATATTATGTAATTGCTATATCTACACATTCATTAACATTCAACCTTTTAATGTTGTGCAGTATAACTATCAAACCCCCAAAAATTATTTCTGAACAATTTGCTAGTTCACAACCAACAAACCAGCTTCCTTTACAAGGTAAAAGTCATGCAAAGGTTTGCTCTGGACAAATAATGCATTTTTATTTTACATCTTATATATTATCTGTTTTCTAACACTGCTGACTCCGATGGATTTATTATCCCACTAACAGTATTTCCATTATTTGGAGATGGTTTGGTGAATCTAAGCAACAGGGTTGAAGTCATGCTCTGGTCAAGACAAAACTAAGAAGAATAAATAAAAAAAAATATAAATAAGATTAATTAGAGTTGCAGTCCTTGTGCACTGATTTTTTTTTCAGCTCATATGGTATATATGGGGGATTATCCAAATGTAAGGGACTTTGTTTCCAGTGGCAAGTAATTTTTAGAATATGAGCCTAACCCGTTTCAAGTATTTTAATAACATGTTTTTGAAGAGTACAGAAAATTTAGTTTCACTTCTTAAAATATTTATTTCTTATAAAATATTAAAAAGTACAAGGTTTACATAAACTCATCACATCAAAACTGGCATAATCACTAAAAATGAATTAGCATCCTAACATATAAAAATGTCAGGGGTTTAGTCATTCTCATGTCATTCACTGCTGTTGACATAACTCACAAACTGAAAGCAATCGTTTGAGGTGGAAAAATGAAATGAAACCCCCTTTGTATGGTCATTTCGATCAAAAAGTTGTAAACCCATCCTTGCACAATTCCAAGGCTCCTGTTATTAATAAGGTATGTTTGCTGGCCTAATAACCATAGATCTGCGCCTAACAATGTACTTGGCAAGCATAGTTCAGACTAGAGACAAAAAGCTGAAAACCAGTGAACTGTCCATGACAGCTGTTTGTTATGACTTTGACATTATCTAAATTGACCACTTTGGTGTCCACATAACATGGTAACATAAAAACCTGTACTTAAATGAGATTTGATTATGACATATTGCAAACATTTTCAGTATAGTTTGAAAAACAACATTAACACTTTACAAAAAGTAAAATTAAAATATCTGGCTTATATTTAAAGTATGTTTCATTCTTTGAAGCAAGTTTAATTATTTTTTAACCAATCATATGTACACAGTTTAGACTGAGTCTCTTATTGAAAGTAGTATTGAAGTTACCCTCATCATATATTTTACACAATCAAGTAAAGGGAATACTTGAAGAGTGTGATAAGCTTCAGTTATGATTTTTGAAGGTCTAGGGATTGGGATTTGCCGGCAGTTTTGCCGAAACTGTGCAGCGACATTTCTGTCATAATAGCACAAGGGCACATATGAGGTGCCCAGGGACTGAACTCCGCCAGTCTAATATTCTGACACCGAAGAGTCAGGCATAATGCTGTCCCCTTAGCACCGAGCGTTAGCAGGGAAGCCATTACTACCAACTTTAAAGTCTAGGTTTGGCCTGGCAGGGGAGTTAATCTGAGACCTAGACTTATATTAACCTTGTCCAAAGGTGTGTGGGCATGGAGACCACTTTATTATCTTATAATAGGTTAATATTGAAGGAAATGGCTAAAAGGCAAGTTAATCATATAACACATAAATCAAATAAGGTAATCTGATAAGCTTGAGTTATTGTCAGCACTTTAAGGTAACCATGTTTCCAGTTTGGAGTGATTCAAGAAACAGTGTTGAAGTTATGTTCTGGAACATTAAATGTTACAATATTATCGTGACCAACACTGTGATCCCAATGTATCAATCATACTACCACTGCAACACAATAAATGTCCATCAAATATACATTACTATTGAAACAATAAAAATATTACTTCATCTACTGATAAACATTAAAGCAACAAAAACTTTCCTCTCAGAAATTAATTAATGAAATTTCAAGTTTTATTTGTGCATCAAGCAAATGTTCACAGGATATCAATGTTTTGGGTTGCAGATGTCACAGCAAGATTCTGCAGTAGCTTCTCTATGGCAGGATGGAAAGCAAGAAAGGTAACTTATTTAGTAATTGCAAATAACACTACTGCTAAGTTATCTCCCTTGTATATGACAAACGAAGTGCCATTTACAACGTATGACTATATTATTTTGTCAGTTTGTACTTCACTATTTCTTTAAAATTATTGTCTTATTTAAATACAAATGTTATAAATACAATTTTCTTTTTGCATAAAACTGCAACTGTTGACTAGGATGAATCAAAGGTGCAATATAAGTGTGGTTTGTTTTATCAGCTTTGAAACTGATTTTCCTATTTGAAAGTTTTATTTAAATGTCGACACTGAAGTGTTCCGTACTCCATGCATGAGATTTAAATAGCTAAAGGTTAAAAAAATATAATACATGGTACTCATTTTTCCGAGCAAACTGGATGAAAACAAAAGTAGTCAGTCACTTTTAAGTCACTTATTCGTAACAAATTAGGTAGGTAACGTCCTTTAATTACTGTCAGAGGTTATTCGTCCACAAAATTATCACATTTAAGATTCAACTCTTATTGGCAAATAGGTAAAATAAGTTTTTTTTCAAATATTAAGCTTAAAAGTTAAGTTCCTTGATAAAAATGAGTAATTTAAATGATAAGTCAATCAAGAAAAATCAACTGTTTGTTGAAAGTTCCTTGTCATTTCTCAAAGTTCCCCATATTTAAAACATGGAAAATTATGCTACACTGAACAAGATAAAAAATTGGCAATAAGATACATAAACATTTTAAGTTTTCATGTGCATACATAATCACTTCAATACAAACAGTGTATGAATGGTAAAGCATGATAAATCAAGGTGATATGGTGAATTCTTGACAAGCTTTCCCACTTGACCACAGACTCGGCCACAGCTTTACTGCTGTTCTGTATCCAACCATGATTTACAAACGTCAACATAGATAAATGCTATATCATCATCATTAGTTGCCCATGTTCACAAAGATAGGTTTTGTCAAACATTCAATCAACACACTTGGGACTATTTCCTTATTATGATCCATAGTGTGAAAGACAAGTTGCCAGAACAACTTATTCGAGGATCACAAATCAAGTAACCCCCACTAGACAGTGCTTTTTTACACAAAATATGTACAAAATGAATGTCTGTCAGGCAAATGCACCTGGGTGGTGGCTTTGGATATTTGTTCATTGGACAGGGTCCCTCAAAGTCTTGGACTGCATAAAAAGTAAGGGGGAGTGAACAATTCTTTCAGTGTCTTTCGGTGTCAACTAATTGCTGAACAGTGTTTGCTCCAATAACAGATACTGCCATACAATTTTTATAACACTATAAGTGTGTTATAGTTTCATAGATTTCACTTCTTATAATGATCAATTTTTTTCTTCAAAGGAATATAATGAAATATATTAATATGCCTTGAAATGAGGAGGAAAGCTTTTACATGAGAGGACAACAAGTCAGCTTAAAATTATATAAGCATGTGGACCAGAAAATTGTAACACTTATTGTTGAACATTAAAATTGATTTTGTCTCCATTCTGCACAATCTTTGCTTTAAGTCTACAAACATAGATTGATCAGGTTTATGCAAATAGTGTAATGCATGATCTGCAGTTTGTGCTGCTTGAACTTAACTAATTGTTGCATATTTTTGTTTGCAAATACTCAAAGAATTCATTAAATGTTGTTTTCAAATGTAGCATAAAAAGGGTTGGATTTGAATTATAACTGACAGGACCATTGTTTTCAGCGTGTACGTTTTGTGCAGAAAAGTCTGCGATGACAGTGTCCTTGGGATCTGGGTGCTGTATGATCCAGTTTCCTTACTTGTCTCCATGACCTAGACAGGCCAGGCACATGCAGGTTATGTACCACGTTGTATATCAGACTATCTACATAACACACAATGCCTGTATCCACTATTATTGAATTTCTTCCATCCAGGTTGTCATGCCAACAGGCTCCAAGAATCAACTCCAAGGGAAAGTTTGTCACTGATGGTCGACCCGTGGGCCACTACATTTATTGATAACCAACATAAATTGTTTGTCATATACTTACAACTTTATGCAGTGATATTCAGGCATTTGCAATAACAACATTAACATATATTACCAATCCTGATCAGACAGCTCCCAGTGCTAGCTGGGTGATCTTGATCAACACTGTCTGCCTAAGCCTGATCAATTTGTGCTTAGCAGACTAAGAGCTAAAATGTAACAGATACTGCACCTAAAATAGGACAAGCTGATAATGTTGCATAATTTGTGTTATGGTGATTAAACAATAGGGCTGCAGATTTGTGTATAGATGTATAAACTTACATATATATACATACATCATATATTAAATATTAAAATAATTATATTAATTAAATAATTATATATTATTATTATTTTTACCACTACTTCATAATGATGTATTCCCAATTTTATCAAAGATATAACTAAACAAACGGGCAAAAAAATAACTAAGTAACATTTTATATTTTTTCTTCAAGTCTAATGATAACTTTTTACAAACATTAAACTACATGTTCACTTTTTTAAGGTGGTATTTGATATTGTGCCTATATTATGATGCTATTTTTTAGTTATTTTAACATAAGTATTGTTGTATTTTCTTTTTTTTGTTATAAATTATTATGCTCTACTTCAATAATCTGGCATATGTGAATTAAGTATTTAACATCAAATTGATAGTCATTTAATGTAGATTTGAAATATACTACTTATACTTCAATATGTAGTTCAAATAATGTTCATTTTTTTCTAATATTGTGGATGTACAAATGATGATATTTCCTAAGGTGACTAATCTTGGATAAAGCACTAACTGTCCAGATGTTTCACAATCATTTTATGATGACCACTGACTAAGTGTAACAGTAATTATGAAAAATCTAAGAGTCATTCAGCTGTGCTCAGGGTGTTGTGAACCTGTCTGGTGATATATCAGTCATTACATCATAAAAAGCATGTAGGGCCATATCAAAGAAAGCCCTAATAATGTTTATAATTAATAATTTGCATAATTTATTGCTCAATCATTGGCTTCTTATGACAGACTAGCTATATACATAAGGCTGTTGTGACTCTGTCTTATATAGAAGGAATTCCTTGATTCTAGAAGACACATCATATATATTTGTAATGGACTATCCATTGTTATAAGTAGGAACTCTACTGTGTTATTTAAATTGCTGTTATATTCAGAATAACAGTGCTTTAACAAATGGCAAGCCATTCTCCTGTTTTTCTGCACCTCTAGTGTGACTCTGGATAATAATATCACATTAAGAACAGCTTGAACATGAACTTTTTAAAAGTAACTTTATAATACCTATATCAAATACATGTAACTATATTGTTCCTCCCTACTTTGAGGACTGTGCATAATGTGCAAGTCATACTTCAATCTAAATACAGTTGCTTTGATCTCAACCACAATTGTTAGACTGTACAAATCATTCAGGAAATCACTCTATTCTTTCTTTCCAAATCTATAAATAAGCAAATGAGATTTTGTTGTAAAAACAGATATCAACATTAGTGGTCTTGGATGATGATATTACATTGAGTCAAAAGTAAGAGATCACTTGGTTTTCTTTGTTAAAAAAGCTAATTGTGCAGCATGACTATGACAGGAAGACCATGTTTTTAATGACAAGTAGGTGTTATGCTTGACAACACAGCCATAGAATATCAATACAAAGTATCTGGCTGGACCTGTCCTGGGGACAATTAATGGTAACTTTAATGAAAAAAAAAACCTGTTTTGGTTAAACTGTCAGACACCACTTTTAAATAAGTATTGTTTCTTAACATTTTTCACTTCTATTTCTGGAAAAACAATTACAATTTCATTTTAGAGTCATATTTTTATATAACACTTAATACTGCATCCCCAAATCATAACTCTAAACCAGCTAAGCAATAATTGATCAGGCTTAAATCCTTAATATTGATCCAGCTCATGCTGGAAGCTGTCTGATCAGGATCTACACTGTTTGCTACAAAGTCTCCAACAGGACTTCATGTTTTGTATGCATGAAGTCAATGACTGCTATACCTCTTAATGTGTGAGGTTCTAGTCCCTTTTGGGGAGAGGAGTTCAGGTGGGAAGGTCATCCAGCTGACCTGCAGTTTGATAGTGGTTCTAACCAGACATTTGTCTGGGTGGTCATCCTCTGCCAAAATGGCTGGAAAGTTTCTATAATGATCTCAAATGGTCACTGCATGATATATGTATAACAAACAAACCAAATAAGAAAGGAAATATGATATAACAGAGAATATGAGAGGTAAATTGGTAGGTAGTTCACCTCTGACCCCTCACAGCCAGCAGTTTAACTATAGCTGAAGCTGTACATTCAATGAGTCAGCAGGTGAACTGAAACTATGGGGAAAATGAGGGGATTCCCCTGTAGGTCGTGGTTTATAACTGTATTGTTGCTCTCTGCACTATAAGCTGATTGAAGGCCCTCTTTGTTAGGTTGGACTGCACCTTGTGAACTTATACAGTCAAAATTAGTTGGAGATTATTGAAAATAAAAGTGCACATTTTTGCAACCTATGTTGTTGTGAACATTGAGATTCATAAGCTTTTTTTGTTAAATACAACACTGTGAATGTTAGCCCAAAAAATCTGCAATCACAATGACACAATAACATCCAAAGTAACCTTTTTCTTAACAAAATTATCCACCATCATAAACACCTTTAGCAATACTACCATCATATCCAATCATCATCATAATTTTCAATCCTTTTCTAAATAATAAACACTGCTATCATCATAATCTATAAACTTTAAAAAAAACATGTTTATTTATTAAGAAATTGTGGTATAATTTTGTATTTACTCCAACATCTTAAAATACATTCTATTTTTAAGGCAGAAATAATTAATGTATGAACATTTTATGTGGGGCAAAGCAATCTTTAATACTTGAAACCCCAAACAATTAACTTTGAATATAAATTATTTCTAGAAAAGTTTAATTATACCCAAGAGCTATTAGCATCAAATGTCAATAACTCAATGTCACAAAGTATCTTCAGATCTCCCTTGATTGACCATTCCTTGGTATAAATTATCCAGGATATGTTCAATGGACCGAAGGTGGAAGTGTAAATACAATACTTTACACCTTTTATCATTTAACTATTTACCTCACAGAAAGGTATGGCTAACCACAAGCCTGCTGAAAACACATTACTGGAAGATGTACAGTGTTTCCAGGGTAACCTAACGATATAGTAACCCTTATCTGCTACATTGTTTATAACCCATACTTAATTCTTAGTTATTTGCTTACATCTTTATTCAAAGGTTATAAAAGATATGGCTCCTAGAATCACAGGAACAAATAGTGCCGAACTTGATCAGAAAACTTTGATCCAGTTAAAGTCTGGCCAGCTGGATAACCTGGATCGGCACCTGCTGACTAAGTTATGTGATGCTCAGCAGGTTATGTTTTAGTGAGTCACCATTTTAATGACAAACCTTTCTCAGATTATCGCTCTCCCTTGTAGTGGCAGGGACCAATATCAGTACCATAGGTCACATTAACACCATAGGTGTACACCACACCCTCCAATAGAGTGCCATTGCCTATACTAATACAATTTTAACTCTTAATACTGATAAAGACTAAGCAGCAAATAGTGTAGATCCTGATCAGACAGCTCTGCCTTCAACATTTTTTGCTTAGCCTTTTAAATTATTTATATATTATTTTGACCAATTACTATTATCATAGTGATGTCCAGCTACTTTGGTGGAGGAGAACCCCAGAAAAATGTCTGGGTAGAACCACCGGTGCTGCACAGATAACCTGGAAGACATCCTGTTATAAATTTATGCTAGAGTAAGTAAGCTTTTTAAACTATATGTATTTGCTACAAACTACCACATTATCAAAGTATGAGTATTGTTAGAGACTTTGACAGTCTGCAGATCTGATCCTAATCTGACAGCTTCCAGTAGAAGCTCGGCCTCATGGCTGATCCTAATCTGACAGTTTCCAGTAGGAGCTGGGCCTCATGGCTGATCCTGATCTGACAGCTTCCAGTAGAAGCTGGGCCTCATGGCTGATCCTGATCTGGCAGCTTCCAGTAGGAGCAGGGCCTCATGGCTGATCCTGAGCTGACAGCTTCTAGTAGGAACTGGGCCTCATGGCTGATCCTGATCTGACAGCTTCCAGTAGGAGCTGGGCCTCATGGCTGATCCTGATCTGGCAGCTTCCAGTAGAAGCTAGGCCACATGGCTGATCTGGATCTGACAGCTTCCAGTAGAAGCTGGGCCTCATGGCTGATCCAGATCTGACAGCTTCCAGTAGGAGCTGGGCCTCATGGCTGATCCTGATCTGACAGCTTCCAGTAGAAGCTGGGCCTCATGGCTGATCCTGATCTGACAGCTTCCAGTAGAAGCTGGGCCTCATGGCTGATCCTGATCTGACAGCTTCCAGTAGAAGCTGGGCCTCGTGGCTGATCCTGATCTGACAGCTTCCAGTAGGAGCTGGGCCTTATGGCTGATCCTGATCCGACAGCTTCCAGCAGGAGCTGGGCCTCATGGCTGATCCTGATCTGACAGCTTCCAGTAGGAGCTGGGCCTCATGGCTGATCCTGATCTGACAGCTTCCAGTAGAAGCTGGGCCTCGTGGCTGATCCTGATCTGACAGCTTCCAGTAGGAGCCGGGCCTCATGGCTGATCCTGATCTGACAGCTTCCAGTAGAAGCTGGGCCTCGTGGCTGATCCTGATCTGACAGCTTCCAGTAGGAGCTGGGCCTCGTGGCTGATCCTGATCTGACAGCTTCCAGTAGGAGCTGGGCCTCATGGCTGATCCTGATCTGACAGCTTCCAGTAGAAGCTGGGCCTCATGGCTGATCCTGATCTGACAGCTTCCAGTAGGAGCTGGGCCTCGTGGCTGATCCTGATCTGACAGCTTCCAGTAGGAGCCGGGTCTCATGGCTGATCCTGATCTGACAGCTTCCAGTAGGAGCAGGGCCTCATGGCTGATCCTGATCTGGCAGCTTCCAGTAGGAGCAGGGCCTCATGGCTGATCCTGATCTGACAGCTTCCAGTAGGAGCTGGGCCTCGTGGCTGATCATGATCTGACAGCTTCCAGTAGAAGCTAGGCCTCATGGCTGATCCTGATCTGACAGCTTCCAGTAGGAGCAGGGCCTCATGGCTGATCCTGATCTGGCAGCTTCCAGTAAGAGCAGGGCCTCATGGCTGATCCTGATCTGGCAGCTTCCAGTAAGAGCAGGGCCTCATGGCTGATCCTGATCTGACAGCTTCCAGTAGGAGCCGGGTCTCATGGCTGATCCTGATCTGACAGCTTCCAGTAGGAGCTGAGCCTCGTGGCTGATCCTGATCTGACAGCTTCCAGTAGGAGCTGGGCCTCAAGGCTGATCCTGATCTGACAGCTACCAGCAGAAGCTGGGCCTCATGGCTGATCCTGATCTGACAGCTTCCAGTAGAAGCTGGGCCTCATGGCTGATCTGGATCTACTCTATTTGGCTTTTGCTTTACAAAGCATGCAAAAGACAAGAAATATTTCAGGGCATGAGATCCTGAAATTTTGTTTATTTACAGGACCTTGTTGAGACAGAAAGGAAATTTCAGGTTGTGATTACCAGCAGCACAGACATAATAGATATTTATGTGCAGAATTAATTTAATTACTATAGCATTTATGTTTTAAACTCAATTAACCAACAAATGACAAAGTTTAAAGTTTAGTCTTACACAGAGTCTGTATTTTAACATTTCATACTTAGGATTCCATAAACAATACACTGAAAGAAAAAAAATGCCATACAAGAGGTCCTTTAATCTTGAGTACATGTATATATATATATATATATATATATATATATATATATATAGACCTCTGTACTTTCATATGCCCTGGTCTCAGCAAATCAGACTTAAAAAGCTCAAGAGTTAAAGCGACTTGTCAATACATGACACATAAAACGTCAAGAACTGCAATTTATATGTACTACTGCATCACTATGTCGCCAATTAGTGTATTATTATGTCTACTATAAACACTTGATGTAATTATTACGACATGTGCAGTTTAAAGATTGACCATTTTCTCAAGCTAACAAGGCTGAGAAATAGTTTAAAAGAGTCAATTTCCAACCTAAAGATGGCACAATCTTCTGTAGGACAGCATGTTCACATATAATGCAGTCAGAGGTAATATTTCATTCCATTTTTCTCATAACAATCCCTCAAATAAGCAACAATATCCAACTTTGTTAATATCTTGCATTTAAATTATACAGCTAAAATAATTCTTTTACAAGACTAGGCAAAACAATTTTCAAATATTATCATTATTTTTATCATTTTACACTTTTTAAAGAATTTTAGGGTGTAAAAAGATCTCATGTGGATAGAAAAAAAATTAATACTGTGCACCTGCTTAACAAATCTTAAATTTCTGTTCACCTAATTATAAGTCATTTTCTTACAAGTATATGCAAAGGTGCAAATACATGTTACTGGAAACTGGGAAGCCTGATGAGACAACACCTAGCAGAAGAATGCTGATCCAACACTTCACTATTTGTTTGTCTTATCAATTTGTGCTATGCAGGTGCACCAGAGTTAACACCATGTTCTTGTGTTGTTCACAGAATGAACCCATTGACTGTTACACCTCTATAACTATGCCACACATTTTAACTAAGGAATGATGAGATTCCCTTTAACAACATGTTCTGTCCATACAGTTCGGCCAGCAGGTAACTGGTTAGCCCTGAACCAGTGACTCAGATCCATCCAGCCACACCTCTAGCTAGTAAGACAGGGACCGATATACAGTGGCCATTAAGCATGTGTCTGGTTCTGTACAACACCTTGTACTGTAAACCTCTTGGTGTATTGTTTCTTGAGCATGGTAACAAAAAAGAAGAATCAATGTTTTTTTGTTAATAAACCATACTAGATCTTAATCTTGCTCATTCAAACATGCATAGAAATTACTTAGCAACAAAGGGTGCAGATTTTGATAAGATGGATTAATTAGTGATTAGTAGGCTAATAATTATCCTTTGTTACAATATCCTTACCAATAAATCAATGTAATAAGTATTATGTATGGATCATTTCAATGTTTCTTTTTCTTTCTGTACTGTGCTTATTGCATTTGCCAGCTAAACTGGCTTGACGCGAACCATGTCTTTTCTCAGGGACGGGATTGGATTTGCCGGCATTTTTTGCCGATACTGTGCAGTGACATTTCTATCATTATTGCATAGGGGCACTTATGAAGTGCCCAGGGACTGAACCCGGCCGGTCCATTATACTGATACAGACGAGTCAGGCCTAATGCTGTCCCATTAGCCCAAAGCGTTAGGAGGAAAGCCACTACTACCAACTTTAAAGTCTTTGGTTTAACCCAGCCATGGTTTGAACCCATGACCTCCCGATCCACAAGTCAACGCTCTACCACCTGAGCTATTACGGCCGGTGTCTTTTCTCAACTGGCACAAAACAATCACATTCCTGTAAATAAAACCACCTTTGACCAGCAATGGATTTAACTAAAATCAGTCCATCATTGATATGGTCCGTTGTTTCTTTATGACCCTCGGATAGGAGTAGAACAAAATTGTTACACAAAGAAAATCCTCATTTTATCATAGGTGGACAAAAATCCCTTTTGTCAAATTTCCAAGGTGGACAAAAGTCCTTCTGTTAATTTAGTAACTTAAATATCTCATGAAGTTTCATTTCCGTTGGTAAAAATTATTATATTTTCAAGACTTAATTGAGCAAACAAAATGTTGCAAAATATGCAAAATTTGCAGGAGTGAGTCTGCTGTGCACTGGTGGTTCTACCCAGACATAATCTAAGGTCATCCTCCACCAATAATTAGCTGAATGTTGCTAAAGTGACCATAAATATGTTGGTGTGATTTTAAAAAGGACTTTGAATAGTAACTGTCTTTCCTGGTTCACCAAACTGAGGTCCTTTCCTGTCTGAATGTTAGCTGATGCATGTGGCTACCGTGTAAGTGTGCAAAATGCAGTCTATCTACATTTATATAAAGGATGCAGCAATGACAAATGTATGAAAATTCATCAATTTAGTTGAAAATTGAATTTGTGCAGATGCTCACTGCAAAATGTTTAATCAAATAGCCCAAAGGCATTATAATGCACTTTAAAACTCTCAAATAAACATGACACAAGTCCTTGAAAATTTCGCATACAGCTAACATGGATGACCATTACAAAATAAATGAGGTTTTAACATGCGCAAGGTAATACAGTTATTTATTTGGTACCATATTTCCAAATTTTAACTGTATGCAAAGGATGAATTAACCAGGCTTAGGCAGATCTGAACCAGCTCTATTTCATGATAGGTATCAGACAATTTGTCTAGGCACCGTTGCATGAAGATTTAATAAGACATCTATGAAAAAGTTTGGGTAATTAACAAAATGAACCATAATAAAGGTTTATATTTAACAGTATACAAACACTATGTCATGACAGAATGTTAAAGCAAATTGAAATGTCAATTCTCAATGTTATGAAATCAACTGTTATCATGAACTTTTGATTTGAATAATGTAGGTCTCTCATTTATCAAATGTCTACTGTTTTTACAAAATTAAGACTCAAACAGAAAATAACTGCTGAAAACTGTTAATAATTCAAAAATTAACTGTTATCAACCATGTCACAATCCTTATTCATCAGGAAGCCATCTGTTTGCTAATGCCAATGACTTCAGCAGACCCAGGTGACCTTGAGTTGACCCCTGGTACCTCTCTTAGCTCCCAGCCAAGCTCAATGACATGACCTTACTCTAAGGTCATCCCAACCAGCCCTTTTATCCATAATGCAAACAAGCTGTCATCAGATCTCAATCAATTATGCTTTCTTTGTAGGCATGTTGCTGACAATTTGGACTAATATCTGACTAAAGGTTTGTTGCTTTTTCGGCGTAGCTGTCTAACCTCAATTTTGACCTACTTACAAATGCTGACTCAAGGCTAGCCTGAATGAATATCAGAGCGATTCCCATTGGTAGAAATTCCTAATAGCATCATATACCGTAGTGTTTCTAATAAACCACCTCAGGGTGGCGATATATGGTTATTTATACAGGTATTTAAGTCATAAACAAGTCTATATCAATGAGTGACATTAATGAATAGTCTCCCCTGAATAACCCCTAAATGCAAGTAGGTCCTTTCATTTGTTTTACTCGGTTTTTATGCTTGTTCTTTTTGGAGTGTATGTTGACTTCTTTGACTTTCAAGTTAACCATCATCAACAAACACTTCCATTTTCTTTTTTAAATAACAAATCTCTATAAGTATTTAAATGGATTTTAAGCTTATATTTGTGCAAAAGAAATTTCACCGTTTGTAACTGCACAATCTACAAAAGAACGGGCGATAAAGTCCAAGAATTCCGACTATAAAGGACCTACCTACTCTTTGGAATACCTCGGATATTAACAAACAAGGGAGATAATTTCCAGTTTACCAATGTACCCCATTTCCTACAGTACTATTGAATATAGTGTATAAAATGTCACTTGATCCTACATTTGTTTAAACATCATCTCTGTCATATGCCGCAAAGCAGACCGTTCACTTCCGGCACGATCTAACTACTTCGTAACTTTAAGTGCCTATTACGTGAGAATTATGAGGCGCAGATGGAGCGAGCGACTAGTTTAAAAATGTACACCATTTTCATGCCATTCTTCTCACAAATTTATATTCAATAGAAACATAAACACAATAAAAATGTGTAAGTTAATGCTTCACAAACACCGCATAGCCTTTTAAAAGAAATTTCTTGTTTTTCCTTTTTTTTAATCCGACGCCATTTGTCTTTTTAAAGACATTTCTTGTTTAAATACATGACAGTAACACAGTTATAGTCATGGTAATATCCAAATATTAATGATGGATAATACATCACTATATATATTTGCCTGGGCATAACCACCATCACAGCACAGGTAAGGTAGAAGGTCTTCCATCTAGGACTCAAACCCACATGGTCTGGGCAGTGCCACCAACACAGCACAGGTAAGGTGGAAGGTCTACCAACTGGGACTCAAACCTACATGGTCTGGGCAGTGCCACTAACACAGCACAGGTAAGGTGGAAGGTCTACCAACTGGGACTCAAACCCACATGGTCTGGGCAGTGCCACCAACACAGCATAGGTAAGGTGGAAGGTCTACCAACTGGGACTCAAATCTACATGGTCTGGGCAGTGCCACCAACACAGCACAGGTAAGGTGGAAGGTCTACCAACTGGGACTCAAACCCACATGGTCTGGGCAGTGCCACCAACACAGCACAGGTAAGGTGGAAGGTCTACCAACTGGGACTCAAACCCACATGGTCTGGGCAGTGCCACCAACACAGCATAGGTAAGGTGGAAGGTCTACCAACTGGGACTCAAACCCACATGGTCTGGGCAGTGCCACCAACACAGCACAGGTAAGGTGGAAGGTCTACCAACTGGGACTCAAACCCACATGGTCTGGGCACTGCCACCAACACAGCACAGGTAAGGTGGAAGGTCTACCAACTGGGACTCAAACCTACATGGTCTGGGCAGTGCCACCAACACAGCATAGGTAAGGTGGAAGGTCTACCAACTGGGACTCAAACCTACATGGTCTGGGCAGTGCCACCAACACAGCACAGGTAAGGTGGAAGGTCTACCAACTGGGACTCAAACTCTGTGGTCTGGGCAGTGCCACCAACACAGCACAGGTAAGGTGGAAGGTCTACCAACTGGGACTCAAACCCACATGGTCTGGGCACTGCCACCAACACAGCATAGGTAAGGTGGAAGGTCTACCAACTGGGACTCAAACCCACATGGTCTGGGCACTGCCACCAACACAGCACAGGTTAGGTGGAAGGTCTTCCATGTGAGACTCAAACCCACATGGTCTGGGCAGTGCCACCAACACAGCATAGGTAAGGTGGAAGGTCTACCAACTGGGACTCAAACCCACATGGTCTGGGCACTGCCACCAACACAGCACAGGTTAGGTGGAAGGTCTTCCATGTGAGACTCAAACCCACATGGTCTGGGCAGTGCCACCATCACAGCACAGGTAAGGTGGAAGGTCTACCATCTGGGACTCAAACCTACATGGTCTGGGCAGTGCCACCAACACAGCACAGGTAAGGTGGAAGGTCTACCAACTGGGACTCAAACCCACATGGTCTGGGCAGTGCCACCAACACAGCACAGGTAAGGTGGAAGGTCTACCAACTGGGACTCAAACCCACATGGTCTGGGCAGTGCCACCAACACAGCATAGGTAAGGTGGAAGGTCTACCATCTGGGACTCAAACCCACATGGTCTGGGCAGTGCCACCAACACAGCACAGGTAAGGTGGAAGGTCTACCAACTGGGACTCAAACCTACATGGTCTGGGCAGTGCCACCAACATAGCACAGGTAAGGTGGAAGGTCTACCAACTGGGACTCAAACCCACATGGTCTGGGCAGTGCCACCAACACAGCATAGGTAAGGTGGAAGGTCTACCAACTGGGACTCAAACCCACATGGTCTGGGCAGTGCCACCAACACAGCATAGGTAAGGTGGAAGGTCTACCAACTGGGACTCAAACCTACATGGTCTGGGCAGTGCCACCAACACAGCACAGGTAAGGTGGAAGGTCTACCAACTGGGACTCAAACCCACATGGTCTGGGCAGTGCCACCAACACAGCACAGGTAAGGTGGAAGGTCTACCAACTGGGACTCAAACCTACATGGTCTGGGCAGTGCCACCAACACAGCACAGGTAAGGTGGAAGGTCTACCAACTGGGACTCAAACCCACATGGTCTGGGCAGTGCCACCAACACAGCACAGGTAAGGTGGAAGGTCTACCAACTGGGACTCAAACCCACATGGTCTGGGCAGTGCCACCAACACAGCACAGGTAAGGTGGAAGGTCTACCAACTGGGACTCAAACCCACATGGTCTGGGCAGTGCCACCAACACAGCACAGGTAAGGTGGAAGGTCTACCAACTGGGACTCAAACCCACATGGTCTGGGCAGTGCCACCAACACAGCACAGGTAAGGTGGAAGGTCTACCAACTGGGACTCAAACCTACATGGTCTGGGCAGTGCCACCAACACAGCACAGGTAAGGTGGAAGGTCTACCAACTGGGACTCAAACCTACATGGTCTGGGCAGTGCCACCAACACAGCACAGGTAAGGTGGAAGGTCTACCAACTGGGACTCAAACCTACATGGTCTGGGCAGTGCCACCAACACAGCACAGGTAAGGTGGAAGGTCTACCAACTGGGACTCAAACTCTGTGGTCTGGGCAGTGCCACCAACACAGCACATGTAAGGTGGAAGGTCTACCAACTGGGACTCAAACCCACATGGTCTGGGCAGTGCCACCAACACAGCACAGGTAAGGTGGAAGGTCTACCAACTGGGACTCAAACCCACATGGTCTGGGCAGTGCCACCAACACAGCACAGGTAAGGTGGAAGGTCTACCAACTGGGACTCAAATCTACATGGTCTGGGCAGTGCCACCAACACAGCATAGGTAAGGTGGAAGGTCTACCAACTGGGACTCAAACCCACATGGTCTGGGCAGTGCCACCAACACAGCACAGGTAAGGTGGAAGGTCTACCAACTGGGACTCAAACCCACATGGTCTGGGCAGTGCCACCAACACAGCACAGGTTAGGTGGAAGGTCTATCAACTGGGACTCAAACCCACATGGTCTGGGCAGTGCCACCAACACAGCACAGGTAAGGTGGAAGGTCTACCAACTGGGACTCAAACCTACATGGTCTGGGCAGTGCCACCAACACAGCACAGGTAAGGTGGAAGGTCTACCAACTGGGACTCAAACCTACATGGTCTGGGCAGTGCCACCAACACAGCACAGGTAAGGTGGAAGGTCTACCAACTGGGACTCAAACCCACATGGTCTGGGCAGTGCCACCAACATAGCACAGGTAAGGTGGAAGGTCTACCAACTGGGACTCAAACCTACATGGTCTGGGCAGTGCCACCAACACAGCACAGGTAAGGTGGAAGGTCTACCAACTGGGACTCAAACCTACATGGTCTGGGCAGTGCCACCAACACAGCACAGGTAAGGTGGAAGGTCTACCAACTGGGACTCAAACCGACATGGTCTGGGCAGTGCCACCAACACAGCACAGGTTAGGTGGAAGGTCTACCAACTGGGACTCAAACCCACATGGTCTGGGCAGTGCCACCAACACAGCACAGGTAAGGTGGAAGGTCTACCATCTGGGACTCAAACTCTGTGGTCTGGGCAGTGCCACCAACACAGCACAGGTAAGGTGGAAGGTCTACCAACTGGGACTCAAACCCACATGGTCTGGGCAGTGCCACCAACACAGCACAGGTAAGGTGGAAGGTCTACCAACTGGGACTCAAACCTACATGGTCTGGGCAGTGCCACTAACACAGCACAGGTAAGGTGGAAGGTCTACCAACTGGGACTCAAACCTACATGGTCTGGGCAGTGCCACCAACACAGCACAGGTAAGGTGGAAGGTCTACCAACTGGGACTCAAACCCACATGGTCTGGGCAGTGCCACCAACACAGCACAGGTAAGGTGGAAGGTCTATTAACTGGGACTCAAACCCACATGGTCTGGGCACTGCCACCAACACAGCACAGGTAAGGTGGAAGGTCTACCAACTGGGACTCAAACCCACATGGTCTGGGCAGTGCCACCAACACAGCACAGGTAAGGTGGAAGGTCTACCAACTGGGACTCAAACCCACATGGTCTGGGCACTGCCACCAACACAGCACAGGTAAGGTGGAAGGTCTACCAACTGGGACTCAAACCCACATGGTCTGGGCAGTGCCACCAACACAGCACAGGTAAGGTGGAAGGTCTACCAACTGGGACTCAAACCCACATGGTCTGGGCAGTGCCACCAACACAGCACAGGTAAGGTGGAAGGTCTACCATCTGGGACTCAAACTCTGTGGTCTGGGCAGTGCCACCAACACAGCACAGGTAAGGTGGAAGGTCTACCATCTGGGACTCAAACTCTGTGGTCTGGGCAGTGCCACCAACACAGCACAGGTAAGGTGGAAGGTCTACCAACTGGGACTCAAACCCACATGGTCTGGGCACTGCCACCAACACAGCACAGGTAAGGTGGAAGGTCTACCAACTGGGACTCAAACCCACATGGTCTGGGCAGTGCCACCAACACAGCACAGGTAAGGTGGAAGGTCTACCAACTGGGACTCAAACTCTGTGGTCTGGGCAGTGCCACCAACACAGCACAGGTAAGGTGGAAGGTCTACCAACTGGGACTCAAACCCACATGGTCTGGGCAGTGCCACCAACACAGCACAGGTAAGGTGGAAGGTCTACCAACTGGGACTCAAACCCACATGGTCTGGGCAGTGCCACCAACACAGCACAGGTAAGGTGGAAGGTCTACCAACTGGGACTCAAACCTACATGGTCTGGGCAGTGCCACCAACACAGCACAGGTAAGGTGGAAGGTCTACCAACTGGGACTCAAACCCACATGGTCTGGGCAGTGCCACCAACACAGCACAGGTAAGGTGGAAGGTCTACCAACTGGGACTCAAACCCACATGGTCTGGGCAGTGCCACCAACACAGCACAGGTAAGGTGGAAGGTCTACCAACTGGGACTCAAACCCACATGGTCTGGGCAGTGCCACCAACACAGCACAGGTAAGGTGGAAGGTCTATCAACTGGGACTCAAACCCATGTGGTGAGGGGCCATGGTTATTACAAGTTTCCAACTCTACCTACAAGGCCACAGGCTGCCCACAACATAAAGACTGAGAAACTGACAAAATTAGGCAAAAAAAAACATAAGACCCAAACATCTGTGTCCAACATGCACCTAGGATTTAGGATAATGCAAACTCATGAAGCGAGACATGAGTCAAATGTAGTTATGATGCTGATATTATGTCGACAAATGTCAGGGACATTCATTAAGTTATGGAATGTAATAATATATTAAGAGCATGCCTTTATGCAACTATATGCCGACAAAAAGAAGTGCGACTATCACTGTACTTTACCTGGCTCATCTTAATGAATTGCATGATTACCTATCTTGTGTTCAGATTTTTTTTTAAGTTTGATCCTCTTATCTCATTATATATACAGTTTGGTAATTTTTTTGCATACAAAAACATTGTACAGTGATATAATATTATATACACATACATTAATAAATAATCAAATTTCAAAATTGGGATGGTAAAAGGTTAATACTTTTGCATTATAACTGAAGTTTATCTAATTTGATGGTATATACATGTTCATTGATTGATATAAGCATTTAAAACAGGCCGTTTAAAACACTTCTGACAAAAGAAAAGAACTAAGGCACATTTATTGCTAAGAAATGGATAAAATTAAATCTTTCTGTTTCAGTTTATTAGAGTAATATTGTAGAGTAATACTGTTTTATTGCTTTCATTATATTTTATGACAAGATATTATTTAATCGGATGTCAATTATCGGATGCTAATTATTGATCGAGGAAGACTCCAGACTTATGTTCACTGGCGCACCTGAGATATAAGCTGGAAAACCTTCACATGAAAGTTCTGGCCCTAACTGGGACTCAAACCACGCAGCAAGGGGCTGAAGAGTTAAAGTTACCGTCTGTAACTGCTTGGCCACGAACAGTTATTAACATCACTAGAACCTTGATACAGCTCATGTATTCTTATGAGGTCTAGGGCATTGATTTATCAACTTGCACTTTTACTGTGGCACTTTATAACCAAATCTTGTATAAACATAAGAGTGTCTCTTCCTTGTGTTGCTCATCAAATCATGGAAATATGTAGAACTATGTTTTATCCCACTGCATACAGGAATAAATTAAGAAAATCTTTATTCACTACTTACACAGCAATAAAAAAAAAAGCCTGAATTGTGAAAAAAAATAATGCTTTATTTTAAACTTTAACATCACTATTTTAAGGCTTTTTTCTTGCATAATCATTTACTATTGCAAACTCTGGGAACAATGCAAAAGAAGTTAAATACAAAAACTTTTTAAGAGAGATTTTTGGCAAAATCAATAAGGTCAGGGTTTGTTTGTCTTTTCAATTTTGAATACTCTTTGATAATATGGAATTCTGCATAGAATTTTTTGTGACTGTAAACAAACAAATTATATTTATTTAAAATATTATTATGTTTCTTTATTCAATGACATGGTTGAAGACAGTGACATTTGAATAATTAAAGAACAGACATCAATTATAAATGGTAATAATACCCTTTACTATGGTTAGCATAATTACCAATAAGGAACTGGATTCAACCAGTTCGGACCAGCCTTAGAATTTGTTTGTGAGACTTTATATTACATCAACAATACATTCAGTTATTTACAAACTGTGTCAAATAAATGAGGTTATATAGTGCCTACATGTACTGAGATAACATGCAGTGAACACTTGACATGATACCGCACCAAGTCACATTATCCTGACTCCTGGCCAACCAGCTGTAGAAATTACCTTTTATTTGCTTGTCTGCAGGAAAGGTGCTACATAACTATTTTAATGACTTTGGTATGTCGCAACCCAGGTTTGAAACCAGGGCCTTTGCTCGAGTCTAAGCAAGTAAGCTGTTTTGATTCAACTTTGGTATGTCATGGCCTAAACCCAGGGTCTGCCTCCTGTACCTGGAGTCGAAGTGCTACTAACTGTGCTACCAGGTTCAAAAGCAATCATAGGTTCTCAGTGTGGTGTCATATAAGGTATAAAAACAATTGCAGAATACATTTTATAATTATTTGTTTACTTGTGGGATGTCAATTTTAATTCAAAACTAAAAGTGCATAGTACATTTTGTAAGAGTTGGTTAAAATTAATATTGTTTTAAACTCATTTGCCCAGGTACAATGTAATGTACCTGAGATTAAAAACAGAAAATAGGCAAATGACTAAGAGAATAGAGTTGACCTTCATCTTGTTACCTTTATCTTTATTAAAACCCCAAAATTAACCGTAAGTCAATTGTTTAAAGTCCCACCCAAAGGTTTACAACACTTTCTGAAAGATAAAAGTAAAATATTTAAATCCAGATCGGACTGATCCCAGCAGGAGCTAGCTGATCTGGATTTTCATTACTTACCTTGCCTAATCACCATAAACTTATCTGGGTGAGAGATCAAGGAACGAGTTTTCTAAATGTCTTCAATGGAAAATGCAACCCTAGCATAAACATTTAGTCAATAAATTACAATTACTGAGAAAAACAATAGTGAATACATGTACCTATTCATTTTTGTTGTTATTTGTATCATCTTTAAACTATTTTGTCCATCTGCACTTATTTCTAAATGCATGAGGGACAGGTGTCAGTAAACATTTATGTACACTAAGTATAGTTTAGGTTGCCTTTGACTAGTAAATAGTCTCTAGAGCGGTTATTTAACACATGGCCTTTCTCTGCCAAGCCCGGCAGTTATGGGTACAATAAGGTGTCCAAAATATTATGTCTGCTATGGGTATGAACATTTTGACAGAGTGTAATATTAAACAAAGTTTGGTTCCATTTTATAATGCTATTACTCAGTTTAAGAACCAGCAGAAGAAAATATGAAATTATTAATATGGCACAGTTCATGACCAAAGTTTAATAAATTTGTATTTTTCAGAGTAGTTTACTATATTTTAGCACATCATATTTATCCATGCAACATAAACAACACAAAACATACACTTTATCCACTGAATGCACATGTGAATGAAAGAAATAATAAATCTATTCTTGATATAGAGGGAACACTAGTTGCTGTGTGGCCAACAATGGTTGGTGTTTTGGAACTGTACAAATCATTAGTTACTTTATGGAACTAGAGTGGCAATATTCTGAGTCTAAGGGACGTCATGTGGAGAATCAAAAAAATACCATGTGACACATCAAAATGGAGCTCCCCTTAAGCTCGGCATTTTTTGTCAAAGTCATCTTTTGCTTTACAGATCTTTAATTACATTGCTTGAACTTGGTATCAACTTAAATGCTCAATATGTTGTGGCTTTCTTTGACAAATAATAATTTGTTTAAAGTTATTTCTTACAGCATTTACCAACTAACGACATATTTACCATCAACCTGCTAAACACTTAATGATCAGGCTTGGGGAAAAAAGGTGAGATTCAGATCAGTGTCTATCTATCAATATGTCTTGACAGGAATGCATGAAGATGTAAACAAGTAACTTAAAAATTCAATATGGTTTATTACCTACTGTAGCAGTCTGGGAGTAATTACATGTCTGACATTTAAAGATACATACTTTCAGGCCTACAAGTCTGACATGCAAAGAAACATAACTCAAGGGCCTACATGTCTGACATATGAAGATATGTACTTTCAGGGCCTACAAGTCTGGCATGCGAATATATGTACATCAAGGGCCTACATGTCTGGCATATGAAGATATGTACTTTCAGGGTCTACATGTCTGACATGCAAAGATATGTACTTCCAGGGTCTATGCATCTGACAAGCAAGGATATGTACTTCCAGGGCCTACATGTCTGACATGCAAAGATATGTACTTCCAGGGCCTACATGTCTGACATGCAAAGATATGTTCTTCGAGGGCCTACATGTCTGACATGCAAAGATATGTACTTCCAGGGTCTACACATCTGACATGCAAAGATATGTACTTTAAGGGTCTACACATTTGATATGCAAAGATAGGTACTATAAGGGCCTACTCATCTTACACGCAAAGATATGTACTTCCAGGGTCTACACATCTGACAAGCAAGGATATGTACTTCCAGGGTCTATGCATCTGACAAGCAAGGATATGTACTTCCAGGGTCTACACATCTGACATGCAAAGATAAGTACTTTAAGGGCCCACACATTTGACATGCAAAGATAGGTACTATAAGGGCCTACTCATCTTACATGCAAAGATATGTACTTCCAGGGTCTACACATCTGACAAGCAAGGATATGTACTTTAAGGGCCTACATGTCTGACATGCGAATACATGTACTTCCAGGGCCTACATGTCTGATATGCAAAGATATGTACTTTAAGGGTTTATACATCTGACAAGCAAGGATATGTACTTTAAGGGCCTACATGTCTGACATGCGAATACATGTACTTCCAGGGTCTACACATCTGACACGCAAAGATAGGTACTTTAAGGGCCTACACATTTGATATGCAAAGATAGGTACGTTAAGGGCCTACACATTTGACATGCAAAAAAAATGTACTTTCTGGGCCAACACATCTGACATGCAAAGATAGGTACTTTAAGGGCCTAAACATTTGACATGCAAAAATATGTACTTTCTGGGCCAACACATCTGACATGCAAAGATATGTACTTTCTGGGCCAACAAGTCTACTATGCAAAGATATATATATTCTATAATGTAAGTATGCAATATACACTTGATGACAGACATTGTAAGTTAATAATCCCCTGGTAGACACATTCCCTACACATAATGCAGAGTTTATAAATAACATATATACATATATAAACATGGTAGAGCATTTATTTTCCTGAAATTAATTTTCTTGCCTTCAACATTCTCGTCGCCATAACTGATTTAAAATCTTCAACCAATGGACTGCAGATAATTAAAGTAATTTAGTCCTTAACTGTTATAAATTAACACAAAAATGAGACATGACAGTAAATTTTCTCCATAATTCTCTACTAATGAGTCAATTATTTTCCAAAGTAAATTACAAATTACCACCATATTTGAAGAGAAAGGAAACAGTGAAGTCAAATGCAAGTTACTCATAGAAAAACTGACATCCTCCATGAGTAAGTTGAGAAATGTTTAATGCATAACATATAAAAAAAGTTGATATAGCCAGTAAAAATATATCTAGGATGGGTTCTATCTTATGACAATAACATTCATGAGGGAGATACTAATACATTGGTCACCAAACTTTTACTTGCAATAAATACAAGCCTACATCACAATCACTTACATATGAATTAAAAAAACTATTGTGTTAAAAATAAAATGTTTTCCAAATGATTAATTTTTAACAAGAATTAAGTTTAAAATAACTGCTCATAATTTTAGTGCTATCGGACATAACCAAACTACTGTCAGTTAAAAATTCCCAGTTGTTAGTTATTCAGTAAAATAATGACAGTAAATGTTGACAACCACTTTGATTGATTTGATATTCCAAAATATAACCACTTGAACATCTAGTATAAACAGATTACAATATGAATGTTACCATTAGAAACATACCTTGTCAAAATTAATGTTTGTTTGTTTATTTATTGGGTTTATCGTCCCACCAACAGTATTTCAGTTATCTGAAGACGGTGTCCACTTGAAGCAGATATAGTGCTACCTTCACTGTGTATAGCATGCCGTGAACACCTGGCATGATACCACACCCAGTCACATTATCCTGACACCGGGCCAACCAGTCGTGGAACTACCCTTATATTTGCTTGAGCGTTAGCAAGGGAGCTATACCACTACCATTTTTAACGACTTTGGTATGTCGTGGCCCGGGATTGAACCCAGGGCCTCCCGTACCTGGAGCCGACGCTCTACCGATTGCGCTACCAGGTCCGGTCACAATTAATGCGTCTAGTCTCATTACATATTAGTTTCTGTACACACACTGCTTTTGCCTAGGCATTAAGACTTACCAAGGCCAAGAATGAAAACACAACCATATCCTTTCTTTTGTTAAAAAGCAAGTTCAAGTGATTATACTTATACCTTCAAGACTCTTTCTTCTAGAATAAAAATCGAAACTTTTCAGTTTTTCAGTCCTAAATCCTTCCAAGTGAAACTTGTAAGGAATTGGCAGAACTGGATCATTCCCCGGCCCCAGAATCAATTTGGGGATAGAAGTATTCAGCAGTCCAAAAATAAAATATTAAATAAATAGCTGAACTGATGCTGAATAGTGCTTGTTACTGGACTAATGGATATAAATATTGAACAAACAGAAAGGACAAAACTTTGATAGAGAAAAAAATGGAAAGATCAATGCGTGGAAGGAAAAACAACAGATGGATGAAAAAAGCATCATCTATATTCTTCCCCTGTAGTTTCTTAGTAATTTGCTTATAATGATAGGGACTTAGCAGGAATTAAAATGTGACCGTGTATTTTCTGATCAGACAGCTCCAGGTGGGAACCTGCTCCATATGTACATGTACACTTGGTCTGATCCATTTCTGCTTAGCAGACACAGATCTACAACTTTTACAGTGTTATTGACACCTTCAGTCTGTGCCCAATCATTCTATTGTGGAAGTGCCAAGGCTCCACACCTCTTGCCCGATTTACTATACCTTGTACATTTACACTTGTTTTGTACTTTAGGGTAAGACCTATGTCCTCAAAAAGGAAATGATTCATTCTACTCTTCAAATTGTTTGTCATGACGTAAAAACACATATAAAAGTAAACTGTAAATCAAGCAACACAAAAAATAAGCAGACATGCTGCTTCATCAATTTACAGCAAATGTGATCAACAGAGGTTTGTTAGCTTCTCAAGATAAACTACCGTCAGTTTAAAAGTTTCATTTAGCACGCAGAATTTGTCCTCTCAAAAAAATAGGACAAAGATCAGTCACAGGTCATAATTGAGTTTCAACATTGTTCAGAGAGTATTTCATAAAACAAGTTTACAAAAAAAAAAAAAAATTCTTTTTTTATTCCATTGACATTTCTACATGCATGGTACCATATACTACTGTAGTGCCTGGTCACATTATACACCACCCAGGCACCAGGTCATTAACCCAAAACCCAGGTACCATGTCACATCAGCCACCATCCCTGTTGCCATGTTACATGAGCCACCATTCCTGGTGCCAGGTCCCTAACCAAACAACACAGGTGGCATTTCACAAAATTTTCTATTTTTTAATGACAGTAAAAGATTAACACATGGTTACCAATATCTCCAATGTGATGACATTTAAACCAAAAATGTTTTGTGCTGTACTGAAATAAAAGGATATTAATCAAATTAAACACACAAAAACATCATATGAGAAGAATTAAACAAATCCCTACTGTGAACTACTTTTCTGATATATGTACATGGTTTTGCCTGGAAATAGAAAAAGCGAAGAAATGTCAGAGAAAGTGTTTACAGAAAATTCAATTCAATCAAAGCTGGAGCAAGAAGGAGGTTAAATAACCATCATGTTTGAACACCATGTAATGGTGTGTCCAGGATGGGGCCCAGCAGGTACCCAGTGGGGCTGATCTGCTGAGCTCCAGGTGTTGACATTATACAGGCTGGTCCTATGCTCCTGACAACAATACACCACCCCTCAACCCTTTCCCCACACACACACAGTAATTGATTACAAATAAATGCGCCCATGAATACATGACTGCCTAATTCAGTTCACTGAAAGTGCTGTTTTATGAAATTAAAGTGTCAAAAGGAATTTTCCAGGCCTCTATTAATCCATCACTGCCAGGGTTCTAACGGCTTTCTTTTCATACAATGTTTGGTGTTCTTTTCGTCACAGTTGTTTTGTGAAAAAAGTAGCATAGAAAATAGTATTTTCTTTCTGCTGTTTGAAGTGTTAAAACCTTTTAAAGCCATCTGCCGTGTAAAGTGGGGCCACACTGCCTGGATCCAAAAGGCAGCACAGCATGATGTTAACAAATGGCAAAACATTTACAAGATAACCTCAACTCAAGTTCGATCAATTGAATGAAAGATAAAAAAAAATCATGAGGAAATTATTTGTCAAATAATTGTTGTAGGTTAAAATTTTTATATTAGTACTCTATTACTACTATAATCTTCGTTTTTTTTCTTGTTTTTATATGTCACATTCATCAAGGTTTTAGTTTTGAAGCAAGAAGCTGCCACAGCTGTGTTTGTGACAAGTTATCCTTCAACCAAACCTCAGCCAGCTATATTTGTTCAGAACCCAGACTAAATTATTAGTTATTTGCTTACAACTACATAAATGCATACATAACACATTTCTTGACACTCATCAGCCAACCATGTAGATCTTGGCCAGAAAGTTTGCAGATGGGCTTGGCTGAACTGGATCTACACTATTTGCCTTTGCAAGAGCAATTAGTGCTGCATAGAAATGAGTCGCAAAGTTTAATGTTGCCAAAATCTTCTGGCTCATAACTAAATGCAAATAAAATATTGCCAGAGACTAAGTAACAAATAGTGCAGACCGTGCTGAGACAGTTTCCAACTGGAGCTGCAGACCGTGATGAGACACTTTCCAGTTAGAGCTGCATACTGTGATGAGACAGTTTCCAGTTGGAGCTGCAGACCATGATGAGACAGTTTCCAGTTGGAGCTGCAGACTGTGATGAGACAGTTTCCAGTTGGAGCTGCAGACTGTGATGAGACAGTTTCCAACTGGAGCTGCAGACCGTGATGAGACAGTTTCCAGTTGGAGCTGAAGACTGTGATGAGACAGTTTCCAACTGGAGCTGCAGACCGTGATGAGACAGTTTCCAGCTGGAACTGCAGAATGTGATGGGACAGTTTCCAGCGGGAACTTTAGGCTGTGATGAGACAGTTTCCAGTTGAAGCTGCAGACCATGATGAGACAGTTTCCAGTTGGAGCTGCAGACTGTGATGAGACAGTTTCCAACTGGAGCTGCAGACCGTGATGAGACAGTTTCCAGTTGGAGCTGCAGACTGTGATGAGACAGTTTCCAACTGGAGCTGCAGACCGTGATGAGACAGTTTCCAGCTAGAGCTGCAGACCGTGATGAGACAGTTTCCAGCTGGAGCTGACTGATCTGGATCTACATTATTTGCCTCAGCATGTAAAATTGGTGCTAAGCTGGCTAAGAAATAAATGTCACAAAGTTACCCATACCTAATTTTGCAAAGTAATCACTAGTGACTCTCACAGTATTTTCAAAACATATACAGATTTAAAAACACAAGAATTATAAAATGACATCCTTTAATTAAACAACATTGAAAAATTTTCTTCATCTCATTTATTTCACCAAAGTAGTGTGTAGCTGGATTGAATCTCCAATTTTTAAAAATCCCACAGACGTTTAACATGTCATATTGAGTTATCTCTAAGTTCTCTAAGCCTATGACAGAGGTAAATGTAATGAAACAACAGAATTGTATCAAACACACATGTCTTGCTGCATGTTATGGCACATATAAAAACAATTAAAATATGATAAAATCTAATTTATTTTATAAATAAATAAACAAGTAACACGTTGTAAACTTATTATAAATAACTACAGCTTATTGGCCACTCTAAAAATGCATGTAAAAAATAAAAATATGCATTAAGCCACTTCTACAAAACACAACTACTACCTTATGTTATGTAAAATTAACAATGTGGCCAGAAAACATAATAAGCCCAACAACACAATAATTGAACATTAGGTTCCATAACAGATTTATATTTTTACTGCAAGATAGTCAATTAAGCAGCATCCTTTAAACCCCACATATCACCTCAGAAATGGACCAATCTACAAGGTGTAAATGTTGATAGTTTGACAGTTTCTAATCACACCTATGTCTAGTGTTCTCAAACTGTAACACAAACAAATTAACCCTTTAGCTCATGCATATGCATTTTTACAACTTTGTAAGGCATTAGCAATTATTTATTTTATCTTCAGCTGCATCAACACAACTAAGGGTTTATTTCTAGAATAGTTTTATCTATGTTACATAATTTTACACCAAAAATGCTTGTGTTTAAAAATATTTCAAACTGTTGCAAAGAAAATCATTTGTGTAAAATAAGTCAATCATTCACAACGTGGAGTACTCGTGGTGTACTCGTAACACTGATTGTGTAAGTCGGTCAATAGGTCAATCATTCACCACGTGGAGTACTCGTATAACAGATTTCGGTTTATGAAGAACAGGCTTTACTGACCATTTCGAAATGAACCATTGAAATGGCCCCTTACCTTTATATGAAGTAGCCAGCAATTAATAAAGAATAAATTGTTGGTTATTAACTAATGTTGCAGGCTGGGAATTACTGATGGTCCACTGTGGTTCATGATCCAGCGTCAATATTTCATAATGGAACACTCAACCCTTATAAGGTCATATCAGCGTCAATATGTCATAATGGAACACTCAACCCTTATAAGGTCACATCAGCGTCAATATGTCATAATAAAACACTTAACCCTTATCAGGTCACATCAGTGTCAATATGTCATAATAGAACACTCAACCCTTATAAGGTCACTTTAGCATCAATATGTCATAATGGAACACTCAACCCGTATAAGGTCACATCAGCGTCAATATGTCATAATAGAACACTCAACCCGTATAAGGTCACATCAGCGTCAATATGTCATAATAAAACACTTAACCCTTATAAGGTCACTTTAGCATCAATATGTCATAATGGAACACTCAACCCTTATAAGGTCACATCAGCGTCAATATATCATAATGGAACACTCAACCCTTATAAGGTCACATCAGTGTCAATATGTCATAATGGAACACTCAACCCTTATAAGGTCACATCAGCGTCAATATGTCATAATAAAACACTTAACCCTTATAAGGTCACTTTAGCATCAATATGTCATAATGGAACACTCAACCCTTATAAGGTCACATCAGCGTCAATATGTCATAATGGAACACTCAACCCTTATAAGGTCACATCAGCGTCAATATGTCATAATGGAACACTCCACCCTTATCAGGTCACTTTAGCATCAATATGTCATAATGGAACACTCAACCCTTATAAGGTCACTTTAGCATCAATATGTCATGATGGAACACTCAACCCTTATAAGGTCACATCAGCGTCAATATGTCATGATGGAACACTCAACCCTTATAAGGTCACATCAGTGTCAATATGTCATAATGGAACACTCAACCCTTATAAGGTCACATTTTACTTGACTAAATTCTTACTTCTTTTTTCTTAACTTCATGCATAGGTAAAAATATGTCTTGAAATATTGTAGATCCTGAAAATGACAGCTACCAGTTAGAGTTGGATGTGCAACAGTTGCCTAGGCTTGATTAATTCTTAGCAGGAAAAAGTCAAAAACAATATGAAGATTTTATTCTCAGACTATCCTACATATATGTGAACAAATTCATTTTATAGCATTAAGATTTCATGAAACACCTGTGCAGAAGGTAAAAATAAAAACCCTATTTTACCAAAACATAGTTCTATATCAACCAGAGCATACAATCTGAGAATCAAGACAGCTTAAATCTTTAACTGATGTTCATGACTCAGACTGACATGACAAAGGTTCACATCCAGTGGCTCTAATCACTGGGGCTGTCTGATCAGGACCTACACATGTGAGGTTTATAGTCTTTCAAGACTGAGATAGGAAATTATATGGCATGAAATTTACCTCATACAATAACAAGATACAAGATCTTGTTTTGCTTCTTAGTTTTACAGAGAGCGAAATGTGAAATTAATTATCAAAGGTTAACATCAGCATAATTATCCAGTATTTGTTTTCTACCATATTTCAAGCAACAAGTATAAAAACAAACCAATGTGGGCAGGTGAAGGATGAGTAAACATGATGAACATCTAGGACAACATGTAAGCAACATAATGAATAACAAATCTAACTTGTTTGTCAAATATCCTATAGAATGTTTGAAAAATAGATACATTGTGTTGTTGTTTTTTCGTTTCAAATGATGCACAACAAAAAGAAAAAGTTATTACAAATAGTGAAGTGCAGATTAAAAAATGTGCCTCTTTCAAAGGATGTGGTACTTGATACATTATTGTGAAGAATGATACAAATATTTAAAGAATATAAAATTACACAGGATGATGGTCTGTTTTTAGTTTAATTAGATATATATATATATAGATCACAATTTTAAGCCAAAAATTGTTACATGATGTGTACATACTGTGCACACAAAACATACTACTGTAACCATGGTAACTTACATCATATGCTGAATGTCCGAGATGAACCACTGCTGTGATCCCATGACCTTGGCTCCTGGACTCACACCCCCACTGTCCTTGATAGACATCTCCCTGGCAACCAGGACACAACACACACCCACAATAAGTTTGATTGTCCTGGTAACTAATGCACACCCACAATAAGTTTGGTTGTCCTGGTAACTTACACACACCCACAATAAGTCTGGGTGTCCTGATAACTTAAACAGTTTCCTCTTTGGAGACTATACGGCCATCAACCAAAATAGCTATTTCATTTTGTCTTTATAATGGATTTCTGTATTCCTTTATACAATGCAGTCAAATCACTTTAGACAGTAGTACAAGTCTACCTTACTCATCATCAACCTTTTTAGAAAGCCAAAATTAAAATAACATTGTATCAGAAACATTACATCTCAGCCTGCTACCATTTTGACAAGATTTGACAAATAGTATAGATTCAGGTCTTTGCATTGAGCTGTCTGATCTGGATCTTCACTATTTGTTGCTTAGTCTCGGCCCATATATCCTGTAAACATTCCACGAAAATAGAAAATATGTGACAATTAGTATAATATATTAACATTAACCCTAACCTTGCTATGCAGATATTATTAGGATTAGACAAATAACGTAGATCCAGGTCCCTGCTTTGAGCTCTTTGATCTGGATCTTCACTATTTGTTGCCTGAGTATCCAGTAATATTGTTTTTGTCCCTGTCGTTAGGTTTTTAGAACAAAAAAAACACTAAGAATAAACTACAAGTTATTAATCATTTTACCAGGCTAAGAGTTCTGGCTTACATGTCCACCACACCCATTGTAATTGCCTTGATCTACAGTCTTCCTACTAGACAGGCTCCACACAATACTTCATGTTGACAGATTCTATCACAACACCTGGAAACAAGGAAAAAACAGTACAACAATACTTATATCAGGTTATATTAATTACAGTAAAGCTTATAGAACAAAATAAACAACACCAAACAATCATATATACCTTTTGTTTTATTGGCGATGCACTGGAGTGTGATGCCTATATATGGAATGCTCAATGAAATTTGCACATGGGGAAAGTTTGTTTTGCAGACTTTCTAAACCCAATAAAATACGGGTCCTAATTTGGTAAACAGCATTTTATTTTACTCATTTATTTATACATTTATTTGTGTGTGTCTGTAACTTTCAAAACAAGTTTGAAAATAAAAAATAAGATACTGACAAAGAAAAAAATACTATGTTACAGAAAAATACTATTTGAACAATAATAATTTGTGTAATGTGAGGCTGCTTGTACACTGTACACTTTAGTTTTATAGATAATATAATAATTTTGCAACTTTTTTTTCTACATATGTGAAATCTTGGAAAACCTATCAAATGGTGTTGGGTTTTCCTTTTTATTTTGTTTTAAACCAATCCATGGTCTCAAGAACATATATCATACATACTTTTCCTCGAGATTTATAGTATTCTGAAAACCATTACTTTTCAAATATGTCTGTTTATACCTGCTTTACTTTTTGTGTCACCATTGATGCTTGGCATCAACAGCTTTTCTTGTACAGAAGTCAGCATGAGAAAGGTTTCCTGCACAAGTCCACTACCATGGAGACAGAAAGTCTTGCTTTAAAAACAGGGGCAAATAAACTCCTTCCTGGACAAAATCCATTTCAGTCATTGACGAGACAAACTCCCTCCCATAATGCCCACCTATGCTAAAATGACCAGAAGGGGTTTTGTCCTGGAGGGCTATGTGCTTATTGGCAACTAATGAATTAAATCGAATTTTTACTGAAACCTTCGGTAATTTTGGTATCATTTTGGTAATCATACTAAAGAATCAAATGTAAAATAATAAGCTAAGTAAGATGTTTAAAGATTAACTTGATAATTGTGTTTTGTCATGGCTTGTAATTTAACAACATCACAGCAGCTCAATTATGGCCACAATTATAATATCAAGCTGTATGGTAGAGAAAGACCCAAGAAATAAGCCCAACCTTGGCAAACTGTAGTTAGAGAAGTTAAAATTCAGCTCCTACCAAAGTAGGACAATAGCCCCAGTGATTAGTCTACTAAGCACTTTTGACCTGACTTAGGCAAATAAAGTATCTCCTGATCAGCCCCATTATTGCTACCAAGTCTTAATCAGTAAATCTTTATTCCACATGCATTAAGTTATAAACCCTCCTACCAAGATTTTATTAATATATGTAAATAAATAAGTGATTCCATATTGGTCCAGTTATTTGTCTGAGGGCAGTCATATTGACCCAATGCCAAAGACTGAGGGCAAATACGAATGACCAAAAAACAAATAACAGCGCAAATATCAAATAACTTATTTATGGACAATTTTATTAAATAAATACATGTACTTATAACATTTCACATTTTATACATAGTTTTTGCATTAATCCAAGTCAGACAATGCTTGTTTATGATTTTGTGAAATCTACACGCTGTAAATTTAAAACACATTTACATATCACTTCTGGCTGTAATCTATTACATTTTTTTGGCCAATCTAATTCATTAGCCAATCAAATCACTTCAAATGCGGGCTTTATATTAATATCACTTTTCGGCTGGCCGAAAAAGTAATATTGATACTGGCACTGTTTTAAAGCAGGCCGTTGTGTTATTGAACATGGCAGGTGCTTTTTTTTTTTTATAGAACTAATGATGTATAGTTATATAATAATGTTTGATAACAAATTTTGCATGATGAAGATTAAGTCAATAACATGGATGACTGACAGACCTAACACAATAACCTTCCCTAGTCTCTGCCTTGCTGCCCCTGGCTAGGATCCTCTGACCTTGAGGTGGCCTTGAGCCTTCAACCTGCAGGACATTAACCCTTAGCTTGCTAATTAGATATTTATTGGGCTGAGGAAAATAGTGTAAATCCAGATCAACTAGTTCCCTGCTGGGAACAATTTGCTGCTGATTCTCCAGCAACAGGTCTTTTGACACAGTCATAAAATCTTAAGCCAATAACTAAGAATTTTGCGTGGATTATTAAAAATGAATTAGGAGGAAAATAATAATGAGGCTCTATTGCAAGACAGTGACCATACAGCTACACATGCCTGTGGTCAGCTGCCTGCCCCTGGGAGTCATGACTATGGCCCCATTCCAATCATTCCTCAATGGACAGTTCACAATATAAAACAGCTGCAGATCAACTTTCATCCATGAGTAACCAGCACTTATATATGTCCCCTTCAGCCACCAGGGCGTCATCATGACAATACACTGAAATACTTGTCTTGCTGGAACTTCAGCCACAAGGGCGTCATCATGACAATACACTGAAATACTTGTCTTGCTGGAAACACCATCATCCCATTTATATACAAGAAAAGCATTGATGCAAAGCATCAAAGGGCGTCCAGTTTATGTTTTAACAATAAAATGCACAACAACAATGAATAATCTGACTCAAGTGAGCTGAAACTCTGTTAGAACAATCGGTCTTCACATGTAATTGCAAACTGTCAAACTGTCAAAATGTCATTTCATTTAAAAATGTAACCAAACTTGTAACTGAACCCATGTAGGGAATGTTGAACGAACAACAATTTTAAAACGTAAGTGCATCACTTCTAACAGGTAAGAATAAACCTACTTAACCCACATGGTTGGAAGTTGCTAAATTGGTACCTTATATGCGTTGCACAAAGTGGAATTTGTACACTGGGATTATAACCACTCCAGACATCCAAGCCATTTCTATGAAACAGACTTGTCTAGATACCTCCATAAACCAAGCATCTTTCTTCTTTACAAGCTCAAACATGTACATGCAAAAATACACATCAGACATGTGACAAGCTCCTACAAATTGAGTAAAGAAATGACACAAGGCCATCTGGCATACCAGTCAAAAGTATGGGGATGGCAGAAATATGACACTCCTGTGGGCCAATCAACTCTTTAAACAATCGCCAAAGTCGCTGATTAGTTAATGTAATAGAAATATATCAACAAACACATATTTGCATTTGCAGCATTTGTCCCATTTTTTGTGTTATAATGTGAGAAAAATGATAGAATTAAATAACATGGATAAAATAGTTATATTTTGTAAAATAATTAAGTTAAAAGGAAGAACACAAAGTCTCTGTTGGTGCCAATCTTGCATACTGTAAATTCAGAACAAATATTGCAAAATTTATGTTGGATTCAAGATGTACTGGTATTTTAATTAGTTTCTATAACCTTTTTCACTAAAATCTGTAGCATTCTTTAAAATAACAAACACAAAGTTTAATATCAAGGAAGAGTCCAATTGTAATCAAATATGTGCTATAATACAATACAAAAATGGTTCTTTCTATATCTGATGTAATCCAATATGACATGTTTAAGCAAGTAAATGCCATCACAAAAAACAACAACTTAAGTTGCTTATTTTTAATGTCAGCAATGCCATTTTGACTAATGTTTGTCTAGGCTAGTTACAGCAAGGACCTGTTGCTAATGTGGACATGGCTAAAGTCTGTCTGAGAAAGTTTAAACTGAACATGTGGACATGGCTAAAGTCTGTCTGAGAAAGTTTAAACTGAATGTGTGGACATGGCTACAGTCTGTCTGAGAAAGTTTAAACTGAACATGTAGACATGGCCACAGTCTGTCTGAGAAAGTTTAAACTGAACATGTGGACATGGCTAAAGTCTGTCTGAGAAAGTTTAAACTGAACATGTGGACATGGCTACAGTCTGTCTGAGAAAGTTTAAACTGAACATGTAGACATGGCCACAGTCTGTCTGAGAAAGTTTAAACTGAACATGTAGACATGGCCACAGTCTGTCTGAGAAAGTTTAAACTGAACATGTGGACATGGCTAAAGTCTGTCTGAGAAAGTTTAAACTGAACATGTAGACATGGCCACAGTCTGTCTGAGAAAGTTTAAACTGAACATGTAGACATGGCCACAGTCTGTCTGAGAAAGTTTAAACTGAACATGTGGACATGGCTACAGTCTGTCTGAGAAAGTTTAAACTGAATGTGTGGACATGGCTTTTAGTGACAGACTGTCTGAGAAAGTTTAAATTGAACGGTCAATACAGCCAGTTTAACCACGCCCTACAACAGTTCAAAGGTCAAGTTCTACCAAGAATGAACTGTCAAATACCTAAAAATTGATTATAATCACAATTTTTATCCGTTTTTTTTTTTATGATGCAATGTACTGGTTATACCGGTAAAGTGTACAATTTAGAAAGGTTACACTATAGTGTGCTTAGATTACATCAACAAGCTTAAGGAAACTTCAATGATTTGATTGATAGAACAGCCAAATTCTGGATCTAAACACAATACTGTTTGTCAAAGGATTTATACATTGCTATCAGCAAAATGACCAAGATTAAATACCTTAAAATCATATAAAATGACATGTTAAAGCATGCTATTACAATTTCTCTTCCTATTGCTGTCAATTTACTTATTGACCATGTACTTATGAATCACACTTTCTGATTGGTTCAGAGCTGGGGAAAATGTTCCTCTAGGCGTTGGTCAATTGTTAAGTCGCGGCTTTTTGTGTTCAATAAAGAAGCAACTGTGTACTCACTGCTTATGCAGTGAATATAAAAGAAGTGAACCTAACTACCATTTTTCAGGTTGTACTGCCTCTATGGAATGAATCTTGGTGTAAAGATTTTGAAAATTTAATCGAAAATAAAACATTTTTTTGTAATTAACTGAGATGAAATGAGAAAAAAGTAACTACAATATAAACACAAACCATCTAATATTTGAATTTAATTATTTTGTAACTACAAGCAAGTGGAGAAATAAGTACAATCTGAAATGCTTTTACTGAGTGTGTGAAGTTACCGAGTGTTGATTTTCGCTTCACAGAAGGCTGATCCAAGTATTGTATTTAGCAGTGACAGGCTTTAACCTCAACCACTAAGACAACAAACCTGTAGCAACTGCATCAGACAGAAATATGTGTGTCGTATGTTGCCTGTGTTCTTTCACAAAATGAGACAATTTGCAAAAGTTTCCAATGCTCATGCTTGTGTTGTTCTGTTTGCAGTATTACCAGACGTTTTGGATGTCAAAACACAGACAAATCAGTAGCCTTGTTGCTAGATTATGACCTTACTGTGTTAAGTGTGTACCTGACCAGGTACTCACTGTGTTTTATGCATACCTGACCAGGGCCTCACTGTGTTTAATGTGTAGCTGGCCTGACCCTTGCTGTGTTTAATGTGTACTTGACCAGGGACTCACTGTGTTAAATGTGTACTTGACCAGGGCTTTACTGTGTTTAATGTGTACTTGACTAGGACATTACTTTGTTTAATGTGCGCTTTACCTGGACATTAATTTGTTTAATGTGTACTTGACCAGGACATTACTTTGTTTAATGTGAACTTGACCAGGACATCACTATGTTTAATGTGTACTTGACCAGGACATTACTTTGTTTAATGTGCACTTGACCTGGACATTACTTTGTTTAATGTGTACTTGACCAGGACATTACTTTGTTTAACATGCACTTGACCTGGACATTACTTTGTTTATTGTGTACTTGACCAGGACATTACTTTGTTTAATGTGTACTTGACCAGGACATTACTTTGTTTAATGTGCACTTGACCAGGACATTACTTTGTTTAATGTGTACTTGACCAGGACATTACTTTGTTTAATGTTCACTTGACCAGGACATGACTTTGTTTAATGTGCACTTGACCTGGACATCACTGTGTTTAATGTGTACTTGACCTGCCCCTTGCTGTGTGTAATGTATATATGACCAGGGAATCACTGTGTTTAATGTGTACTTGACCTGGACATCACAGTATTAAATGTGTACCTGACCAGGACCTTACTGTGTTTACTGTGTAACTGTGTTAAGGCTTGACCCTTGATGTGTTTAATGTGTACTTGACCAGGGACTCACTGTGCTAATGTGTACTTGACCAGGACCTTACTGTGTTTAATGTGTACTTGACCAGGGACTCACTGTGTTTAATGTGTACTTGACCAGGACCTTACTGTGTTTAATGTGTACTTGACCAGGGAGTCATTGTGTTTAATGTGCATCACAAGGGACTCACTGTATCAAATGTGTACTTGACCTGAACCTCAATTTGTTTAATGTGTACATGAGCATGGCTTCCCTGTGTCTAATGTGTACATGACCAGGGCTTTCCTGTGTCTAAAGTGTACATGACCAGGGCTTCACTGTGTCTAATGTGTACTTGACCAGGACTTTACTGTGTTTAAGGTGTACTTGACTGGGGACTCACTGTGTTTAATGCATACATGACCATGGCTTCACTGTGTCTTATGTGTACATGATTAGGGCCTTACTGTGTTTACTGTGTTTAATGTGCACAAGACCAGAACCTCACTATATTTAATGTGAACATGACCAGGGCATCAATGTGTTTAACATGTACCTTACCAGAGCCTCACTGTGTTTAATGTGTACATGACCAGGGTCTCACTGTTTTAAATGTGTACTTGACTAATGATTCACTGAGTTTACTGTGTCCACACTGTGTTTAATATGTACATGACCAAGAGCCTCACTGCGATTAATGTGTACCTGACTAGGGCCTCACTGTCTTTAATGTGTACTTGACCAGAACCTCACTGTGTAAATGTGTACCTAACCAGGGCCCCACTGTTTGTACTGTGTACATGACCAGAACCTCACTGTGTTTTTATGTGTGCATGACCAGGGCTTCAATGTGTTTGATGAGTGTACCTTATCAGCGCCCCACCAGGGCCTTAATGTGTACATGAAGTTAAGCTCACTATGCTTAATGTGTACATGACCTTGTCCTCACTGTGTTTTTATGTACATAACCAGGGCTTATTATGTGTAATGTGTACCTGACCAGGTTCTCACTGTCCTTAATAAGGGCCCCAAAGTGTTAAATAATAGGTCTCACTATGTTTAATATAAACCTTACCAGGACCTCTCTGTGTTTAATTTGTACATGACCAGGGCATCACCGTGTTTAATCTGTACATGACTCAGGGCCTCTCTATGCTTAATGTGAACATGACCCAGGACCTCACTGTGTTTAATGTGTACAGGATCAGGGCCTGACTGTGTTTAATATGTACATGACCTTGCCTTCACTGTGTTTACAGTTAAGAGACTGAAAGACAACTTCATGGAGTCAATTGAAGGTACCTTTGCCATGTGAATGTTGTTTTGAAAACAATTGTGATTGTTTAGTCACTTTGTATTAGTTGTCCTATCAGAATGAGAAGTACATCTTAATAAGCATAAATATTTTAACGATCTTCAAGTAAAATAAAAAAAGCAGTTACACTTGTTAAAGAAGCTTTTTTTTGTGTTTTTATTGGTTAAGGTTTACATGAAACTAAAACAGTTATGGTCATATTGGAAAGGTTCTGCCTTCATTGGTGAGGGAAGACCACAAACAAATGCCTGGAAAGAACCATAAGCACAAAGGTAAGCTTAACTTCCCACACTGAAGACCTCTCCAGATTAACATTTTTGCTCTAATGGAACTCAACCCCATCTGGTGAAAGGCAAAAATAGAAAAGAAATCATTTTAATTTTTTTTAAAAAGCAGCAAACCTTAAGATGCAACTCAAACAAACAATGATTCAACTATTAACCTGCTAAGCAAGGGAGCTGGATGGTCAGGATGTTAACAATCAGTTTTCTGCTGAGTCTAGGGGGATGTGTCTTGGACAGATGGAAGGAACATGTAACAATAAGACAATTTACAAAGACAGAATTTTATGGGTTATTATCAATAGTACCATAAGATAATTCTAGTTCTAATTGAATTCTATGTGTATTCACAATTGTTTATGATAAAGGGTTATGGCACATGTTTTTCTGTCTCAAAAGACAGCATTAATAGAATTACTGCATATCTAATGCCAAGAAATAATGCTTAATAGCTCTGTGACTATAGCTACATTTATGCTTAATAGCTCTGTGACTATAGCTTCATTGATGCTTTATAGCTCTGTGACTATGGCTCCATCAATGCTAAATAGCTCTGTCACTATAGCTCCATTGGTGCTTAATAGCTCTGTGATTATAGCTCTGTTGATACTAAATAGCTCTGTGACTACAGTTCCATTAATGCTTAATAGCTCTGTGACAACAGCTCGAATAATGCTAAATAACTATGTGACTAAAGCTCCAAGGATGCTTAATAGCTCTGTGACTATAGCTCCATTGATGCTTAATAGATCTATGACTAAAGCTCCATAAGTGCTAAATAGCTATGTGACTATAGCTCCATTAATGCTAAATGGGTCTGTGACTATAGCTCTGTTGATGCTAAAATCTATGTGACTTCAACTCCATTAATGCTAAATAGCTCTGTGACTATAGCTCCATTGATGCTTAATAGCTCTGTGACTATAGCTCTGTTGGTAGTAAATAGCTCTGTGACTACAGCTCCATTAATGCTAAATAGCTTTGTGACTATAGCTTCATTAATGCTTAATAGCTATTTGACTATAGCTCCATTGATGCTAAACAGCTCTGTGATTACAGCTCTGTTGATGCTTAATAGCTATGTGACTACAGCTCAATTAAAGCTAATTAGCTCTGTTACTATAGCTCCATTGGTGCTTTATAGCTATGTGACTATAGCTCCATTGGTGCTAAACAGCTCTGTAATTATAGCTCTGTTGACACTAAATAGCTATGTGACTACAGCTCAATTAAAGCTAATTAGCTCTGTGACTATAGCTCCATTGGTGCTTAATAGCTCTGTGACTACAGCCCCATTAATGCTTAATAGCTTTGTGACTAGTTCCATTTATGCTAAATAGCTATGTGACTTGTTCCATTAATGCTAAAAAACTCTGTGACTATAGCTCCAAGGATGCTTAATAGCTCTGTGACTATAGCTCCAGTGGTGCTTAATAGCTATGTGATTTAGCTCCATTGATGCTTAATAGATCTGTGATTATAGCTCCACAAATGCTTAATAGCTCTATGACTATAGCTCCATTAATGCTAAAAAGCTTTGTGACTAAATCTCTTCTGACGCTAAATAGCTATGTGACTACATCTCCATTAAAGCTAATTAGCTCTGTGACTATAGCTCCATAAGTGCTAAATAGCTCTGTGACTATAGCTCCACTGATGCTTAATAGCTCTGTGACTAGATTCATTGATGCTAAATAGCTGGGTCAATAGCTCCTGTGAGGCTTAATATCTCTGTGTCCATAGCTCCATAGTGATAAGGCTAGATAAAACTTAACTTATGCAAAATTACACATTTCTTAAAGGTTGAAAATCAAGAAAAGCATGTGTAGGTGTTTGTCAAATGTCGTATAACATGGCATAGTCATAAACTAAGTCATTGGTAGTTTTACATAAAAGTCACAAAATGCATGTGCAACAAGGGACTGGTATTCCCACTAAGACTTGAAGTGACATTTAGTCTTGAAAATCAAGGTATTAGAACAGAATTTAAACTTCAAAACAATTTTGAGAAAATTTAAAATGGGATGCTGATTATGGCATGGTGTTAAGTGAGATACATCGCTATCGACATTATCAACTCTGGGACTTACATAAATTTAGTTGCCTAACAGTTTAACTATCAAGAGAGTACAATTAATTGTCTCTAGAATACATACAGGAAGTCTTTCAGATTAAAGGACAGATTTCAGTCTAGTAGACTAAAACAATGCTATATGAAGACAGGCTCATTGCAGCATAAGTGTCCCATGTCTGGTTCCTGAATAGCAACTCACTTGAAAAATGCCAAGGGAAGATTTGCTATATCTTCATAGATGGATATGTATAGTTCTATGGATGAATATAGTTAAACAAATGGCTAGTTCCATATATAGATATTATTACATAGATAGATACTGCTCCATGGATGGTATAGTTCCATTGGTTATAGCTACACAGATAGTTATAGCGCTATCTCCATAGATAGATATTGCTCTATGGATGGTATAGTTCTATGGCTTATAGCTCCATCGATGGATATAGCTATATGGCTCCATCTTCATATATGGATATTGCTCCATGGATGGATATAGCTCCATGGATGGTAAAGTTCTACGGCTTTTAGCTCCAAAGATGGTTATAGCTCTATGGCTCTATCTCTCTGGATGGATATAGCTCCATAGACTGCTAAAGCTTTATGGCTCTTTCTCCATGGATAGATATAGCACCATGGATTGTATAGCTCTATGAGCCTATCTCCATGCATGGATATAGCCCCATAGATAGATATTGCTCCATGGATGGTATAATTCCAGTCTTTGAATTTAACATCGATTAATTTCATGCCATTCGGACATTTGGAGATTCACTGACCTGAAACACATTTTACATGCCCAAAAGTTTTTTTTCAGAAACAACAAGTCTTTTTTAAGGTGTATTCTTTGACATTGTACTGTTATTTGAGGCACAATCTATGTGAAATCCAACTCACATTCAAGGTGCAGAAGAAAACACTCACTTGTCGGGCAACAAACTTGATAAAATTCACATGTCTGCTCTTAAATCAGCAAGGGCAAAAGCACTAGCTTTAATTTCGATGACTGTAGCTATATGACTTCCAAAGATGAATATTGGTCTATGGATGATATAGATCTATGGTTTATAGCTCCATAGATGATTATTGCTCTATGGCTTTATCTTCAGAGATGGATATTGCTCTATGGATGAGATAGATCTATGGCTTAAAATTCCATGGATGGTTATTGCTCTATGACTTTATCTGTATAGATGGATATTGCTCTATGGATGATATAGATGTATGGCTTATAGCTCAAAAGATGGTTATTGCTCTATGGCTATATCTTCATTGATGGACATTGCTCCATGGATGATAAAGATCTATGGCTTATAGCTCCATAGAAGAGAAAAATCTGTGGCTTATAGCTCCATGGATGGTTATGGCTCAGGGGTTTTTCATCACTGTCTGCGCCTCCGATGAACGGAGGTGTTCCCAAAGCAAACGGCCCCGTTCCCAATGAAATCCAGCTAACATTTTTCCCAATTTAAAAAATCCTCATTCCAGAATATCTGCAGAAATCGAATTAAATAAACGAAATGTCTTTGCACAACAGTAAGTATTACAGCAAGAAAATTCGCCAGCGTGATGCAAAAGGGTGCACAACATTTGCATCAATGTTTGCAAACCCATCTGAATCTACATCATCGGAAAATTCAGTCACGTTGTCCGAATCTGCGTTCACAGATCGTGCACCAGAACTTGAAGCAGAACAGTCTGCATCACCGCAGCCATTGCTGGCCCGTCGTTTACCCGATCCTCAAACTCGGAGCCAGTTAAAAAAGTAGTTGTTGTCCAGTCTAGTTCAAATACTGCCAAGTATGAATTAAAATATGTCACCTGATGTTCTGTTTGTTTCTAGTTATTGAAATTGTTAATTCTGCTAAAAGATTTGGTTACATTATTGGTAATGTTAGATAATACTCTACATGTACCATTAAATTTCTACCATGTCACTGTGTTTTTCAAGAATTTCAATTTCATAGGATGGATAATTTAAATGAAAAAAATATTTTCCTTTAAAGGTTTGCTAATTATAAATGTTAACTAGTAATGTATATTGGTATAGTAAAATGTACTGATTTAACAAAATAAGTGCACACAAAATTTTCCCAAAATGGACCATTTTATCAATACAAAAATTCCCAAAATGGGCATTTTTGTCGATAAAAATTCCCAAAATGACCAGACTCCTTTTCCCAAAATAGGCAGAAAAACCCCTGTAGCTATATGGCTTTATCTCCTTGCACAGATATAGCTCTGTGAATGTATATAGCTCAATGGATGATATAATTATATGGTTAATAACCGTTACTGTTTCATGGCTATAGCTACGTGTGTAGATTTAGCTCCAAGACACATGGCTATAGCTCCATCTCCGTCTCTGAAGAAATTGATATTATTCCAGAACTAGCACAAGCTAACACATGTGTCTCAGAACAGATAGAAATATCTACATTATAGACAGTGAACATGTTGTATAACATTAATTCAATAAATGGAAAACAAAAATCAAAATATATATTTGTCATGGCATTCAGTTTCTAAATATTTCTACAAAGCATTATGCATGTCTTTAAAATAGGCTATACTTATAGGCTTGAGTGCCAGTTTATTACAATTAGGGATGGGATTAGCCGGCATTTTTGCCGATACTGCGCAGCGACATTTCTATCATTATAGCACAGGTGCACTTATGAGGTGCCCAGGGACTGAACCTGGCTGGTCCATTATACTGACACCGACGAGTCAGGCGTAATGCTGTCCCCTTAGCCCCGAGTGTTAGGAGGGAAGCCACTACTACCAACTTTAAAGTCTTTGGTTTGACCCGGTCGGGGTTCGAACCCACGACCTCCCGATCCGCAAGCCGACGCTCTACCACCTGAGCTATTACGGCCAGTTTACAATTAGGTGAATTGATTATTTTTTCAAACAATAAAGTGAATTGTTACCTTTACTCCTAATCATGACTAGTGATTTGTGCGTAAACTGACTGAAAACTCTTTGTCTGCTTGACCCCACTTCAGGCTTAGACAAATAGTGAAGATCCTGCCAACTCTGCTAGGAAATGTCTGAACAGGATCTACATTATTTATATACTACATACTTATCAGTACAGCTTGATGCAAGATGTTGTGAACATTTATAACTAATACTACAGTACTTGATATCAAAACAGTAACATTGTAAGGAATAACAGAGCATGGCTTTGGTTTTTGTGGCTGTGATTGTCCATTAAAAAATTAGCACTTGGATGTGCCCTGGGTCCCTGAAGGACCTTCCTGTGAGGCTAGAGCAGGGGTCTGATTGCTAGGCTCAAATCCAGATCCCTGGGAGACATCCCTGAGGGACATAAGCCTGAGACTTGACGGTGTCACAGCAATATGTCAATACCACCAATTAAAGTTCCTATCTGACAGGCTAAATTAGGACAGCATATTAGGATGGATAGAAAATTACATAATGCTGCTAAAAAAACATTTTCTATGACATACACAGCGTCAACATAATTGTGGTTGCTATGGTGACATCTAGAAATTATTCATTGAGGACAACTGCCAAAGCAGTTTTTCTAAATGTTTTCAACATTTCTAAACTTTAAAGGATCTATACAGTGGAAGAATAATATTTTCATTGTGAGGTCTTATATGTTTGATATCAATATCAATATTAAACATATTAGACCTCACAATGAAAATATTATTCTTCCAATATATAGACCCTTTAAAGGTAAGAAACTAAATATTGAATTGATAGCATAAACACATTTACTATCTTTCACAGTGACATCTGGTGTCATCTTTCCAATTTGGTGAAACTAGGAATCCTTGAATAATTTTGCTTAATAGGGATAAAAAGTATTTTTGCTTATTTTTAAAAAAAAGCATTGCAACAACAACATTTGGAAGAGGAAGACCCCAGACAAATGTATAGGTGAGACCATGGTACACCCTTGTCAGCTACAAGATATTCCCAGATGAGGTACTTTGCCCCGACTGGGACTGGAACCCTTTAAGTGAGAGGCTGAGCAGTCAGAGGAGTTTCAAGTCTGCGGACTCAACTACTCAACTACTGAAACCCCATAAATGTATTTTCTAAACACTATATATACATATATTTATATTTATTATAAATGTGTGTGTGTGTAACATAGGGAGAAAAATGTGCAGCTAATCTGGGACTCGAACCCGGGGCCCTTCGCTAACAGGGCGAATGCTCTACTAACAGGACCGCTTACGCATTCTCTCCCTACCAACCGGCTACATACACCCTGGGCAACTTGAAATTCATCTACGTGGTCATTATGGTACAAGTGCTTGAGAAGTGCTTGTGAGTTATATGTAGAGCAAACAGTCTGTGGAAATTCGTACCGCACTTCAAATAATATTATTTGAAGTGCAGTACCCTTCAAGAACAGGGAAATGGCTTATAGTACCTTAAAGTCTGGACTTTTTTTTTTTAAATAACTATCGATAACATTTAACTGTCACCATAGGATACCCTTTTGCATTTCTTAATATTATTCATGATTTTCAAAATAATTCTCAAGGGAAAATGTGAATGCAAAAAGCTCATGCACATTAATTCTTCTTCAAAGAACTTGGTCATAAAACTTGTATAAAAAGTAAACAATTATCATAACTGGGAGTGTTAAATGAACAAACTAACATATTCCAATGCTTACCAAAAGAGGAAAAAAAATGTGCAAAGATTATTAAAACTATTATAAAAACTATTTATTTATTTCAATACAAATATAGTTGTAGCTGTCTTTAATTTTTTAAAGTAAAAAGTATTCACCTAATGAGTGGGAATTTCACATATGTGACCATAATATTAACAAGATTTTATAGTATTATGTGGGCTGCAGACAGCTAGTATCTTTATTAAACTTTATCTTGGACTTTAATAATGTTTTATTTTTGACATCTATCTCTATAAGAACAGAAGCTGTTATCTTGAAGTCTCTGTGACCATTTTTGTAGAAATGACATGCTCTGTGAGAATATCATGCTCTGTGAGAATATCATGCTCTGTGAGAATATCATGATTTTGATTTTGAAAGAAGCAGCATGTTTGTTGTACAGGCATAAAATAGACAGGACTCATATGGATACCAATGTGCCTGTGATAATGATAGATAACAATAATGTATGTTCATCTTCCCAAATGCTGCAGCCATATGGCAATATTTTGTGTTAAAATTAACTTCACATATTAACATTTAAATTTACATTATTTACATTTAATACACCAATTATTAAATTGTAAGTTTAATTTTTCTATCATATTTAAAAGACTTAAACTAATAGCTTGTAATGAATGTATTGGACTGTAGACAATGTGTTGCAATGACAAATACGGAATGACATTAATATGATGAAAAATGTATACAATAACAGAAAGATTGGAGGAGACTGTCAGTCAGTAAGTTACAATTGTGATGAGACAGGAAAATATGAAATAAGAGCAGTTTGAGAGAAAGTCAGAGGAAAACGAGTGATATATATATATATATATATATATATCTTATCCCTATATCAAGAAGGTTGCAAAAATTTATCAAAAGAGAAAAAGGCAAAAGGAGAAGTGACAGAAATGTGAAGAAATGAAGACAGTAAGGGCGATGGAGAAGTAAAAACATTGAATTATTACAATCTTTACAGATTCCTGCCCAAAACACAGGTTGTGATGCCCTGACAAAACATTTGAATCGATTCAAATTAGGACCAATGTTACAAATTATGGGTGTATTTTATTAACCATCTTAAAAAATGTTAGTGTACGTATTTTGATTTCAAGATAAACCTTGGACTGCTTAGCCTCTCACCGTGTGGATTCAAGTCTCATTGAGGCTACTGATTTCATGTACGAAGGTCTTCCAACTGATCTGCTGTGCCAATGGTTTTAACCAAGATATTTGTTTTAGGGTCTTCCTGCACCCAAAAAGCTGGGCCATAATTGGTCACTGCAATCAATTTCAAAAACACAGAAAAACATCAAGATTACCACTAAGTGCATAATTATGCTGTAGTAGCATTGTAGAGTGATAAGCAAAGTTATCATTAAACAATTAAAAAGGAAAAATCTTACTAAGAAGCAATTATTACTTTACTTTTTTTTATTTAATTCTCCCAGAACCCATTTCTCTTCAGGGCTGATGCTTTGTATCATAAGTAACTTTTAACAAAGGGCAATCATCCAGGGTGCAATCCACCATAAAACTGTGTAAATGTGCACCCAAAATAAAGCCCAACAAAATAAAGTTTAGCATGGTATTTTCCTTTGTTCTGGGACTGTATCTGTTATATTGCACAATTATGCTTCATAATACCAGTAGATGTTGCTACATTGACCATAACTGTGTTGCCATTATTACCGAGTAGTTATTATAATTTTCACAAGCGAGCTTTACCAGAATTCCAAATGGTCTGCAACTTATCCTTGATATTACAGTGTATTGTAAAAAGTGGTGACTGTCATTCGGTTCCACTTACCGATACATCCATACAAAATTCCCTGTAAGAATGTCCTTGTCAATGTTGTACTTGTCAGATTGGTAAACTCATGTTGTTGTTTTTTGTGTAATAGGACAAATTATTTTTATATATGAACAATTCACTAATTTACATCTGTTCTATGTGAAATACCCTTAAATAACACTATACACCTTTGACCAGTTTTGTTAAGTGAAACAACTGGATCATTGACCAGTTTTAATAAGGGTCAAGTTAAAACCAAATCTAAAATACATTTTAGTAACACTGTGTACAATGAAATGATGAATCCTATATGAGAACCCTAACTTTAACTATTACAATGTGTAACAGGGTCTGCCTGGGTATATCAGTTGGTAGAGCACCTGACTCCAGATCAGGAGGTTGTGAGTTCATGCTTGCCCTGTGTACTGACATTTTGCCAGCTCAGATCATGTCATTATAAATTCAAAGTGCATCAAGTCTTGAATTTTATAACACATCTGCATCTAAAGTAAACAGACTGACATCCTTTTGTTAAGGTTTGATAAATTTGGAGATTATTTGTGTGACTTTGCCTTTCGATTCATATCATATCAGTCAACTTATTACTGCTGACTCAAGTACTAGGCATATAAGTGAATACAATTTTAGACATGTCAGCGCATACATAGATCCGTATAAATATCCTTTTTATCAGAGATCCATAGCACAGTAGAATCAACTGCCAGCCGCCGGCCACCAAGAGCATTCATTGAAGCTTTCAAGGCCGTTGTCATAGGGCAAGTTTGTTTTTTGGATTTATCATCTCACCTAGAGTATTTCAGTTATCTGGCTTTCCCATTTAAGAAGATATAGTGCAGCCTTTACTGTGTTTAGCATGCTGTGAGCACCAGGCAAAATACCACACCTAGTCACATAATCCTCACACTGGGCCAACCACTCATGGAACTACCTTATATTTACTTGAGCGTTAGCAAGGAAGCCATACCACTACCATTTTTAACAACTTTGGTATTTCGTGGCCCGGGATCGAACCCAGGGCCTCCCATACCTATCCATTGCACTACCATGTCCGGTCTCAGTGCCAGTTATTCTGTCCATCATTGTTCACTAAACATTCCTGATCTGTATATAATTTTAATCCTCCACATGACATGAAAATGAATATTGCTATATATACACATACATTTCAGATTATGTTTATTATGCACAAGACCCAGCAGCAGCACACAAGCCTACATTGTGAGGGAGTGTAGTATCAATATAGAAGTATATACAACTGCTTTTCATCACGCTGGAGATATGGATAGGCTTAGAATGTAATGCAGTTTCATTTTAGAAACAGAAACACTGTTGATAAACAAAAACTACTGACTAAGCAATGCTTCTTGAACAGTTCTTTTAATAAGGCACATTCTTTCTTTGTGATAATTAATGAGCCAAATGGTCCGATGTTTCATTTTGTTTTGACATTTACTTCGGAGTTTATACCAATTGTTTATGATTTAATTGTCTTCAACACTCCAACATTCCCCACCCACTAGAATATATCAGGCGACAAAATTTAACAATTCATATATGAGGTTCCGTAAATTGACATCTGTTTGACACATATGACTTACTTAATTATAATGATCTTCCACAATCTTGTGTGCATTTCACTGGTGTTAAATGTCTATAACGTTACTTAGCCGTGTTGAAATTAAACATACCTTCGAATTTGAGCTCCTCTCCGCCATTACAAAGTGTAGTTTGCGGAATGTTATCTCAGTACAGTCCCTTCATTCGGGCCATTTAACTATTTGTGCAAAAAGCTGTTGTAGCCGGCGATTAGTACAGAATAATAAAACAAATCAAACCATCAAATAAGTCCATATGAAATAAGTTTGCTTAATACAAAAGCATTATTGTAATGTTGTTGTTTTTTTCATGTGAGAAAAATGTTGTAAATAAATTATATAGCGTTGTTCCATACCATAAGGTAAAAGTCGAGGGTAAGCAAAACCAAATTCATCCGAAGTAGATTTTTTATTTTACTGCTAATTTAAAGGGTTTTTCATAATATCTAATTTAAGGGGGTGGGTGTGCTGGGAATGAATGATTAATATATGTTTCTATCTTTCATTGATTTTATGTTATGACACTGCAAATTTGCTGCCAGTAGTTATATATCTAAAACATATATATTAATTTGTCATTAATGGATTAAAATCATTTAAGATGAACGCTAAAAGAAGTTGTAAAACATAAAATATAATAATTTTATAAGCAATTCTTTTTTTAGTATCACCGCATTAAATCATAATGTAATTCTCTGGTAATAAGTGCTGCATTATATCGTGATGTATTTGCTCTGATCTTGAATATTCTTAGCTATTTTAAATAGGACTGTTTTCTTATTAACTTAGCCGTGTTTAGACACTCAAGACTTAAAAGACCGGTTGTGAATAAGATTTCATTTTTAATTACACCAGTGGGAGAATATACTTTTGGTTTACTGCTAGCCTGCTGTATTTTTACTTATAGTGATAATATCGCCATTATTTTGGATTTTTAAAGGAATTTCAACTGACATCATGTCAGAGGGCAATTTTATTAGGACTTGGATCAGCTCTGACTTTATTTAGGTAAATAATTCATTGTTCTGGTTGTTAAATTTATATATTTTAACAAGTTGTAACGTGTTTGTTTAGAAGAATATTTTGTGTTGTAAAACTTGTTGCTGGCTTTTTTTTTCTGTTGTGCCCTTGGTAACAACGATAAGACTACATATATAATGCGGATTATTGCTTACAAAGCATTTTTATCTTTTTCAAAAATCAGATTTTTGGGGTAAGATATGGAATAAAACAACACAGGTCTTACATCTTTTGCTTATAAATTTCATAAATAACCTATTCATGTTATAGGACGTATCTGACATTTGCCTAAACATATACATGTAACTGTAGCATACGCGCGCATGTGTGTGTTTTATGGCGACATTTCTGGCCATATGCATAGGCTAGTCTCTAGTAAAGAGGACTCTTTTTTATTTTCATACCACGGACAATAATAATCATATTTGCGACTTTAAGCTAATTATTGGTGGAGGAAGTCACGAAACTTAAGTCTAGGTAGAACCACCGACGCACCGCAGGTTAGTTGGGAAACCCCCAACATGAAAGTTCTCGCCCCATTTGGGACTCGAACCTACGCGGTGAGGGGCTGAGGAGTTACAAGTCGGCGACTCTAACCGATCGGCCTCGGGCACCCAAATTTGTATTCCACCTTAATTCTTTAAATATTTTAAACTGTGCAATAGATTTGTTTTCTCTATATGCTTTCACACACAAAATGAGAAAAAAAAACGCCTCGTAAATTAGATGCACATTTTCGCATTGAAATAATTGATTAATAACATATTATCATCGATGCGTTTGTAATCGTGTAGTGCCAGCCAATTGATTCAATCGAAGCTTATTATGGCACGAATTTATAGAAAGCGTGCATCATCTATAAATAATATGTCTGGTATTACAGAACAGCTCTCATATTTAAGACACCAGTATGCAGCTTAAAGTAGGGTCTTTCAAAACATGGTCACGAAGACACAAGTGGTCTGAACTTTAATGTGCGAATGCAGCGGGCAAAACGTTTAAGGTCTTTATTTGTGGAACACTATTTTTCAACAATCGTGTAGGAAAAGCACCAAACTTGACGAAAATATTCTTTGGATGATACCGATCAGACCCCGACGAAATATACACAAACAACGAATAAATGTAGAATCTTTTTTAAGGTCGCATCCGGCACTTTGTAACACTTCACGAATCATCGTAGATTAACTAACGATATATGGCTAACTTGAAAGGTCTTGATATAAGCGTACGTGTGGATATTTTTAATTTGTGTGGAAGTGAGTTGTTTAAGTAGGTAGAATCCCATCACTATAAATGCATCACGGTTTTCTACTTATAGAACCAACCACAAGAAGTTAAGCACATCTGTTATTTTTGATCAGTGTTCTTGCAATGTGACAAGAAGTATTTCACATGTTTTAAAATCTAAAGATGACCTTATCGTAAATAAGATATTGTGTCTTAATCAGACATCATCCTAAAATAGAGTTCTTATCATATCTTATCATGTCTTATCTTGACCACAAAGGCATGGATAAAGTTACTATAGTATCTGGATTATCTCATTTATAAACCGTTCTACGTGTGTATAGCAATAATTTGCCACAAAATTATCTTAATTGAAATATAATTTTCCGTCAGGTCCGAGGTCTTTATTTAGCGAAAAATCCTTTTGCGTCTAAAATAATTAAGAATTAATGAAAAATAAGTATAGGTATTTCCAGAATTATGTTGTCTTAACCAAGTAGTGATGATAAAATGATTCCATGTCTTCGTTTAAAGCAAGACAGTATCCTTGGCCTGCATGTTATCATCTCTTTGCACCCTTAAACATTGGTAAGTTAATGTTACTTAGATTTTAATAAAGCGGAATATCGAAAGTCTCTTTTAAATCTGCCTTAGATGATAAATGATACATGGGCTCTGAAGTCTGTGTTTAACAGCACGTTTGAAGTTTATGTTTAACACTACTTGTACATTTGACTCACTTGTATATGGACCGGAAGTCCTATATTTTGACTAACACCACTAAGACATTGTGTCAGTGAATTTCTAATAAAAGGAACGTGTATATTATGAATATTATTATATAAATGTATGACTGTGTATAATAAATTATCACGCATCTATACGACAAAGCCGTCACGACACGTGATCGTCAGACAAACACAGGGACACGATCTCTTTGTCGGTGGCATTATAGTGAATTTTATAATGAATATCGTGTAATTAATGACGCAAGCAAACATAGGCCTATATTTCGGTCACACCATGACAATGCGACAACAACAGCATTTACATAAATTAAAAACTGGTGGAGAAGACAAGAAGTCTACGGGTTTTTTATTTATTAATCAATTTTATACACACCCACGCACACACGCACGCACGCACGCGCGGACGCACGCACACACACACGCACGCGCGCACGCACGCACGCGCGGACGCGCGCACGCACACACACGCGCGCGCATGCATCTATCTATCTATCTATCTATCTATCTATCTATCTATCTATCTATATATATATATATATATATATAGAGAGAGAGAGAGAGAGAGAGAGAGAGAGAGAGAGAGAGAGAGAGAGAGAGAGAGAGAGAGGGGGGATAGATAGATAGATAGATAGATAGATAGATAGATAGATAGATAGATAGATAGATAGATAGATAGATAGATAGATAGAGATATAGATATCTATAAATATATAGAGAGAGAGAGAGAGAGAGAGAGAGAGAGAGAGAGAGAGAGAGAGAGAGAGAGAGAGAGAGAGAAGAGAAAAAATGAAACACACAACGACAACAACAAATACAATGTCATGCTGTATGCTGTGAGATGACAACGGGATTACTTAATTCGTGTATTAGACGTCACAGGGGAGGGGCATACCAAAGTCGTAAAAAAGTAGTGGTATAGTTCCCTTGCTAAGCAAAAACAAAGGTATTTTTACGGTTGGTTGGCCTCGTGTCAGGATAATGTGACTGGGGGTGGTATCATGCCAGGTGTTTGTGAAATGCTATACACAGTGAAGACAGCACTATCTTCGTACGCGCATCAAAGTTTGCTATTCAAAGATATTCGGCAAATGTATAGTAAAGAATTTTTTATTTTTTTTATTTTTTTTTTTACATCATCCTGTCACGTGACAAAGTTGTATGTCAGATTAGGTACCTATATTTGACGAAGATCCTCGTCGCGTGTACAGATAAAGTAGCAATGGACCATAACAATCTAGTTTTCATGGTTTATATATAGAACGTAAGGTAGAGACAAAATATGTATAACTAGAAAGCATCCTAAACCACCCACAAAAAGTGGTATGCTAGTCGACACCTATATTTGATAAAAGCAAACTATCGAATTCCATCCCGTTGAGCACTTTATCCAGAATAGCTGTGTAAATAATACTCATTTAAAGGCCCGCTCGATTTAATGGGAATGGTATTTTGTTGTGTTAATATGCACAAGGGGTGTGGGCTACATATAGTTCCAGGAGTGTTCAGTCTAAGAGGGAATTTCATTTACACACATGCGATGATTTTGTTAAATAACATATGTAAGTGCTCTCTTGATAAATCTATACATTGTATTTTTTTTCACCGGAATCATGTTTAATATGCAATTAGAAAGATCCCTGCATTATTGCCGAAAACATTTGATTAAACATTTAATTACTTCTAAAATAAGCCCTTCAAACGACATGTTTCAATCAACTTTTTTTAAAGCAAAAGTCATTGTATGAAATAATGCCACCATTATCGCGTCCATGTTCTTAAAATAAACAATGTTAAACTTAAGACCTGGATGCTGAGTACATTGAATATAAGGTATCTTAAGATCCGTAAACTGAACTGTTGTTAAATTATCATTATTAATACATAAGATGTTACATCACAAAAAAAAAAAAAAAAAAAAAAAAACAGCAACAAAACAACACAAGATCGTGGATGTTAAATTCAATCGTAGGCGCAATAATTCTTTAACTTCATCGCTTTGTATCCGCTTAGTGTACGCCTACATGTACATTTGTGGAATGTCGTTTTCTGATTTATTGCAGATAGAAACAGTAATCGCCATGGTAATATTTACACAACATTATCATTTGTGGTTTGTTCATCCGGTGTAAACTAAAATGGCTATGCTGGGTTATATTTAACTATAATAATACTTTCCAAAACATGACAAAGAGTATCGAGTTAACGACTGAGATATATCCAGGTGAAATGTGTACATGAACACAAATCAACTCCTGTAGATTGAACTCCATGCAAATCGACATTTTTGAATAGTCTTCCGATGGTCCTGTCTATGTATACATTGAGAGTTACATTCAAATGTGTGTACAGTTACCTAAACATCCTTAATATTGTTCATTCATACATTTCCGGTTCTATTTATAAATGTTTTTTTTCTAATGACATATGTCATGAAGTTGGGTCAACAGAAGACGATTCCTACTAGGGTTTTATATTTTACTTGGGGAAGTCAAAAATCTAATAATTATTTCGATGGTGAACAGGCAAAAAAGTGTATTATAAAACAATGTTTTTGTTATTTAATCTTTATTAAATTGATTGTATTTTCTTACAGTTGTGTGTAGATAGATGCTCCTGATTTAAGTAAGAACAGGCTTTCATTGACCTTTCAATGTACATGTGATGTTACTTTGATGTAAAGTAATTTAATGTTGTATTTTATAGTTTACAGTAATGTTGTAGCTCAATTTCTTACAATAAAGTAACACAATAGCTAAAATCTTAAACACATATACGATGTTTCTGGTTTTACAATTCATGGGGATACTTGATGTAGTATACTATAATATTAATCATCCTCTATATGAATATATCTATCCAAAGCATGTTTAAAGAGCTTTCTTATAACTAGGTCTAAACGTAACGTATTTTATTTGTGTCAATATTTTTGTCTCTTTTTAAATAAAGACTGCACAAAACAAACATTCTATATTAACATCAATTCTGTAAAACAAGATTGCTTGCCAATGCTCTGTTATAATGGTATAAATATTCATGGATCTTGTGCACTGTGGCATGTTTTATATAGTAACGAAATGTGCCGCTAATGAATAATGTCAAGGAATTACTACTGTTGTCATCAGTAGGCTATGTGTTTGAACGATTGTAAATATGTCTGAATAAGTGACTTAATACAATAATACTTTTGCCACAGTTTAAATTTGCATTACATATTTTGGCACTGCAGGCCAGATAGCTCCAATCATCTATTATTATAACACATATTTATTACATGGTATAAATATTGTTGCTGTTTTTCTTCATGTAAATTATTTACTGTCTTTATTTTTCCTTATATGTGAACACAGTGTTCAGTTTTGTTTGTTGTTTTTTCAAGCCAGTAACTGTTTTATTCTGCAATCTAAAATACAGCTGCAATAATATGTGTATAGTTTAAAGGTTTTTTAGGAATTCCTGCGAGGCCTGCCTGAAACTTGTAAAATATGTCCTCCTATCAATGTTTTGAATTTAAAGGTGGTATCCGACAGTTTGAACAAAACAGTTTTTCTCAGATAATCAAATAAGTAATTGTTACCTGAAAGGGTCCCCAAATGCTGCTTTGTTGATGCTCTTGATCTGTGTGAACAGTCAAGCATAATCACCACTCGTCATTGCAAACAGGTGTTTTTTCTATAGGAACTACGTGGCAGATATAGCTATTTAAAGATTTTGAAAACCACGTGACCATTTACTTCTGCGATTGCTCTATATCGTCATCCGGGTACTCCGCTCAGACGTTGAGATCTTTTTTTTTTCTGAGACCATTTTCGCGTTTTCTTTTAAAGTTTAAACATTCAGAAAGCATGAACATTTAGAGTGTGTTGCTATTGTCCTATTTCGCATTTAGTACTGTCTTATTATAGAGTTTGTGCTTTAAAATCGTCGTTATTAAGTCAAAAGTTTGGGTTTATGCAAAAAGTATGGCCAAATTCCACAATAATAAAGTTAGTATTGCATATAGCAAAACTGTCGGATAAAACTTTAAAACATGAAACTAACCTAAGAAGATTCACACCACACTACGAAACAATTAACTGATAAAAATGTATATCTGCCCTTTTCTAGTTTCAGGAGGTATTACTAAACAACATCGGGTCTTTCCGTAACTTGTGACTACTGAGCATCGTTTGTGAGCGATGTAAGTCGACCGCACCCGATTTCGGAGGTCAACCGGTACACGTGCTGCTTATCTAATCTTGTGGTGGCTTTATGGCCTCGAAGATATGCAGACGTTATGCAGCAAACATGGGAACATCATTTTCATCCATATTCCAAAGCAAATGACATTAGCAAAATATTTTGTTTAAAATTGTAAAAAAAAACTACCCACACCTAAGCTCCAATATAAAGTTATAAGATCTAAGGTAAGTTTGTCTAAATCGAATACATGAAACACTATTTTAACCCTGCCTCGTGGTATTTGGGCATATTTTTTCAAGACTTGGTGCTATAGTCAAAGTAAAAAGCGAACTTGTCACTGCCTCAATTGTTAGATAGTACATATCGTGCTTTATATCGTTCAGTATATTTATTTTTCCGCTTTATAAATAGTCACGATGGTGGTTTCTGCTAAAAAAAAATATCGGAGTCAGCACGGATTACCCGGATGATGGTATATTGTAATTTCAAAAGTAAGTGATCAGGGGGTTTACTTTCTTAAAAATAGCTAGCTGTGTTTTAAATAGGAAATACATGGGCGTGCCTGGGTTTACGCACTTACGCACGTACGCACAGTTGCTTTCAAAAAACTGAAGAAAAAAAAACACAATAAAAAACGTCAAACGTCAAAAAGCGAATAAAATCATCGCTAAACCCGGGCTAGGCACTATATTACTTAGTTGTCCTCATTATTTAAATCCGTGTAATTTAAGCCTTTCTTTCAAGTTCTATAAATTCTTCTGCAATTCTATTTGATGTATTTCTGTCCTTTCCTGCTCTAAGACAATTCATTATACTGAGACAGTGCGACTACCCCACCCAGCCCCGAATGCCCATACAGCGTTCTATGAAATACATTTTCCTATGGGGCGGGGGTCATGCCCCCGGACCCCCTCCGAAAAGGAATAGGCATAAACTCGCCTAGGCACGCCCTTGAAATACAGTAGAGTCCGGTAGGGTGTTATGCTTCACTTTTCACATAGATGTAGGTCATAAATAATCAGTACTACGCGGGACCTTTTCAGGCAACTAAAATGTATTTTGTTTTTGAGAGAGTAAAAATGGAAACAAATATGACGGTTACCTCCTTAAATGGTGGTATTTGACAGTTTGCCTCTATCTTATACATGTAATAACATCTTACTACTGTTCTGAAGAATGTTTGAACTATTGCTTTATAATCGTATTAGTTTAAGTAAAGGCTGTTTATAGCATTAGATTAATTGTTAGATAGTTCAAGTCGTGAAATGTCGCTTCAAATGTCCATTATTTCCAAACAACTCTATAAATAAGTATGCTGGGGATTTCAGCTCAAAATAGATATCGACGTCAGAGCTGATTACCCGGATGTTAATTTAAAATGATCTCAGAAGTAAGTGATCACGTGATTTTCATAGCTTAAAAATAGAGCTTACTGTGCAGCGTAGCTCGGATAAGAAATACCTGTTTACAATAACGAGTTCAGGATTTATGTTTTGCAGGTTCACTAAGATTTAAGGAACCAATAAATAGCCCTTTGCAGGACCTTTTCAGGTAACAATGACTTATTTTGTCATTTGATAAAAATAGTCAAAATGGCCGGATACCACCTTTAAATACACATGTATTTTGTCATAATGATCTTTCTCGTGATTTTTTCATTCAAACCTGTCCAGTGAAAGTTTGTTCTCTGCTGAGTCAGAAGGTTGTTGCTGATCTTTTTGCAACGTCAATTTTCTGATCTGCTATTGTTACCACTGTCACTGCCGTGGGATCGGTTGGAAAACAGTGAAACGAGAATGTAACTGAACGAAAGACAATATTGTTATCTTTGCTTCACATACCTTTGAATAAATGGCATTAATTCATAAAAATACTAGGAAGAAAAATAACTCGACATCTGTAGCACCTTGGTTTTGGCATGTGTTTGACTGAACGATATGTTGATAGATATTAAATTTATTTTATATATGTTTTTTATGATTGGGGTACTTTTGTAGATTTTGAAGATTTTTTTATGAAAAGGGGTGTGCGAGGGGCTCAAATGCTGACAAATGGGAACAGTTCTGCATGAGAACGAGGATTGTACTTTTGTGGCTTTTCTCTATCGACACCTCGACGCAGTCATTCTGCCAGTCAGTGTAATCAACACACCAAGCCGATCTGCGGTCGCCCCAAGACGAACGCAATACTCGATGCTGAAACATTATTAAATCAGAAAGTGGCATATTTCATAAGTTGTTTACTTCGAAGAGAAATTGACTTATTTCTTTTGATCGCAACATAAAGCTTAAAGTCGGTAGTTGATTACCGTGTATAGTCACGTGACCCAACCACAGGCTATCCCGAGTGGTTGAGAAGGACTCGGAGTGGAAGGATGTAAGAGATGGTTGTGATGAGTAGTGTTCACATGGAGGCTTCTGAGCACTCGGATTTACCCAAATATGACAGCTTGGAACAGTTTGTCGACAATGGTAAAGTAACAGCTTTTATTTATACCAATACATTAATTGTAATTATTTGATATAGAACTATAGCGGGGATTGGTGTGTGTGGGAGAATGTGGTTAGTCGGATTGTTGCGAACACTCCTTGTTTCGGTGTGATTCATGTACGGTCCAAACAACTAGGTTGAGTCCTGGCGTGGATTTTTTTCAACGGAAAATGTGTTGGAAAAAGTCATGTTTGGTTTTGGTGCCGGTTTTATGGATGTTTGTAGAGGTAAATCATCTGTCTTGGTGTCCCTGTGGTGCAGATGGGCAGCTCTGTACTCGGCCATTATGGTATCTACCCGGAATATGTTGATCAAGTGCTGTGACCGGATAACGGAGTTCCGATAAACAGGATAAATAAAGTGATTATTATGGTTTGTAATATGTTCAATTAGATTTTTATTAATCATTACAAAATATACAACTTTTTTCATAATATAATCGCTGAACTAAGTTAGTAAATGCGTATTAATTTACCGTAGTTTACATAATTTCGGATGGCCGATCCCAATCACATTCTTACTGTTCGCGTGGTAATGTCATTGTAGATTTCATTGGTTAGATGTTCGTGGTTTCGTGTAGTTTTGTGTTGAAATTGCACACAATAACATTCCGCAATATTCAAAATTTCACTTATGCATAAACTGGGTTCGAATATTTAACATTGCATATACACGTCCAGTGAAATGCAAGGCTGAAAAAATAAATATTGATTAGCAAACCATTTTCGAAAATCATATGCAGTAATTACGAGACTTTTGTCGTTTTTATCAAAGAGAATATTTACAATTATTACAATTCAAAATTTTTAACAACCACTAATCTCCATCTTTGTTAATATTTTGCGTTTGAATTTTTATTAACGCTGAAATAATGCTTTAATGAGAATATTTCAAATATTATCTTTATCTTTTTATTGTTTTTACACTTTAAAAAAAAGTTTCGATGTGTAAAGGATCCAATGTGAACACACACAATATTCGGCAGCTATATATATACTTTCGGAGAAGGCTGATTTCTTAAAATGTAAGAAACATGATATTTTTTGCATTTTATAAACATTAAAATTAAATCATATCTCATTTAAAGTAAACAACATCAACCACAATAAAAAAGAATACATCAACTAATAAAAAACAAAAGACATTACACACATACTGTGCTTTATGTCATTTTTTGACGCAGTCTTTTTATTATGATTTCCATATATCAGTCAGAGAAAAATGCTTTCTAAAATGCGAAATTGGCCAATAAATAAAATTGAATTGCACTTATATTAAATCACTTCTAAAGATATTTCGCCAGTATGTGTCCTAATGGGAAAATGCTGTTAAATTCAAGTTTAGTTGAAGAAAAAAAAAGAAAAATAATCACCAAAGTTAAAATAATATATTCTTTACTCATTGATTATTTTAACAAGTAATAATTTAAATACAATTGAAGTGATTTGAAATAACCCGATCTAATACTTTATGATGTGTTGATCAATTGACACATATACATGTGTAACAATGTAACAAACAAATTACAATATAATTTGTTTCTGAAGATTGATGACTTCGAAACAAGGATAACTAGGTAAAACACGTCTACAGATTTTGATTGAAAATAAAGTAATAGCATCACAGTTTTGCTTTGATTTGAATCGCAACATGTGTTTGATACTGTTTATTCCTTTATATAATTTGCAGTATGTTAAAATGCATGTTTACCTTCAATTCTTCTTGTCCTCTTCTCCATCTTTTTTTTCTCAAGGATTTACATGTCTTGCGATCATCTCCTTACCCTCTTTAACAATTTTAAAGCAAAATCCGCACCCTTTAATATTTTTTATGCTTTCTCAATACCTATTTTCTTGTCCATCAAGTGGTGGAAAATGTCAAGGTTCGCTCATAGCTTGGTTTGGCAATATATGTCGTTTATAATTATTTTACTGATTAAAGTCACCTGCTCCCAGTACATGTATGTTGATAATGTCATGTCGAAATACCAGTACCGGATATAGTGTAGGCTTGTAACAAGATCCATTCTTAGAAAAGAAGAACAAAAAGGTTATCAGCCCATATTTAGTTACCTTTATCGTAATTATTTTCATATTTTCGTAAAGATTGTCAAAAGTACAGTTGTGTCAACGTTAACCGCAAAACATTAATTTTACAGAGTGTACATATATATAAGATTGTAAATGAGGCATTTATACGCAAAAAATGACAACAACTATTTATTGGTATGATTAAAAGGTCGCAAAACAGAAGTATAGAAATGCTAAATACATATACATTTTGAGATTAAGATCGCGGGCAATTTTACAAAATTAATTTATGATTTTTTTAAATAATGGAGATCTTTAAAGATTCATAAAAATCTGATTTTAAATTCATCAACACTTTACGAAATGAATAGTCAGATAAATTCTAGAGTCCGGCTATAAATTGTATGTGTTTTAGTTTTTTTTATAATATTATAAATAAAAAGAAATATTTGGTGACAATTCAAAAAGTGGGAGCTCGGCATATGTGTGGATAAATTAAAGGCTTTTCTTATGGGCACATTTATCATTAAGACAGAAGCCGCTATCAAAACATAAGCTTTGGACAAAAAATTATATCAGAATTATTATTTATACACATATATATTTTATATATACTATTTACTATTTAGAATTATATTATATAATAAAATTTCAGTTCAATTGTATTTATATTTATTTATTTATATTTAAGAAATTTGTAGGAATTTTGTCAATATTTTAGAATTGTCTCATTGTCTACTATAAATATCGAAATTGTTCGAAAGTTGTGGATTTGTGAACTAAATTTCCAAATGTCCATAATGAATGTTCATTCTATATATAAAAATCGGAGACGCAAAAACAGGTGAATATGTTGATACTCATTTACATTTACCTACCCGTACTTACATCGAAGTGACCTTTGTCATTGAATGTGTCATGATTTGTTCAGACTTTATCTTTAATTTAATTATTTTTTCACCAAATAAAAACATCTCGTGGTTTAGATTTATATAATAAATTGTGTCATCTCTGATTTCTTATTTTTATGGATGCATGTATAAATGCATGTTTTGAAACAAAGACTTATTAGAAATACTCGACATTGTTCGTACTGTATAGTTCAACACAATCATATATGCAAAATGCATGTAATGTCACATGGAAGCATACTAACAACAAAATATATAACTTGCACTTGTTTGTGCGGTCTTTTATGTCCATTTCCAGCATGATTTCGTGCGTAAAATGTATTTTATATTATTTTGTCTACGACAAACGATTACATTTTCGAAGAAGAGTGATATTTTACTATTCGATGAAAATAAATAGATACTATAAATATACCTTAATATGTACAATTATTTCTCTACGAAAAAACTAATTAAATGAGCATATATAAAAAAGTGTGTTACTCAACATTTGATTGGAAAATAATGCACTCGAAAATTATAACTGATTTTGTTTAGGTATCATTATTTTCGGTAAAGTTTACACGAACTTGTTTCGTGTGATATCGTGTGTGTGCCAAAGACTAATTTGTGCAAATCTTTTTGGTGGACATGATACGTTATTTATTACAGCCACTAGATAATGATTACATAGAACCATTTGTAGCGCAGTTTCATAAATATGTGCAATAAAAGGCCTGTTATGCATAAATGCAATAAACAATATTTATTGCACGAAGGTTTATTATGAACGGGTATAACAAGAAGTAAACTAACATGTCTGGTCACAGCAGATTGGTTAAACCACACCTGGTTTTATACGGCAAATATCTATACCAATCAACGTACATCTGAACTCCATGTACAAATATCAGACAAATGGGCACAACAAGAACATAATTCTGTGAACACATGTTTACTGAAACATGTCATATTAATTTTACAGATAGAGGTTTTATCTTATGTAACGTGCATCGTTTAAATCCGTGCGAAAATAACAGTTTTATTAATAAAATAAATATAAATAATTATGGCATCTGGTATGATTTATGGACAGAAAATACACAACGCTTTCAAGGGATGGCGTCTACAGTGCGGAACATTTATCATATTTTTTCATAGCATTAATTCGCTCTTTTGTATACATGTACTATTTAATAAAACATAAAAAGCACGACTCAAAATGTATAACGCCGTGTCAATAGAATATTTTTTCCCGCGCGTAATGGATTTTGTTTTCCTTTTGTATGTTAAGAATGTTGAAGCAAACGATAAGAGTTGCGACTATTTTTTAATATGATTTATTTTCGATACTTTGCTAAAATATTTTATATATACATTTGTTTGAAGGTTATTGTGTATTTATACCGAATCAAACTGTTACGTACGTAATTCCTTATGACACCTCTATTTGGTCCTTTGTGTAAGTCAGTCCTTTCTTGTGCTGTGGATGTCAACTGGAATGTCCCTCAGATTTAAAGGTTTTGTTATTGCTGACATTCTTCTTGTTTCAATCTTGGGAAAACAAGTTTTACCTTTCACATTGATCTTTTTTCTATTAATATTAAATTTCAAATTTACCTAGTTTTTCATATACACGTATTTCTACTGAATTAATACAACGGTAAAACGATGGTTGTTATTCATGCATTATATTGGACTGTCGAATATATTACTTGGTTCGACATAAGTATAGACATGTAGTTTTTATCACTACAGATCAGTGAAATAAATGATTTTCCCTGAGAAAATATCCATTTTAAGGAATATTAACGTTGTCAGTGAATACATGTTAACATTTTTCACGCGATCACACACGTTGATCAAAGTTTAGATCAGAAAAGAAACACCGTACAGTAACTAGTTCTCTTAAAATGAATGTTTTCTTTGTCGAAAAATGGCAGCCATGTTATTTGAAAACAAATATAATTGACCATGTATTACTATGCACAGAGTATATGAACTTTCGGTGATAAATTACTTCCACATTTCCCATCATTGCACTTATACACTTAAATATTGCTCAATATGTGTGTGTTTACTTTATTTGAAATTAAAAATTAAGAAATAAAACTGATCATTTAGGAACTACATTTGTAAATTTGAATAGGTTGTGTTTAAACTTTGAGTGCAACTTGCTGAGAATGAGATACCAAATGTGGATTCTAAACATATATTTCGTGTTTTTAAAATTAAATTCTTGACATAAAATCATGAAAATGCTCTGTTGCTGAAACAATGCCATCTTACAGAAGACAAGAATACAACACAAATATCCTGTATATCAAAACCTTTGCTTTTAATATGGATCTTTAAATTGCAGATACTTATTATACTTATTATGCATATTAAATAACATATTGTATAATTTTTAAGACAAGCATTGTGTTAATATTTAATTTACAACTGGAAATAAAATATTAATTAATTGTTATTTTTATTCTTTTAGACATCATCATATTAAATTTGAGGTTAAAAGTTGGGGTTTTATACTCTTTACCTTTGTTGAAATATCCATGATACATTTGGTTTATTTCTTGTGAAACTATTGATTTGTAAACTTTAATTGATGCAAGGACAAGTGTCTCGCAAAGTACTCGAGCTAATATCATTAAAACTTCATGATAGTTTCTGAGATTTTTCAGTTTGCTTATTTATGCAAATGTGAAAAATTACAATACTTTACATCTCACCTTCTTTTTTCACTTGAAGTTTTTACATTCCATGTTCGAAACGAAAGGTCCATTCCAGCACCTTTGGGTGAATCAATTTATGAGGACAAGGTTTTTTGTGTAGTTGACAGATAAACGATTCACTGTATGTTTGTTTAAATTCCAACTAGTATTTAGACAATGACCGCGTGATTTTCAACCAGTAGTTGTACGAGAAATCGGTGCTAATATTTAAAGTTCAATATTTCCTCTTTTAGCGAGGAATGTAAAATGTATAGATTTAATATTTGAAAATCCAGAAGTCATGAACTTAATGCCGCTAAATGCCCAGTTTCAACAATTTTAATACACAAACATAAAAGTAAAAGTATTAAACAACATTGTTCAATCTTGAATTCACAATTTCTATATGAAGGAACTACGGCTTCCAAGCTTCTTTAAACTGAGAAATAGTACACGGAAAGCTAACCAAATTTAAATAATGATCCAAACGTTCGTCAGGTTATTTAGTAATAAAATAAATTTAAAAAGCCATAATAACTACATCAGTTTACAGTTTATTGTTTTATTTGTCCTATTTTGTTGCATCACAATTTAAAAATAAATAAACAAATATAGCGAGTTTATATGAATTAAACATTCCATTTTAAAATGAAGATTCCTGCTTAGTTGCGCTTACTTTAAACTGTTGTTTTTATTACTATCGGACAAAAAGTTTTATAAAGTTAATACATGCATAAAAAATTTGAATTGTGTATTCTTTTCAAAGAATGTTTCACTACTAAACAAAGTAAAATTCGTCCGCTGCTTTATTTTGACCACAAACCTTGCATAATATTTCTTGTTTCATGAGTGTTCATAATTAAATAATTAAGTAGGATTAGTAATTATAGTAGCTGGGTATTGTAATGATTTTCAACTATAATTAAATAAGTAATTATTATGGACATTATAAAGATACGTGTTACAGCCATTATTGAACATGAATTGAATTTCATTACAGAACGTATGTCACCAGTTTTGTTATATTCCGTGGTGGTCCAGGTTTTTACTTTTGTATTTAAGGTAGTTTTTTAGGGTAACATAAAAGAACAATGTACTTGTACAGAATGTGTACAAAGCTGTGCGATGTCACGTGCCATCTGATTCAAAATGCAAATTAGTTGATTTCTTAGATTTGTGTCACCCACTACATGAGTCATATTTGTTTTTAGAACACTCACAAATTTTACTAATTATTTCATATTTATTTTTTTTAAGTTATTCAACATGAATAAATAATAATTTAAGTATGGTCTCATTATATAATCGAATTTCAGCAAACTATTTTAAGTTTAGAAAAAAAAAACACGAATATGTATACCTTTGTGCTTTTGAAGATTCGTGGATGTCAATTTACTGTTTTGTCTGGTTAGTCGTGTTTTCATTTGCAACCATGTATTCAGACCTGTAGCGTTATTAATAATCATCTCATAAAATAATTTTCCAGAAAATGTTTAAACGCTCTTTAATAAAAATAATTGCATGACATTAATTAAATATTAGTCACGTCGCATGTTAGCACGACGAATACATCTCCGGTATGAAGAGTGAAGAGTCTAGGGGCGATAAGCCTGGTAAGAGACGTCTGTTTCCTTGCATTATTTGGCGCCATTGAAATGGCACTCGGTAAATAGTTGGTATAGTCTGTAAAGTTCACAAAACGATCAATGAATAGTCGGAATAGTCCGTAAACTTCACGGAACGATAAGTGAATAGTCAGTTATGTCCGTAAACTTCATGGAACGATAACTGAATAGTCGGTTTAGTCCGTAAAGTTCGCAGAACGATAACTGGATTGCGATAACTGAATAGTCGGTTTAGTAAGTAAACTTCACGGAACGATAACTGAATAGTCGGTTTAGTCCGTAAAGTTCGCAGAATGTTAAATAAATAGTCGGTTTAGTCCGTAAAACTCGCAGAATGTTATATGAAAAGTCGGTATAGTCCGTAAAATGTTTTCGATATATTTTTGTTCTTTTAACAGTGGTAATCATGTCACTGGGTAAGCATGCTGTATCCATTTTACCTTATGAAAGGTTGCAGATTAAAATTAAAAAAAAAGTTTTATTTTTCTCGTTATACTCAACATATAAATTTACTCTCCACGTGCACGTGAAGATCGTGCACTACATTAATTGTCTCTGTCATCATGATATTTATCTATCTCCACAGCAATCTTTTTTACATTACAAATCAATATGTTAAAAAAGTATTGGTGTTACCATTTCTTAATATTTTCATAGTTATTAGGAGTACAAAATGAACTCCTTTATCGAAAAAGGCGTTACAAGTCTATCTTACACTATATTTACTATTTTAAGTTAATAAAGAAAGGATTACAAAATGATGAAACAAGAATAAGTAACAAATAAGAAAAAATGTAAAATATAATTATTTAGTTGTTTTTTTAAAGAGATCCTGCCCATTATTGGACCAGTAAAGACTTACTTATAACAACAGCTTAAAGAAACGCATAACGCAAAAAACACATATGGCGACTTTCAGATTTGTGGTAGGAAACCCAATTCAACACGTATCGTAATTGTCAAACGTTGTTGAATATAGAGTATCTGTTTAGGAACGGTTAGATCGCCGAATCTATACGGAAATTAATGAAGTATCATTTCAATGTTGCGATTTTTTTTTACATTTTATTTGAAAAGTTAAAGGTCTAGCGTTTAAGAATGATCACAGATTTAAATTAATATTCCTGGAATATATTGCATCGTGTATTTCAAGTTTCTTTAGTATCTTATTTCATTTTTATTTTTATCTTTATTTTTAATTTTCTTCATAACAGTAATAACAAACAAGAGCAACGCCTTTTTTTGCCAAATAATATAATTATTGTATAGTCTTGGTGCGACAATCCCGAGACACCACTTTACTGTTTTACCATACACTGTAATGTCATCGGGAAAGCATGGTAACCTTTGACAGGCCATTTAGCCACCTACAGCCCCCTGCCCTACCCCCGTCTCCCCGCCCACACACACACTGAGAAAACGAGTTGTTATCCGAATCAATCGCACAGGGATTGTTTTAATTGCGAGCATAAATTACTCGCAGTTCGAGCCTCAAGGTGAACTTATTGTGCTGATTGACACCGAGTCAGCCATCTTTCCTGCGTATATACACGCCATGCGGTCGCACGGCCGAGTTGTGTCAAAGCCGGACCGTGCTGTGGTTTGCACTGAACTTATCTGATAAATGATTAGTCATAAACATAGAAATAGGCAAATTAATAATGACAAGACCTAGTTACCATAGAGGTTGACTGGTGGAGAATTGCCAACATCCATTTACAATAATATATATTTTATATTAACATATTAAGTATGACGATGATGTTGACGCTGAGGGGGAGAAGGGGGAGGGGGGAAGGAAGAGGAAGCAAAGGTACCAAATGCTGGAATTCATTCTTACTCATTTGTTATTTGTCATAATTTTGTCTGAAACATAGTCGTAAAATGTTTGGCAACCACTTTCAAAAACAGTTTTTGTATATGCACTTTTAAGTGTACGTTTTTTGTTTGTTAAAACCTTTCCCCTTCCCATGCATTATGAGTAAGATGTGACTTAATGCTATTTAGGATTGTATTTGTTGACAGTAATAAAAATCCGCACAATTGGCGTTTTGTGGTCAGAGCAGGTAAAAACGATGGCTAAGCCTAGCCCACGAGCCCTGACAATACCTGATGTTGGGCGACTGTTGAGTGGTGCCGTCCCCGCCATACTGGGACACTTCACTGAATGGCGTAACAATAACTGCCAATATCTGCTTCTTATTGCATCGTGTAAAAATTAATACATTTATTTTCTTACAGTTTATAAGGCATTCGCACATATGTTTAAGCTCATGGACAACATAAACAAGATAAGTCCTGCCACTGCATCATAATTATATCACGAATGCCTGAAATAGCTGGACCTAATTATCGGCCTTAATGTGTTATAGGTTGAAACAAGATCCGATTTGGTCATTAAATTCTGGATGAAAACACGATTTCCAAATGTTGTCGGTTATAATTATGCTATTCTCAAAGAATAATATACAATTTTAGACCCATTAAAATGCAGAGGCAATCTACTTTAGGACATACTTATAAAACAACACAATATAAGTTACATGTAAACTAAAGAAATAAACAGATGACACAGTAATTCCATCTTCATCAAACAGATGATGACCTACTCCCTTCTTTACTTGATCTACCACCGTACTACCTTTTTGTCTAAATAGCCATCCTGTCTAAAAGCATGACGGCACACTTTTACCTTAACTAAACATATGACGACCTATTACTATGCTGACTAAACAGATGACGACCTATTACCATGGTGACTAAACATATGACAACCTATTACCATGGTGACTAAACATATGTCGAACTATTACCATGGTGACTAAACATATGTCGAACTATTACCATGGTGACTAAAGATATAACGATGTATTACCATGGTGACTAAACATATGACGACCTGTTACCATGGTGACTCAACATATAACGAACTATTATCATGGTGATTAAATATATAACGATGTATTACCATGGTGACGAAACATATGACGCCCTATTACGATGGTAACTTAACAGATGACGACCTGTTACCATGGTGACTAAACATATGACGCCCTATTACCATGGTTACTAAACAGATGACGACCTGTTACCATGGTGACTAAACATATGACGACCTATTACCATGGTGACTAAACAAATGACGATCTACTACTATGGTGACTAAAAGATGAAGACATATTTTCATCTTGCCTTTAAAAATGAGAACAAACTTCAATTTTGACAAAAAATAACTTTCACCTTGACTAAACAGATATTAACCTACAGGGAAACCTGACATTATACCTTCATATGCACTGTACCTACAGTCATACAATACCTAAAGACATACTGCATATAGACATACTTTACCTACTGACACGCTGTACCTACTGACATGCTGTACCTACAGTCACACTGTACCTACAGACACACTGTACCTACAGACACAGTGTACCAAGAGACATGCTGTACCTACTGACATGCTGTACCTACTGACATGCTGTACCTACTGACATACCGTACCTGCAGCCGTACTGTGCCTAGACAAACTGTGCCCATTGACACACTGTACCTACAGACATACTTTACTACAGACACATTGTACCTACAGACACACTGTACCTAAACAAAACTGTACCTAGACAATACTGTACCAATTGAATTGCTGTACCTACAGACACACTGTACCTACGGACACACTGTTCCTAGACAATACTGTTCCAATTGAATTGCTGTACCTACAGACACACTGTACCTACGGACACACCGTTCCTAGACAATATTGTACCAATTGACATGCTGTACTTACAGACACACTGTACGTACAGACATACTATACCTACAGACACACTATACGTACAGACACATTGTACCTACAGACACAGTGTACCTACAGACACAGTGTACCTACAGACACACTGTACGTACGGACATACTGTACCTACAGACACACTGTACCTACAGACACACTGTACCTACAGACATACTATACCTACAGACACACTATACGTACAGACACATTGTACCTACAGACACAGTGTACCTACAGACACAGTGTACCTACAGACACACTATACGTACGGACATACTGTACCTACAGACACACTGTACCTACAGACACACTGTACCTACAGACACACTGTACCTACAGACACACTGTACCTACAGACACAGTGTACCTACAGACACACTGTACCTACAGACACAGTGTACCTACAGACCTCAAGGTAAGCTGAGTGGTATCAGGCCTTACCTGTAGTGCCTCTGATATATTTCAATATCAATACTTCATGATTATTACCAGACGTTATTGAATAAAACTTGGTGGAGTCTCTGGTTTGGTTCCAACACTCTTACAGTCATAGGGCGGGGTAAAGCAGTCATTACAAGAAATGTAACCTGTCTGTCAATAGCCAAATAAATATCAATTGCCTCTTCTGCGTAAATGCTAAATTTTGGCATAACCGTAAGACATGCCGCTTTTAACGACGTAATTAGATTTAGTGTTCTGATACTAACTCTGTTACTTTCAGTTGCGACACTCAGATCAAGATTTATTAACAAACAACTGGTTGTTGCTAGGGTATCTTGGTGCTGTAACCGATCTATAAAAGCCGATCTGGTAAAATCATAATACTGATACATTTAATTTCTTATAACGATGAAAAACATCATTTCTAAGTGAACGTACATTTTAAAAGCTAAATTTTATTAGCCACTCAAAAATGCGCGCTGGATATACATTTATTTGATATTATGTATTATTCGTTTTCTGTTTGGATTTGAATGGTTGTTGTCTTAGCCAAGGGAGTTATTACAAGAATTTTATTAAGATTTTTACTTTAGATTATGCTTAAGGCATATACATATTAACATTTTTGCACTGACACTATACTTGTATCTTTTGTTTTATAAATACTTCTTTAGAAATGACTTAATTTACAATCGAAATATTTTCAAAGTTAGCATACGTCAGGGAAGGTTTGAACACCAGAATGGAAGCTTAATTTCTATAAAGTAGTTCCCATTTCTCAGGTAGACATTCAAACTTAAGAAACACTTGATTTTCAAAGCTGAGTTCCTTGCAAAGTCCTTTATTAATCTATTCATACATAAACATTTTTTGATCAGAATGAATTATTTTTATGTGTTCCTTATTATCTTTAATTATTTACATCGACCATTATTGTTATTAAGTACCTTTTTATTCAACCACAATCTGAAACATTTAACATAAACTACCCGTATGGTTCGCTATAGTTCGATACACAGAGAGCGAGGCTTCTAAAGTAACATATCCGCCATTTGTCAGGCCCCCCACGACGCACAATTTCGCGTCTAGTCATCCGACCATGTAGTTTATCCATGGGTGACTGACGGGAGAAGTTGCCATTTAATGCTGACATCAGTGTTGACGGCATCTGACCTACTCACACCCATGGATGATTGACGGCATGGAGAAGGCATCTGGCATACTTACACCCATGGTTGACCGACGGCATGGAGAAGGCATTTGGCATACTCACACCCATGGTTGATTGGCGGTATAGAGAAGGCATCTAACATACACCCATAGTAATGATTGAAGGCATGGAGTAGGCATCTAACCTACTCACACCCATGGTTGATTGACGGCATGGAGAAGGCATCTAACATACTCACACCCATGGTTGATTGATGGCATGGAGACGGCATCTAACCTACTCACACCCATGGTCGATTGATGGCATGGAGAAGGCATCTAACCTACTCACACCCATGGTCGATTGATGGCATGGAGAAGGCATCTAACCTACTCACACCCATGGTCGATTGATGGCATGGAGAAGGCATCTAACCTACTCACACCCATGGTTGATTGATAGCATGGAGAAGGCATCTAACCTACTCACACCCATGGTCGATTGATGGCATGGAGAAGGCATATAACCTACTCACACCCATGGTCGATTGATGGCATGGAGAAGGCATCTAACCTACTCACACCCATGGTCGATTGATGGCATGGAGAAGGCATCTAACCTACTCACACCCATGGTTGATTGATGGCATGGAGAAGGCATCTAACCTACTCACACCCATGGTCGATTGATGGCATGGAGAAGGCATCTAACCTACTCACACCCATGGTCGATTGATGGCATGGAGAAGGCATCTAACCTACTCACACCCATGGTCGATTGATGGCATGGAGACGGCATCTAACCTACTCACACCCATGGTTGACTGACGGCATGGAGACGGCATCTAACCTACTCACACCCGTGGTTGATTGATGGCATGGAGAAGACATCCAACCTACTCACACCCATGGTTGATTGGCGGCATGGAGAAGGCATCTAATATACTCAAACCCATGGTTGATTGACGGTATGGAGAAGTCATCTAATATACTCAAACCCATGGTTTATTGACAGTATGGAGCATGCATCTAATATACTCAAACCCATGATTGATTGACGGTATGGAGAAGGCATCTAATATACTCAAACCCATGGTTGATTGACGGTATGGAGAAGGCATCTAATATACTCAAACCCATGGTTGACTGACGGTATGGAGCATGCATCTAATATACTCAAACCCATGGTTGATTGACGGCATGGAGAAGGCATCTAATATACTCAAACCCATGATTGATTGACGGTATGGAGCATGCATCTAATATACTCAAACCCATGGTTGATTGACGGTATCGAGATTGCATATAATATACTCAAATCCATGATTGATTGACGGTATGGAGAAGGCGCCTAATATACTCAAACCCATGATTGATTGACGGTATGGAGATTGCATCTAATATACTCAAACCCATGGTTGATTGACGGTATGGAGAAGGCATCTAATCTACTTAAATCCATGGTTGATTGACGGCATGGAGAAGGCATCTAACCTACTCACACCCATGGTCGATTGATGGCATGGAGAAGGCTTCTAACCTACTCACACCCATGGTCGATTGATGGCATGGAGAAGGCATCTAACCTACTCACACCCATGGTCGATTGATGGCATGGAGAAGGCATCTAACCTACTCACACCCATGGTCGATTGATGGCATGGAGAAGGCATCTAACCTACTCACACCCATGGTCGATTGATGGCATGGAGAAGGCATCTAACATACTCACACCCATGGTTGATTGATGGCATGAAGAAGGCATCTAACCTACTCACACCCATGGTCGATTGATGGCATGGAGAGGGCATCTAACCTACTCACACCCATGGTCGATTGATGGCATGGAGAAGGCATCTAACCTACTCACACCCATGGTCGATTGATGGCATGGAGAAGGCATCTAACCTACTCACACCCATGGTCGATTGATGGCATGGAGAAGGCATCTAATATACTCACATCCATGGTTGATTGACGGCATGGAGAAGGCATCTAATATACTCAAACCCATGGTTGATTGACGGTATGGAGAAGGCATCTTATATACTCACATCCATGGTTGATTGACGGCATGGAGAAGGCATCTAATATACTCAAACCCATGGTTGATTGACGGTATGGAGAAGGCATCTTATATACTCAAATCCATGGTTGATTGACGGCATGGAGAAGGCATCTAATATACTCAAACCCATGGTTGATTGACGGTATGGAGAAGGCATCTTATATACTCACATCCATGGTTGATTGACGGCATGGAGAAGGCATCTAATATACTTAAACCCATGGTTGATTGACGGTATGGAGAAGGCATCTTATATACTCAAATCCATGGTTGATTGACGGCATGGAGAAGGCATCTAATATACTCACACCCATGGTTGATTGACGGTATGGAGAAGGCATCTTATATACTCAAACCCATGGTTGATTGACGGTATGGAGAAGGCATCTTATATACTCAAATCCATGGTTGATTGACGGCATGGAGAAGGCATCTTATATACTCAAATCCATGGTTGATTGACGGTATGGAGAAGGCATCTTATATACTCACATCCATGACTGACTGAAGAGACGGAGATATCATCTAACAAACTCACAGAGGTGCGACCTAGACCGCGCTGGTTGTGCCTCCGATTAGTTACAACCACTTCCCCCAATCCATAACCTCACGTAGGTTTGAGACCGAGTCCTTACCATGCTTTCCTGTATTCATCATTTATTACCATGGTATTATGATGTCTAGTAAAACACTCGTGTGAAATGAGTCGTTACCAAAATTACCACCCATTCTTTACATTTTACTTTAACAGATTGATTCACACTATTTTTCTTTTTCTTTTTCATATTAAATGTGTGCGCGAGCTTAGATGAAAGAACATAATTGTATTGTTTAATGTATTATTAAATTGCAATTTGATATTTTCCCTTTCATATTTATCACAAAATCTGAAATGCTGCCTGTGCTTTTGACTCAAGAAAGCTGGTTCTATTATTCTTAATGGTGGAATGTGTTAATCCGTTCACAGGTTAATCTGTTTTACAGCGGGATTTTTAGCACTTGGACATTATTTAACCGAAACTTTTTATAGAATATATTTCGATACAGACTACAACCTTCCCCTTACTGCCTTGTCAAAAGTAAGACATTTTGCCATGAGAGCCACTGGAACAATCGATTCCTGATCCGAAGATTAACTCGTTTTAACGCAACATCCGTAAATGAACCTGCCTTATTAGCTTTATAATTAAACGTTCTTTAATATTGTCGTTTTTTTTTTCTCTGGTACTAGTTTTTGTTTCCAAGCAATCGTGACTGAGAATTGGTGTTTTTTACAAGTTGTTAAGATAATCAGGTTTTTTAAATCCGTACCAACTCCGGTGAAACGATGTAAACACGGTTCACAACAAGAATTGTTATAACAGAGAAGAATAACAAAGACTACAGCGATAAACACATTCTTTGGCCCTTACCAAAATCACTAATAAACGCCGGATGAAGCTCTTCAAAAACATAATCAGTGATGTTGAAAGCTGCCTGTAAACACTGTAGCCAGTCGCAATATATAATAAAAAAAAACATATAAACATATATGTACTTTATCAAGTATCAGCTGGCATAGTCGGTAACGCATTGGACTGCCGTAAAAGGTCCCTGGTTCATATCCTACAAAAGCCGACCATTTTCTTATTTTTTGTTTGTATTGCTTTTTTTCTCTTACCGTTGCGCTGTCTACAATTCCTTGAAGAACCGACAATTTCTTTCAGAATTATTTTTGAACCACATGCCATTTTAGACCGTTTAATACATTGTGTTTGCAAGCGTTATTATGTCTTTGACTAAACGGTTAAGCATTAGTTGTTGTAACAGAGCCCCAGGCACAAGACAATCATCAGCATGGATATTGCCAAGTAACATAACATACTAATAGAATACGTAGCATTGCAAAATAACTTCATGTTGATCCTTTCAATTCAACCCTGAATACTGACCAAGTTTTAGGCATTTCTATTCATTTTCATTATTAGTTTCTGACTGATTCCAAACAATGAAATGAAGCGGTTGGGCTGTGAAATGAGTTAACAACAACAACAACAACACAAACAGTGCATACGACTTTGATGATGTACTTGATTATATCGTTATTGTAAATATAGGTTTCTTATGTTTAGATTGGTATTTTTATGTTTATATTGATAAACATTTTAATTTAAAATAAGAAAATTTTCAAACTTTATTTATTCTTTTGTTACTGTATACTGTTGTTGTTTTGAAGTTGCTGTTGGCTTATCTGATATTTTATGTTGTTGATGTAAAGTTTATAAACATGAATTGACAAAATAAATAACTAAATCAATGGATCTTAAAAATCGTCAAAATTGTTTATCGTAAATATATAAATACTATAGGTTTTAGTGACGTTCATTTAATGGACGAACCTTTAGCGCATTGTTTCTAATGTAAACTTACATATATAAGTGATCCTGTTATTTAATGTCAACGAGACGAGTAACTACGTAATCTTCAACCATGGCATTCGATCGTTTCCGGAAACATTTTTTTTAGTTCATTCTGCGGTTTGATCCATGGTCTGTACCCGGCCCATGCACCGAGGCGGTGTTAGTGCTTGAAGTGCATCGGTTATGTTGTCATGACTAGTGTTGTCTACATCTGTATGCCGTTAAAGTACATCGGAAATGGAAGGAAACGCTTCACCATGACGCATGCAATTATAATGGAATGTCTCATTGTTATTGTTTAATAACGCTATACAAGATCAGCCGAGTGTAATAGCACGACTTAACCCATCCCAGACGTTTCAAAAAGGGTCATGTCTTGACAATATTATTGGAGTTATCGAGACATAAATGGCAAGAACGAAAAATATTGTAAGCTTTAATGTTCAATAGACGACCTGTACACAGACGACCTTTACAATATGATATAAGGATACAACCTAGGTATGATTGTAGGATGGCATTCAATAATTGTTGTATTAGTATGATTGGAATGATATAGCATAGTTTCTAAAGTAACAAAGTGATTTTGAGGAACTTAATTATTGCAAATACTCTTTGGCCGTGGCGTGGCAAAGAAACGCGACATGAGTCCTCGAAATATCTTATTGTCTATTGTTTAATATTCAAAACATGTTCGAATTGTATCTGTTGTATCGAATTGTTACATTTCATTTGCAGAGTCACTTTTGTTGGATATTCTGTTTTGTCCCAATGATTAAGTGACTTACCTTTAAAAAAGTGAATTTGTTCGACTATTTGTACTGAAATTTTAAAACTTCAAACAGTAATTAGGCATGAGTAGCGAAAATGATCGACAGACCTGTGCAAAGATTTAGTGAGTAAACCTCGCATAAAACTACTATCAAACTAAATTGTTAAAAATATATGTCATCTTAAACACGATGTTGGATTTTATTTCACGTGATAATTACTTGTTTTCTTTAAAGTAATTCGTCGTTTTTAAACGGAGCGACTCCAAATCGTAATCATTATTTAGAGCGCCATCTACCTCGTATATGATTACACTACGCATGCGCGAATATACGTCCCGTGATGGCGTCCCTCATAAAATATACACTGATTAGCAGAATGACGTAGCATTTGAAATAAACAAGTCGCATGTATCATGCGACCCTAAGCGTTATACGTTTACCTTTATTTAGGCTAATCCGGTAGGCCTATGTCGTACCAGACGCCTTGATGGCCAATACGGAAATATACATAACCCGGAAATATGACACCAGGAGCAGCTGAGACGATTCGCTTTCAGACATAGGATCATACATAAATTGTACGTGATGTTGACGAATTAAACTAATACTTGAATATATTTACCAAATGTACATTTTCTTTTTTCGACTCGTTTGTCAGTCAGCTCGCTCTGTGGTTTGCAAGAGGGAACTGAGTGCATTCAAGTAGTTATGTGTGTATGATTAATATAATACTGGTATAAGTACTTGGCGGAAGAAAACATTTGTTAACAGCTACCGATGCATTGTACACACCATGCAAGCGTGTATTGGACTGAAATAATAAAAAAGCAAATTACAAACGTCTGAGGTGTCGTAACATTATTGTTAAACGTTACAGAAAGACTGGGAATAATTGAACGAATCTGTTTCGAAATAAAGATATATTAAATCTGTTACAACTACCGAATAGTTTGTGAGGCTTAAGTCATATAAGTGATTAGACACTTGTTTTATCGTCAAAGCTACCTATATGACAGTGGCCTGAATAAATAATATCAAATGAATACAATATCAAGGGTAATCCATGTAAGTATTCCGGCATAAAACATTATATAGTATAGTTGTTTCTTTACCATATTAGTTTACGTAAATTTTATTAACAAAACAGCTGTGTTAAGTGGCTGTACTTAGTTTTGTTTAAATCATGCATAAAAAACCTAACTGATAAAAAATGTATACAAAATGTATGTGTATGTATTTAATAAAAACCCAAATCTACAAATAATCGTTTTATAAGCTTATGGTTTGTAATATTTGCGCTATTGCTTATAAAGGATTCTAATTTCTTGTTACATCCTGGCCCAGAACTCACAAAACCCGGATTCACGTTAAAATAATGCGATTTAATGTATAAATATCCTTCTTTCTCGCGATAAGCTGAATCAACACTTGTTTTACATGTTTTAATTTACCTTGAGGTGATAAAAATGCCAGTGTAACTATATATAATAGCACCCCCACCCCCACACGATTTATAAGTACGTATGTACTTTAAATCATACAAATGTGCATATCGTTGGAAATAACGTGGTAGATTTGTTTATGTTAAATGCGGTACTTTAGTCACTCTATATTTTTCTGAGATAGCGTTAACAACTACATAGACATTTGATCTCTGTGTTTCAGCTCGTATAACATCAATGCCCTATTGTCAGTATCTGACTAATCTGGAAGGACATGGTGTGTTAGACTGATTCATGACGGCTTGTTTTGTTTCGTGATCCATTACTCTAAGTTCACTTTATTCAACAGTAATAAGGTATCTTTTGTAGTTTCATGTTAACTCATTATTTCATCAGTCTGTCTAATTAATCGGTGTATTATGATGTTTACTACCATTTGAACTTAAATATAAGACACAGTCTTGGCAAAGGAAATTGAATCTTTTGTGATAATGGTATGGCATCATGTCCGGATCACGATTTGGTGCAACTAGTGACGAGAAAATCATAATTAAAGTGCATAAATCGTAATTTGTAATTGGCACTAATTGAAAGGATCACGACTTGATTAATTACATTTGCTTGTATAAATTGAGGGGACATGTCGAGACTGTTCAGATAAGGCTGGTCCATGGTGAGAACTGTGGCGTCCTATGTCCATGGAACCGTTTCGATGGTAACATATACATAATGGAACCGTTTTTATGGTAACAACTGCATTAGTGCATGGACCAGTTGGTTTAGACTAACTATGAAATATGGTAAGTCAGACGGTGTTGTGACATTCTGTAAATAAATACAATGTAAAAACAATGTATAAATGTGCAGAAGCTTTAATGTATGAAGATGAAGATGACATACTGCGAGTTATATACTGATATTGATAAAATTGAAAATGTCATTATCAACCATTAGTTAACAATGTATGTATACTATACACAATACAATATAGTAATAAACATGACCGGCTACTTGGATAATGGTTTTAATTAGAAAACTTGGAATGGACATTTTAGGGCCATTATTATTTATACCGACCTGAAGTTTATATCTTGATTGATTCGTGTGCATGTTTTGCATGTTTAACAACAAAATATGCGTGTAGACAATTTCTTTCTTTTATTAGTAATGAAACGTGCCCGTGAGATAATTTGAGAAAAAAAGAAAGAAAATAAACAGTAAAATTAATTCAAATGTCTTTTAGTTTACATATATATTAAGGTATGTAAACGTAAATTATCTTTAGCGTATTCTGTGTAAAACATAGTTTTGAAGGGTTTTTTTACCCACTACCATCATAATCTAACAGGAATGATAGTTCCGCGCATTTAAGCCTAGGCTTAACATAAACAAATGAACTATTCAAGCGGAACAGGACAGAACATAATGTCCATTTTAAGACCTAACCATAAGAGCCCATCATCACATTAACGGAGGTGTACTGGTGCACGTTAACATCCTCAACTTTTACCTCAAGTATAAGCTTAAGCTGGACTACTCTACAAATTCTCTAGAACAAGGTTAAGAAGTTGTTTCAGGTATTTGATATAGGCAAAGTGTCGGGTACTATCTTAAAGGCTAGACAGCCTTATTAATGAAACAAATAACGTGAGTGTCATACATGTATCATACCTACAGTGGCATTTGTGGTTTAAAGTCCTTTATATTGTTGATTACAGTTACTTTTTTAGTGTTAGGTTTGTAAATCAATACATATTTTTCTAAATTACGTGGCCTCTACCATTTTGTTAACCAAATAAACCAGTGACGAAATCGGCAAAATAAACATGTGACAGGTTTTGCCATGTCTGTCAAAGATAGACAAAGATAGGCATTGGTGTTAGTCGTTATAAAAATATTTTGGTTCAGAGAAAAATTATACACCTTTTATTATGAATATATGGTTAGGGTGTACCCTTCACAAACATAGAATACTTGCGATTTAAGACCGGACCTGGTAGCGCAATCGGTAGAGCGTCGGCTCCAGGTACGAGAGGCCCCGGGTTCCATCCCGGGCCGCGACATACCAAAGTCGTTAAAAATGGTAGTGGTAGGCCTATAGCTCCCTTGCTAACGCTCAAGCAAATATAAGGGTAGTTCCACGACTGGTTGGCCCGGTGTCAGGATAATGTGACTGGGTGTGGTATCATGACAGGTGTTCGCTATACACAGTGAAGGCAGCACTATATCTGCTTCAAGTGGACACCGTCTCCAGATAACTGAAATACTGTTGGTGGGACGATAAACCCAATAAATAAACAAACAAACTTGCGATTTAAACTGACTACGAATGATTAATTTGCTTTCTGCTAGTTTATGTTTTATGCTATTTATTGTTAATGCTACTTACAATATAGATTGATAGACATTAACATTGATCTGAACTGTTAGTATGTTAAACTGTTTCTTCATTTGCTGTACTCAAAGGCAACATGGGGTTTGTATTGAAAAAAACTATACTACTCTGTTACAGAGGAGGCCAGAAATATATACATTTAGTTACATTACTACCAACTCAACACAGAACACTAGACGTGTACCTTTTTTCACTCAAACATAAGACACTTAGTTAGAACTTTGAAAGATAACACACACTATTTTTGTTAACATCCGCAATCTTCTGCTAAGGAAGGTGTGTTAAGATTTAAGAGGCCAAGCCCTGAACTGCTTCTGGACTACATCTCGTTTGACAAAACATACACAGCAGTTTACACGGATGCACTTTAGAGCTATACTGGAGAAGACAAAAATACAAGACGCACCTAAAGATGACAGCTTAAACGGCCGTGACTTCGGACCTTCGTGCACGTGTAATTTGTTACACTAGGCTAGTGTAAATTTTCAAAATTTTAGGCGGAACTTGCACCTAGATCCATAATGATAAAGTTATGCCATTATCATTTCAATGTCTTTTATTGTGAAAATAAATAATTAAATTAACTGAACCTTGTGTATCTTACAACGTTTTTTTCGAAAACAAGCACCTAATTTGGCATGGTGTGAATGTAGATTTACAACTATATTAACACAGTTCCTATCATGTGCCGTATTTTTGCGATGTCTATATTTCAAACGTGTTTCATCTTTCTTTTGCACAAACAGTTTAAATACTTTCTTCAAAAAAGAAAGTATTATCAATTTATCACGAAACAGAAGAACGTAATACGTTTATTTTTGTCACATGTTCTACTTCCGCTATGCATTTTCACCTTGTAGAATCCTTTGTGAGCATAATTGTGTTTGTGTATATAATGATTCTCTAGCACTGGATGCGCCCGTTGCTTTAAATAACTGTCACGAATTCCCGTAACTGGATGAGACTTTCTGTTGTTTTAAATAACAGACTATGACTGTCACTGTAACACTTTGTTGCTGTACAGGACTGAGTGGGTGAGACTGGGTCTAAATTTATGGGTCTGTTGACTTTTCCATGTTTATGGCTCTTTGTAAATGTAAATAAAAAAACTGCCTTTGATGGTATGTGACTCTATGCAAATGCTCCATTGTATACAAATATACTTGAATGTGAATATATTTAAGTTATTAAAGTGAGTATTTGCGTGTATGTTTACCTGTATATAAATGTGTGATTGTGTGTTAATGTATGAGACTGTATGTTAAGGTCTGTAACTGTATGTTAAGGTCTGTGACTTAAGTTGAGGTCTGTGACTGTATGTTAAGGTCTGTAAGTATATGTTAAGGTCTGTGACTGTATGTTAAGGTCTGTGAGTGTATGTTAAGGTATGTGAGTGTATGTTAAGGTCTGTGAGTGTATGTTAAGGTATGTGAGTGTATGTTAAGGTCTGTGAGTGTATGTTAAGGTCTGTGACTGTATATTAAGGTCTGCGAGTGTATGTTGAGGTCTGTGACCTTATGTTGAGGTCTGTGACTGTATGTTAAGGTCTGTGACTGTATGTTAAGGTCTGTGACTGTATGTTAAGGTCTGTGATTGTATGTTGATGTCTGTGACTGTATGTTAAGGTATGTGAGTGCATGTTAAGGTCTGTGACTGTATGTTAAGGTATGTGACTGTATGTTAAGGTCTGTGCGTGTATGTTAAGGTCTGTGACTGTATGTTAAGGTCTGTGAGTGTATGTTAAGGTCTGTGACTGTATGTTAAGGTCTGTGACTGTATGTTAAGGTCTGTGCGTGTATGTTAAGGTCTGTGACTGTATGTTAAGGTATGTGACTGTATGTTAAGGTATGTGAGTGAATGTTAAGGTATGTGAGTGTATGTTAAGGTCTGTGACTGTATGTTGAGGTCTGTGACTGTATGTTAAGGTCTGTCACTGTATGTTAAGGTCTGTAGCTGTATGTTAAGGTATGAGAGTGTATGTTAAGGTATGTGAGTGTATGTTAAGGTATGTGAGTGTATGTTAAGGTCTGTGACTGTATGTTAAGGTCTGTGACTGTATGTTAAGGTCTGTCACTGTATGTTAAGGTCTGTCACTGTATGTTAAGGTCTGTAGCTGTATGTTAAGGTCTGTGAGTGTATGTTAAGGTCTGTAACTGTATGTTGAGGTCTGTGAGTGTATGTTAAGGTCTGTCACTGTATGTTAAGGTCTGTCACTGTATGTTAAGGTCTGTGAGTGTATGTTAAGGTCTGTGAGTGTATGTTAAGGTCTGTGAGTGTATGTTAAGGTCTATGAGTGTATGTTAATGTCTGTGAGTGTATGTTAAGGTATGTGACTGTATGTTAAGGTCTGCGAGTATATTTTAAGGTCTGTGAGTGCATGTTAAGGTCTGTGACTGTATGTTAAGGTCTATGACTGTATGTTAAGGTCTATGACTGTATGTTAAGGTATGTGACTGTATGTTAAGGTCTGTGAGTGTATGTTAAGGTCTATGACTGTATGTTAAGGTATGTGAGTGTACGTTGAGGTCTGTGAGTGAATGTTAAGGTCTGTGACTGTATGTTAAGGTCTATGAGTGTATGTTAAGGTATGTGAGTGTACGTTGAGGTCTGTGAGTGAATGTTGAGGTCTGTGACTGTATGTTAAGGTCTGTGCGTGTATGTTCAGGTCTGTGAGTGTATGTTGAGGTCTGTGACTGTATGTTGAGGTCTGTGAGTGTATGTTAAGGTCTGTGAGTGAATGTTAAGGTCTGTGACTGTATGTTAAGGTCTATGAGTGTATGTTAAGGTATGTGAGTGTACGTTTAGGTCTGTGAGTGAATGTTGAGGTCTGTGACTGTATGTTAAGGTCTGTGCGTGTATGTTCAGGTCTGTGAGTGTATGTTGAGGTCTGTGACTGTATGTTGAGGTCTGTGAGTGTATGTTAAGGTATGTGAGTGTATGTTAAGGTCTGTGTGTGTATGTTAAGGTCTGTGACTGTATGTTAAGGTCTGTGACTGTATGTTAAGGTCTGTGAGTGTATGTTAAGGTCTGTGAGTGTATGTCAAGATCTGTGAGTGTGTGTTAAGGTCTGTGAGTGTATATTAAGGTCTGTGAGTATATGTCGAGGTCTGTGAGTGTATGTTAAGTTCTGTGAGTATATGTTAAGGTCTGTGAGTATATGTTAAGGTCTATAACTGTATGTTAAGGTCTGTGAGTGTATGTTAAGGTCTGTGAGTGTATGTTAAGGTCTGTGACTGTATGTTAAGGTCTGTGACTGTATGTTAAGGTCTATAACTGTATGTTAAGGTCTGTGAGTGTATGTTAAGGTATGTGACTGTATGTTAAGGTCTGTGACTGTATGTTAAGGTCTGTAGCTGTATGTTAAGGTCTGTGAGTGTATGTTAAGGTCTGTAACTGTATGTTGAGGTCTGTGAGTGTATGTTAAGGTCTGTCACTGTATGTTAAGGTCTGTCACTGTATGTTAAGGTCTGTGAGTGTATGTTAAGGTCTGTGAGTGTATGTTAAGGTCTGTGAGTGTATGTTAAGGTCTATGAGTGTATGTTAATGTCTGTGAGTGTATGTTAAGGTATGTGACTGTATGTTAAGGTCTGTGACTGTATATTAAGGTCTGTGAGTGTATGTTAATGTCTGTGAGTGTATGTTAAGGTCTTTGACTGTATGTTAAGGTCTGCGAGTATATTTTAAGGTCTGTGAGTGCATGTTAAGGTCTGTGACTGTATGTTAAGGTCTATGACTGTATGTTAAGGTCTATGACTGTATGTTAAGGTATGTGAGTGTATGTTAAGGTCTGTGAGTGTATGTTAGATCTATGACTGTATGTTAAGGTATGTGAGTGTATGTTAAGGTATGTGAGTGTATGTTAAGGTCTGTGAGTGTATGTTAAGGTCTGTGACTGTATATTAAGGTCTGCGAGTGTATGTTGAGGTCTGTGACCTTATGTTGAGGTCTGGGACTGTATGTTAAGGTCTGTGACTGTATGTTAAGGTCTGTGACTGTATGTTAAGGTCTGTGATTGTATGTTGATGTCTGTGACTGTATGTTAAGGTATGTGAGTGCATGTTAAGGTATGTGAGTGCATGTTAAGGTATGTGACTGTATGTTAAGGTCTGTGCGTGTATGTTAAGGTCTGTGACTGTATGTTAAGGTCTGTGAGTGTATGTTAAGGTCTGTGACTGTATGTTAAGGTCTGTGACTGTATGTTAAGGTCTGTGCGTGTATGTTAAGGTCTGTGACTGTATGTTAAGGTCTGTGACTGTATGTTAAGGTATGTGAGTGTATGTTAAGGTATGTGAGTGTATGTTAAGGTCTGTGACTGTATGTTGAGGTCTGTGACTGTATGTTAAGGTCTGTCACTGTATGTTAAGGTCTGTAGCTGTATGTTAAGGTATGTGAGTGTATGTTAAGGTATGTGAGTGTATGTTAAGGTATGTGAGTGTATGTTAAGGTCTGTGACTGTATGTTAAGGTCTGTGACTGTATGTTAAGGTCTGTCACTGTATGTTAAGGTCTGTCACTGTATGTTAAGGTCTGTAGCTGTATGTTAAGGTCTGTGAGTGTATGTTAAGGTCTGTAACTGTATGTTGAGGTCTGTGAGTGTATGTTAAGGTCTGTCACTGTATGTTAAGGTCTGTCACTGTATGTTAAGGTCTGTGAGTGTATGTTAAGGTCTGTGAGTGTATGTTAAGGTCTGTGAGTGTATGTTAAGGTCTATGAGTGTATGTTAATGTCTGTGAGTGTATGTTAAGGTATGTGACTGTATGTTAAGGTCTGTGACTGTATATTAAGGTTATTGAGTGTATGTTAATGTCTGTGAGTGTATGTTAAGGTCTTTGACTGTATGTTAAGGTCTGCGAGTATATTTTAAGGTCTGTGAGTGCATGTTAAGGTCTGTGGCTGTATGTTAAGGTCTATGACTCTATGTTAAGGTCTATGATTGTATGTTAAGGTCTGTGAGTGTATGTTAAGGTCTATGACTGTATGTTAAGGTATGTGAGTGTACGTTGAGGTCTGTGAGTGAATGTTAAGGTCTGTGACTGTATGTTAAGGTCTATGAGTGTATGTTAAGGTATGTGAGTGTACGTTGAGGTCTGTGAGTGAATGTTGAGGTCTGTGACTGTATGTGAAGGTCTGTGCGTGTATGTTCAGGTCTGTGAGTGTATGTTGAGGTCTGTGACTGTATGTTGAGGTCTGTGAGTGTATGTTAAGGTATGTGAGTGTATGTTAAGGTCTGTGAGTGTATGTTAAGGTCTGTGAGTGTATGTTAAGGTCTGTGTGTGTATGTTAAGGTCTGTGACTGTATGTTAAGGTCTGTGACTGTATGTTAAGGTCTGTGAGTGTATGTTAAGGTCTGTGAGTGTATGTCAAGATCTGTGAGTGTGTGTTAAGGTCTGTGAGTGTATATTAAGGTCTGTGAGTATATGTCGAGGTCTGTGAGTGTATGTTAAGTTCTGTGAGTATATGTTAAGGTCTGTGAGTATATGTTAAGGTCTATAACTGTATGTTAAGGTCTGTGAGTGTATGTTAAGGTCTGTGAGTGTATGTTAAGGTCTGTGACTGTATGTTAAGGTCTGTGACTGTATGTTAAGGTCTATAACTGTATGTTAAGGTCTGTGAGTGTATGTTAAGGTATGTGACTGTATGTTAAGGTCTGTGACTGTCTGTAAGGTCTGTGAGTGTATGTTGAGGTCTGTGACTTGTATGTTAAGGTCTGTGACTGTATGTTAAGGTCTGTGACTGTATGTTAAGGTCTGTCACTGTATGTTAAGGTCTGTGACTGTATGTTAAGGTCTGTGACTGTATGTTAAGGTCGTATGTTAAGGTCTGTGACTGTATGTTAAGGTCTATAACTGTATGTTAAGGTCTGTGAGTGTATGTTAAGGTCTGTGAGTGTATGTTAAGGTATGTGACTGTATGTTAAGGTCTGTGACTGTATGTTAAGGTCTGTGACTGTATGTTAAGGTCTGTGACTGTATGTTAAGGTCTGTGAGTGTATGTTGAGGTCTGTGACTGTATTTTAAGGTCTGTGACTATATGTTAAGGTCTGTGAGTGTATGTTGAGGTCTGTGACTGTATGTTAAGGTCTGTGACTGTATGTTAAGGTCTATGAGTGTATGTTAAGGTCTGTGACTGTATGTTAAGGTCTGTGAGTGTATGTTAAGGTATGTGAGTGTATGTTAAGGTCTGTGACTGTATGTTAAGGTCTGTGACTGTATGTAAAGGTCTGTGACTGTATAATTAGGTCGTCTATGACTGTGTGTTAAAGTCTGTGAGTGTAAACTAAGCTGTGATTGTATGTAAATGCATGTGACTGTGTGTAATGTGCTGTGACTGCAATATCAGTTGATATCTTAGATGGTAAGTGAATGTTGGTGAATGTAGGTGAATGCTTATCTATGTCGGTGAATATATGTTACTGTATTTAAACTGCCAGTGACTATTTAAAAATATACAGACTGTATTATAATGTCTGTGACTATATGTTCATATGTGTGACTTTATACAGCTGTCTGCGATTATATGTAAAAGTCTGTTAGTGTTTGTGACTGTATAAAAATGTATTTACGTGTCCTTTGTTACCTCTAACTATATGTGACCGTTTATAGCTTCATGTTACAGTCTGTGGCTGTAGTAGTGGCTGTGAGTAGTTTGTTGGTATTTTGTGGATTGTCGTTCACTGGTTACACGATGACATGAACGGGTAATGATCTTCAGTTATATACTTATTTGTTGGTGTTTGGCTCCAAGAATGTTATGCACGTATTGAAGAATAAAAATGTTATGTTTATGTGTAATTGGTCATCAGCACGCCAGCTCATCAAGCTACTTTTCAAAAAGTGGCATTCTTGGGAGTCCAGCTTCCATTGTCCTGCTGTTGCTGATATATCCATATGGTGGTGGTGGTGGGGTGGAGGTAGGAGGGGGGGGGGGGTACTTTTAAAAGTCATTACTAAAATCTAAGTAGACGTCAGCTTCAATCGGAACACCTCGCCCTTTCTCTGGCGGAGAATGCCTCAGTTGCAAGCGTAGTAATACTTCAGGTTTTGGGCAGTTAAGTGATGCGGCCATTAGTGATAGGGCAAAAATATAGATCCAAATGTTTTTTAGAAAATCATTCTATTTTCGAGGAAAATATTAATATTTAAACATACATTTAAAAGGCTTCCAGTTGTCAACACAAATGTACAAATGTAAACAAATGTAAACAAATACACGTGTGTTCATGTAAACCTCATGTTTGACCACGATTTAGACTTTGCTAAGAAAACAATGGGTCTAGGTTAAGAGTTTCGCGTTTAGCAAATTAAGGCGTTAAAATCACTGTCCGAGGGTCATGACATCATCACCGTACTGTCTTCTGGGTACAAAAAGATTGCAATTTTTCAAGTCTTACTTACCTAATGCAACAGAAATAGAAGCTCGATAGCCAAATGATTGCAGTGGTTGCAACACCGCTGAATGCTATAATACAGGACCAGGTAAAGTTGATAGTTTAAGTTTGTGTATCCAATAATAATGTAAGTATTCATATCAGTAGACTACTTCCTCCGAGTTTATTTCGCAGAATTTGCCGAGGATTTCCAAGATACATCATCCTTTGGACGGTATTGCTTCAGATTTATTTTTACTGTTCATCTTTGAGTACCCCTCAGGGAGTGCGAGGTTATCGCTCTGTAAACAAGGGTAAGCACTTTTACCGTTGCATGGCAGTAACTGTTTAGGTTTGATATATATCTTGTCCCAACGTTTTTGTCATTTTTACCTTAAACTGACAATTAAATACATTTGTCTTGCGCTTTTCACATTTTAACATATGTTGCAACTTCATAGGGCAGTCACCTTGTACTATTTTTTGTATTTCGAACATCATCCAGTTGCCTGATCAGTGACATATACTACCAGAAGTATAGTACGACCGTGCTAGTGGGGCGTGGAAAAGTAGAAGTTTGAAAGTAGAATGAGCCTTGTATGACGGGAGACACGTTGTGGTCCATGTATAAGCTTGGAACATAGAATTTGTTTCCAAAAACACAGACTGTAAAGTTCATGCTGTATGATAGCTCACATTAACTATATCAATGGCGATGAGAGTTCGAATCTGGAAAGTGACATATTTTATTTTAAAATCAATATTGTCGCAAATGGAAATTTTGACATGTTTCTATTTTGCATATAGACATTGTATCTTTAATGAAAGGAAAAAAGTCGTGTATATTCTATTCCTTGTTGCCATGGACAAAATATCCTGGTATATTATGTCTATGCTTGTTATTATATTGTGGGTACAATTCAAAATTTAATTCGATTAAACTAAGGTATGTGAGATTATATGAATTACCTCGCACGAATCTCCATTATATATGACAGACTTTTACAGTGACTTCAAAGATGAAGAGAATAAAACGAAAAGTGCGTCCATCACATAAGCCGATAAGAGTACCGTTAAAGACAAAGCAAGCGTTATTTCTGAAGTTCATTATAGAATGCATGTAATTTTCCGAGTACAGTATTCTCCCGAGACATAAACAGCTGAAAGGGGTAAACAGGTGGATTTGTTCACTTCATGAATACGCATTTTGCACTTTTTATCATTTCGCATTTTGTACTTTTTTATCATTTCGCATTTTGTACTTTTTATCATTTCGCATTTTGCACTCTTTTTTTCATTTCGAATTTGCACTTTTTATCATTTTGCATTTTGCACTTTTTATCTTCCCTCATTTTGCACTTTTTAATCTTTCCTTATTTTGCTCTTTTTGTCATTCCGCAATTTGCTCTGTTTATCATTCCACATTTTGCCATTTTTATCATTCCATAGTTTGCATTTTTTCATTCAACTTTTTGCACTTTTTATCATTCCTCAGTTTGCACATTTTATCATTCCGCAATTTGCGCTTTTTATCATTCCGCATTTTGCACTTTTTTATCATTACGCATTTTGCAATTTAATTATCTATTTGTTGTCATTAAAATAGAGCGATATTCAATGCATTAATCATGGCAATACAAATATTATCTAAACTATTTGTTACAAATTGAGCTTACTAGATCTACAATAGATAAAGTTAAAATAATAAAAATAATGACTGTGTTGGCTGGAAGACTCGAACTCGCATCGCCAGGTAAAAGCCGTACTTTCTAGACCTCTGGCTAACATAGCTAACACGAAGTTAAGACCGGCTTGAAATGTATTTATCACTGCACCAAAATAAATATTTCCACAATGATATTTACAATACTACAAGATGGTTCGTGTTTTAGATTTTTAAAGGAGTGCGTGTATGACATTCTTTCGTGTGTCTGTTAGAGAGTACAAGAGTTATGAACTGATATGTCAGAAATGGTTGTAGAAATGGTAATTACATCGTGTGCTTCTTTTATCACTTTTCAGACTAAAACTACCCATTTCTTAGTATAGCATACGTTAGTTCTGTTCTTTTCTACATTTACTTCCCCGTGTTGAAAATCAGTGTACAAATGGTTAAATGTCAAATGTTAAGACGAAAATCCCCTAAACAATCTGATCGCGATATAATACCATTCTATGAGTAGGTGTTTCCATTTGTGTATCATAATGCCTCTCCTGGAATCTGGATTTCAGTTTTGTTCCACGGAGAATTCAATACCATCCATAATCGTAACTTCCCACTCGCTAGTATTTGAGATATGTTTCGAGGCGCATATGGACTCAAGCGACAAACAATACATCTCACAAAACAGTAATGTCTCTGTCACAGTGGTATTATATTAAACGGGCGCTTCATGCCTCAAATAACTCTGACTGAAATCTGTTGCATTTCTATAATAGAAACGGGAAAATAAAGTTACATTCATATTTCTAACATTCACATTACCATATTTGAATAAATATACTTAGTATTTTATCTACACGATGCGGATTGATATTCTTGAAATATGTCTGTGTTCCTATAAGCACTCATTTACTAACATTATCATGTTATTGTTATTTTAAAATTTCTACCAACAGTGAGGTTAATGTGGATTCAGATCACACTTTAAACACACACACACAAACACACACACACACACACACGCGCGCGCGCGCGCGCGCGCGAATACCCGGACTTCATTGGCGAGCGCATCGTCTTTTATGGAATACATTAGATACTATTTGAGCGGAGTATTTGATTAGGATGTGACTAAATGGAGACACGGAAAGGCAAATATAAGGAAATCTAACAAAAATTAGTGGAAGTGCGTTTAAAGGGTAAATTAACCCACCAACTGGACGCCAAAACTTACTTTTGGTAATTACTGGATGTGTATTCGCTTTACTTACTGTTATTTCACTGTCATCTTTTACGTTCTGGAACACATCCTTGTTGCTGACGTAATCGCACTTAAATGCTTTGATACAACACCTAAAACAGAACGAAAAAGCAACAAAAGAAGAATGAGAAGACAACCTGAGTGTCCCTATGATACTTTTATCAGCGGAATGAAATAATCCTAAAATTCACTGGGTAAAAATACTTACATAATATTAATTTTATTGGGTCTTTTATATTTATTATGATATTTTTATTCGAAGTTGCGAAGAAAGAATCTGATAATTGAGGTAAACCACAGTGTAATGTACGCATGCATGGCTCTATCACGGGCGGATGCCCGACCATTGTATCGGCCCTCGGGACAGGACCTAGGCTATTGTTGGAACCACAAGAATCAAAAGCGACATCGTCATCATGACACTCTGGAATTGTCTACAAACATCTGCTTACTTTTGTGTGGCAGATTGTCATGTGACTGCTGTTAAGACAATATCCTATCGTTAAGTTTATCCTATCTGACCGCGATTGTTGAGGACATTTTAGTCATCACGACTGTACCAAAGGCCAAAATGGCGATTGTATAATTAGTAAATTAAAACCCAAAGATGCGGGTCAGCGAACTATGTCACCAACACATAAATTATAGCCGACTGGTACATTGTAGTGGTCCATCTATGTAATATCCATCCGGGAGTGCGAGGGTGGGTGGCGGGGACAGGTTTATAGTAATTGAGTTAACACTATTGAAAAAAAGGTCAATGTCGAATTCTTGTTGCCTGCACTGTGGTCAACCATAGAAACCGGTCCAAGGTTTCCGCGCCATACCACAACCTGTAGCACAATAGTAATTGGCCTCTTGTCTACCACCGACCAGATATCCGTCGTTCGGCAGTCTCGTTTGTTTAAACCCTATATCGTGACAAGTAAGAGTCCTGTCTAAAACGTTTCCTTTGTCGAATTGACATCGAATAAAATGTTTGTTACTGACAGATCAGGCGACGTTTGGTGTTAAGTTGGGTATACCTTGTTACATAAGATGATGATATGTTTGCTAAAAGCTCGCTGATATCTTTATGTCACTGCTCTTTTCATTAAGTGCAGACGATGTCATTGTGTATGTAACAGTATTGCATAAAGGTACCAGAGGAGTGACCCCAGCTGGAACCAATCATTAGTCACATATTTTCATCTTTCTGATTGGATGAATTCAAAAGGTTTGTAACGGTGCTTTATGTAACGAGCCTATATGCCAATACTTTCAACCCGCTGGTACTGGTTTAAAGGTAGGAAAACAAGTTCTGTCAGCTGAGATTGGAGTTAAGAGTTATGAGTTATGTGTTATTCTTCGAATCTTATTAAAGGTGTATCTGTATACATGTAAAAACTGCAGGGCGACCTGCGTAGTCAATAAACTTACCCATTGATGAAACATTATCTAAGGTATGAAACTTACGCCCATGACGATTGTCTCCGAGTCCTAATCCAGACTGAACAAGTCAAAATTACATAATACCAATTACTGTTACATTATTGTCATATAACTATTAAAGGTGGGACGAATGAGAAACACCAGACGAGGAAAAATTCCGTGCACAATTGTTCTGTATTTGTATAGCATTCAAATCTTTTATCATAAGCAGTATTCTAACTTAGGCGCATTTGTATTACACCGTTAAAATGCAATTTAAATAACTAAATATACTGCACGTCGCCCTCCAAATAAGCTAAGACATACAAAGGCCATATCAAATATAATAATATATACCTTTATGCTTTATTGAATAATAGAATAAGGTGACTAAATGCCTGTGATTATACCTAATTCAGTCAATAACAAAATAATTGGCAGCAACTCAGCCATGACCCTTAATTGTAGGGGTTTCTTTCCTGTACAGTTGTACTGTGTCACAATCTGGCTGAAAATGTTTACCTTTGTATGTAAGCGCAAGAAAAAAAAAGAAAAGGCACGTGTTGTTTTTTTCTTCCGGAACTACCTGACGGAAGGTCGAGCTTTACGTGGATTGTCGTCTGTTGTAGTTCGCGGTCCCGGAACTTTACCAAGGCTGTCTGACAACACTCCTTTATTATAGCTACAATAGCTCATGTAGCGGATGAACAAAATAACCCTCTGCATAAAAGACGAGAATTGAGCGAGATTAAAATTTAAACACAAACCGGAAACAATATTGTAACGTCATATTCACCAGCCTAAAGGGTATTTTGCCGAAAGATGTTCTTTATATAATTGTTCCGTTTCGTATTTGGACAGTTATTCATCATCAATTCACAAATTTTGCGTTGTTGCGGAAAATAACTGCCAAAATTTTGCTCTGATGACAAAATGGGAAAATGAAAACGTTGTTTATTTATGTATGCAGATATATATGCTTATGAAGGACTATATAAGGCCTTTCTTTTTATGTTTGAAAGGAGGTCCTTGCTTAATTGTGTAATCACAAACTCATTTATAAACATGTATGAAACAAACCCAACCCACCCCATGGCTATCATTTTTGTTGGTTAAACGGTAATTGCCATTTGGCTGCTTGAAACCGTCGATCAATTATTGACGATTACGTTACCTATGTAATTTAAATCGAGACCAATAGCCAATTTAGATCACCAAAACATGTGCCTTCTTAAATTACGTGTATTTACCGCACGCATGTTATGACAATGTCATGTATAAACAACAATTAAGAAGCTTTAGATACCTTGCGATTGTCTTGAAAGGTTAAGCCATAAATTTCTATTTTTACTATTTAGCTGGCATTGTTATATTACTTATAGAAATGCCACCATCATTGCCCCCTATTTACACATTGCATCTTTTCGTAATTCGGGGCGTTTTAACTTAAAATTTTCCTAGTCCCTTTTATCTGATCCTGTCGGCTAATAGCTCAAAGTTTGGCCTTGTAACATAGTTTCTTTCTCGTCAAACATTAACATGTACTTCTATGAATACTACGATTTCTGCTTCGAATACCTCTTCTACCACCACAAAACCCCACCATATCTACAACAAAACAACCACACATGCCAGCATTACTACCACAACCAGACGATATACCATTACAACAGCCATTATAACCACCACGAAGACCACCAAACCCACGACACCAGTAACACGTTTTCCAAGACTACGTATATCTTACTATCTAACCAGTAAACTAAGATGCTTGTTCAAATATTTAGATTATTACAGCATAATAAACATGTTACTGTTTAGTGGTGTGAGGGACTAATCAGTCCTAGTGAGTCGATGACTCGGACCCAAGGAGACAATGTACCTGTAGCCGCCTCTGTAACTCATGGGGGCGACCCCCCGGTTGGTAATACACATAATCCCCTCAACCTGCTTTTAAAGGATTATCAGGACCAGGCAGAAAGTGCAGACGAGATATACCAAATACCCGTATGCTAGTTGTTACAAAGTCTCTACAAACAGGTCTATTAGTTACCTTTAAAACACGGGATTGTACGAAAGTTGCTCATATTTGTTATTTACAAATGCACAAGACCAGGGATTAAAGCTACTATTTGTACTTAAATGCCACTATACAGTTCTGACTAAGGTGCGCCCACCTTTACTGCTGGGCCGAAGCACTCCCTTAGTACATACAGAAGCGAACGTCACTCATTCATAAAAAAACAAACAAGCAAAAACAAAGGCGATAAATAGCATCACGTTTAACTAATGTGCATTTATTATTTCCCTCAACAATAAACTTAAAAAATACGATGCATCCTGGACGTATCTGTCAGAGTATCATCTACGTTTTACATGACGACAATTTAACGCACATCTCACGCAAACAGCAGACGACAAGTTAACGTAGAGCAACGAGGAGAGAGAGAGAGCGCGGAGGGATATCGATTCGCCTGACAGCACAACGACTACTCAGCCAATCGTGGCTCGGTAGAGGAGTGGTAACCGTAAATAGTTGAAGTCATTCATTAAAACCACAATAGCAGAGTGTCGGTCGTTCAGTGATAATAGTAAAACCTGTGCTTGGACCGTTGTGTTTACATTTCTCTAACCACATGCATCTTCCTGCAGATTTGAACGGTTTGACGCCGTTCCCGGACTCTCCGAATGAGACCATGAGCCAGGTGGACGTGTATCCGGGGGAACGGAGCCTGACAGCCGTCCTTGGGGAACATCCCGGAGAGCTCGTACGGACGGGCAGTCCAAACTTCGTGTGTTCAGCCCTGCCGTCCCACTGGCGCTCCAACAAGTCCCTACCGGTGCCGTTCAAGGTGATCGCACTCGGGGAGATAAAGGACGGCACGAAAGTGACAGTGGCCGCCGGCAATGACGAGAATTATTGTGGTGAACTGAGGAACTGTGTGGCTTATATGAAGAATCAAGTGGCTAAGTTTAATGATCTTCGGTTCGTTGGTCGCAGTGGAAGAGGTGAGTTACTCCACAATTTTGGTCTTTTATTTCTATCACTCAATCCGTATTGAACGTTTGACTTGAGAAAGTTCCTTATATAACTATCACTATACACCGTCTAAAACTTGGCTAACTAGATTTCTTGATATTTTGATAATTGTTCTTTGATTATGAAAATAAACGACGAATCTTTAACAGGACTGATAAATTCAAGAAAAGTAATTTTAGGAAACAATTATGTCACGGACAGAAAGGTTAGACGACAACAACACACACAACAAAAAGATAATAATTTGAGGATTTTACAGTCTGTTGGACAGATCTAAGTAGGGGCACTTATGGTCGAGTGGTCGAGTCGCGAGCTTGTACCTCCTCTAATTTCTCAGCCTCTCACATCACCGGGTTCGAATCAACGGTTGGATCAAAAATCTAATTGTGAGGTTTTTTTGCGGTTTGCCGGTTACATTACTCTTGACACTTGTCTGGGCTCTTACTCCATAAATCTAACTGGATGTCTCTACAGTAAAGATAATTGTGTTGCCTTGATCTATTTCATAACAAAACACGTATGTGTGTGGTAAAGGCGAAGTATAAGCGACTTCAAAGCTACTATGATATCCCCACACCTCAACACACACACGTCGGAAGGACAAGGGTTACCGTGGACTTAATACTTTGTTAACCTTACTGTCATGGAAGGATAGGAAATGATTCATGGCTCAATCAAGTAATACGGTAGCAAACCTAAATGACATGAGGTCATACGGAAGGAGTTCGTCAAGGTACTCTATAGCCGCTGTTTTACATTCTGCCTAGGAGTGTCATTTGTTGATCGTGTGCTATTTTTAGAACAGCGGTTTTCCGTTCATGTATATTTTTTTCGCGTATATTTTTTCTGTTTCTAAACCGTTTTCTTAAGCTTTCCGACATTACATCAAATGTAATTAAGGCATACTCTCTACCTTTTCTCAAGAGTTCCAACGTGGCAATAAAAGTGAGTCTTAAGTGTATGTTAAGGTAATAAAATATAACCTTATGAAAATATAAGAAAACAGCGTCTGATGTTTGTTTCAGACGACCGTCTCTTCCGAGAAATAATATGTATACATGTCTTTTTGATGTGATTTTGAAGACATGTAATACAGTTAAGTAAATAACGTTTCACGTAAAGACAAGGCCTGAAGGGTAAATGCTGCGAACGTATTGCTTTGTTGAACGACATCGAGACCACGTGCACGTCTAGACAGTAGTAACCCTTTTTGTGCTCTATTCATTGATAAGCAATGAAAAAATCCTTCTTATTTGAAAACAAATATACGCAGAGCTATGAAAATATGACTAGAAACTCGGCAGAAAACAGGGCTAACCCTGATCAGCCAGCTCCAGATCAAGATGTGGACTTTTCGCTTCACCTTAATCGATATACGTGCTAAAGCAGGTTAAGATGTAATGAGGCGGGCAACACACGCAGACGACAACATACGTAAACAAATACACAACAGTCTTCTCTCACGGCGGGCTCAAGATCATCGTCAACTATACATCATACCATGATTACTGAATAATTGAATCGAGAAGATTGTCTAAACGTACAACCGCAAAAACAAAATGATTTTTCACTGAAGAAAAAAGATACAGGGAACAATAAGTATATTATGTCGACGACGGCGTGTTATACAACCGACCAACCACATAGCTCACATACAGTGTTGTCGTTAATACATTATAATACATAATTAGCATAAACCGCCGATGGGCACGCGGTTCATACTTTGGACGGTCTGTACCGATCCTGACTATACCACTGACGTGACAAGTTGACAATTAATTAATAGATAAGCAAGGTGATCCCAGCTGCGATTGTTTTCATCAAATGAGCGATTGTTTCCAATCCTTACCGCAGTAACATGTCAGTCTTGTTGACATTTAAACTTATGTGTTGTTTTTGCTATTAATAAAATTTAAATCAAGCATGTATGAATAAAATTTGTTCGATTAAACTTGTTTGTATGAAACATATTTTGAACGAACAGGATTAAATAAACACCTTGAATAAAACATGTTTTGAAAAAGTTCATGATTAACTTGAACATGTACTAATAAAATTTGCGGACACCATTATCTCCCCAACATAACATGAGAATCCATTAATTTAACTCCTTGTGAAATACACAACTTTCAGTGTGTCGCAATGCATGTACGTATTTCTTCATAAGGAAGGTTCATTTCTTTGAACGCCAGTTTCGCTTTTAGGGACACTAGACTGACCAAGGTGTAGCACCTTTCATTCCTTGTTTCAAAGGGCTTTTATGTATATTTTTGGACCTTTAGGTTGGTGAACTTGGTTTACCCTTTTAACCAAATTACAAACAATGCACGTTAAAAAATAGAAGGACAGTGTTGGTAATTTAGTCACTGTATAGTTTATCTTTTTTATCGATGTATCTCTACACGTGGACGGGATAATCTATCAAAATTTCGATATCAGACCCACATTGTGGTTAACCGTAAAATCAATTGGCCTCAATGTAACAAGATATTGGCACAAATCTGGTAAACTATGACCTTGTTTTAATTTGTAATACATGTAACTTGTAATACTTGGGACTAAGAAAGGTTATCGAGTACAATCCTTTGGTTTTAACTTACTGGCAGAACTAACTTTATCATCAGCGATTGTGATAACACCACCACCAGCAACGACAACAACATCATTATGTGTATTGGGCTATATGGTGTTTTACTGGTAATGCACTCGGTGTTGTTAGGTGCACTGTTTGAGTCCCAGCCAAGCATGTATGTTACCATCAGATAACTTTCTCTCCGTGAAGTCTCAAGAACACGAATAGCTGGTCGTGAGTCAGAGTGTCAGTTGGTTTATACCTCACAAAAAGGAACTGTACTCAGTAACCTCAGGGGCTATAGTGCACACATGGCTGTTTTAGTTAGTCATGAGTTGTGAGCTGAGTTCCAGTTTTTCACAAAAAGTTTGGAAAGAAAATCGCTCAATAAAAAATTCAAGGCAACGTTACTCATTAATAAGAATATCTTTCTACTTTTATTGTTTTGTCATAAATTAGAATCCCATCTATGTTCCGGTTGTATGTTTATTTGGAAAGGAATTCAATCAAATCAATCTTATAATGTTTTTTTTTTTTTTCATAATTGAATTGGTTTTGTCTGTCTGAATCAGGGAAGTACATGTACGTTGTTCGCTTATCTTTTTTTCTGTATTTTAACTTTTGGCTGGCTATAAATCTGCATGAAAGTGTTGTTTTTCCCCTTTGTTTGGGTTATATATTTGTAAAAAAAGTGTTTTTTATGCCAGTTCTAAATATGGTTTGGTTTTTTCTCTGTAAAGAAGAAATGTTAGCCCAGTTTTGTTGCCTCAGTGTTTCGGTAGCCGTTGACATACGTCACACCGTAGTCAAGTAAGAATATCCGTGAGGACAATAGCGGAAGTGGCCTCTCGACGTGACTTTCGTCATTGTTACTCTCCTACTTAGTCCATTCATTCCTTAACTCTTAACCTGCTAAGCATGAATTGATCAGGCTTAGGCAGAGAATACAGACCCAGATCAACCCTCCTCCGCATTGAGCTCTCTGATCAGGATCTGCAATATTTTCTGTTAGGTCTCCACCAATATCTATTGTCACTTATGCTTTACATAGTGGTTTAACTTATAGGCAGATAACTTAGATTTGAGTAGTGGTAAATAAGAAATGTGACACGATCATGGTTAGTTACAACAAGCGTGAGGACATGCATTCAGACATCTATATATACCGGGATAGGACTGGTCAGTCACGTCACGGACGTGCCGGTTATTGTGTCCCAACGTCCCGTCGTGCACGTCTCAGCACGTTTGATCCAACAATGTTTGGTCAAAGGTATTGTTCTCTGGAAAGGAAGGTGGGTGAGGTATACTGGAGGTTGTTTTACATCCAGCCGAGTTCCACCTTCTTAGTCTAGTAAAAATTCTATCCATTTGTTTATATACGATTCATAACTGCGTGCTAATTGATACAAGTACATAGTTACTGGTACAAGCATACTCTCTTTCTTACCAGCACTGCTAGCACGTCCAGTAGAGCGTCAATAAAAGGCCCTGAAGGTCGCAGGTTTAAACCAAGGCCGAGACAAGCTGATAAAGTGAGGTTCTTACGCTGCTTTGCTTTTTTTCTCTAGTGCCTGTTTAAGGCTGGTCTGGAGTAACAAGCTTCTGTCATATTTATAACTGTATCTTAATGCACAAGATGATATGGCAGTAAAGGCATCATTATATCTGTTTCTAAAGGGGAAAAACACGTTTAGTGGTGACTGAAATAGTTTACGGGATATCAAACACAACGAAATAACAACATAAGTTATCAGTAAATCTTAAGTTGATCAAGCACTGAAGTACATGTTAGCTGGGCTTGAAGATTTGGGGGTGTTACATACTTCATCGACAAGGATCGTGGATCAGTCGGTACAATATGACATCAGCCGAGGCTGCCGAACACTGGTGCTGTGCACCGTGCTGCACCGTTGTGTACGCCATGTACGTGGATACTTCAAAACACATGGTTTATAGCAAAATTATGGCGTTCATTCACTTATGAACACTAATCATAAAAATAAGACGAAGTGTGAAACAATAATAACAGAACTTTAGGGTTGATCTACATTACGTTAGCTCCATATAATTGACAACGTAGATATTTACCGGAGACCCAAGTTTGAAAAGAAAATGAGTTCAATCATGAAAATTGTCAGACTCCTGTTACTCAAGCAAATCATGCGATGATGTTCCTGATAATAACTTAACCCATTATCTTCACTATTCACCATCGACATCTAACAATAGTTACACCATCGACATCTAATAATAGTTACACCATGTCGAATTTTTGAGACAAAGAGATTCAGATATTCCACATCATGTTTGAACATTACTAGAATAACTAACATTTCTCGTTAACACTTCAATGTAGTCAGGTGCCAACAATAATTTCTTAACCAAGTGTTGATTATAACCAGCCGAAATAAATGCAACATATCTTCATTGAAAATCATGGAGGGTCTTTGAGGTTTTAAATAATGGTTTTATACTTTTATTTGATTTTAATTATGTTATACTCGGTTGCCTTACAAACCACAAAGATAGGCGGCAAATGCTTGTATCATGCAGTACAACACATAGAGCTTGGAAGACGTTAGTATCATTCAGTACATGTTAGATGGCGTAGATATAAGAACACTTGTCTCTTAGTATTCATTCCCCGCCGTAATGAACAAAGAGATCTTTCACTTTATGCTGAATCATTCCGGGTAAACAAGCAAACTGTGCTTGGTGATATCAGCTGGCTTTGTATCAATTATAATAATACCAGGTCTTCGGGATTCCGTAAAACTACGTGCTATTGTGTTTAAAAAGTGACGTTCCATTCTTGTTCATTTGGTTTGACAACGTAATGCGTTGTTGTTTTTTTATTTGTATTTCCCATGAGTTCGATCACTACTATTGAGGTGCGGTGTATGTACCTTTTTATGTTCATGGTTGACAGTCACCTCGGCAAACTGAGGCCATCCAGTATGTAGGATACGATTTGAACATAACACGGGCTGTTTTACTTAGTCACACAGGTTCAACATGGTTGTACGTGTGGGTTCAAGAATAGTTCATGTACTGGGCTGGTCACCTCGACTGTTACATTCAATGTGCGAGCTATGAGGAAAAACAAGAACGAAAAAGTCAAGTCAAGCCCCTGCGACTTTTTTCGGTTATAAAACTAATGACGTCATTGTTTATTTTACCTGTTGACAAACCCGGCGAAAGAAAGACAATTAAATGTTACTGTAATGCATCGTTACTTACTCACTCAGGTAGGTCCACTACGCAAAAACTTCTGATTGGTTGAAGCATTTATTTACCCACGCTACGTCACTCCTGTACAGGTATTCCTATACAAGATTATCTACAACCGACAATCGTAGTAAACATTACCTTATATGGTTCGCCTACGCATTCGGTCAAAAAAGTAGTACCTACCTATTGCTTAATCATTCGTCACTCGTACTGTTTGGTTTAAAAAGAATTCAATGTATTTTGTTCGACTTTTATATATATTAATCTAGATAACATTTGTTACACTCGTTTACATGTATTTGTTCACACAACAAAGTAAACAAACGGTAGCTTGTCATGGAGAGTCACGGCAAATCGTCTTAAAAGGCTGTGTTATTCTTATCACAATCTCGAACGAGTCCGAGGACCGCACTTGACTTCATGAGACGTTTCCAATAACGGCATCCAAAATCAATAACGGCCTAATGTCACGACAATTGTCGCGGAAACGCGAAAAGATTAAATGGTTTTGATAATGTGCTGATTTGAATATTTTTTCTTCCTAACGTCATAATCTGGGATTCGCTTCTGCTTGACAAAGCGTGTTCGGTGGAACAAAGACGCTGGCGCGGTGGCACGGCCGCCCGTTTCTGGCTACGGCGGTCTAGCGGACTAATCTTGCCAATAAACCAAACCACGAACAATGGCGCATGGCATCCCCTTTTGGTCGAATTTCGTCTTTCTTTGGAAGAAAACAAAAGATCAATTCCTTGTTACTTTGTCCCTGACTATACAATAATATTCGTTGAGAAAAACACATCGGTTATTTTTGTAGTATCGCTATGGATTTATGGGCCGGATCCTGTCACCGGCACGCGGCCAAGGCTGTTATTACCGTGTCGTGTATCACTGGATCTGGTCGTGCGACACCTCGCTCAGGGACCACGAGCTCTACCATCCGTACCAACGGCTTTTGTTACAGCCATAAATTAAATATTCAGATTTCTTCGAAGAAATTATCATCGGACTCAAATAACCGTTATAAGAAACTGTTTTCTTTTCGCACATTTTATGAGCCAAACTTTCTCTCAGAACTTTTGCCCCCTCGTGTTCGACTCTCTTTTTGAAATTAGACTCTTTGGCTAAGAGATACAGAGATGCAATCTGTTTAATCATATTCCGATGTTATCATTATTGCTCTATGATGTGCTTTGCCCAATATTCACGTAATGAAATCATTGTAAGCGCATGATGCCGGCGGTTCTTCTCCCGGTACTGCGCCATTCTTCTTTATAAGCAAGCCAGAATCATTGGATTTTATCATAAATTAACATTATAGCTATATGCATATTTTATGACAATAATTGCAAGACATTTCGCAGTTTGCACGTGTTTTGTAATTGATTAAAATAATAAGCCTTTGAATTTCACCGAAACACAACTACGCGGTGAAAGTGGCGACCATTGCATGTTGTATGGGGACCGGAGAAAGACATGTGGTACAAAAACGGCCGCATTACGGGCAATAAAGCATCAATTTAATTGAGAGTTAAATCCGATGCTGACGGAGGCCTTTTGAAACCGTTTTAATGTTGACTCTCTTTTAATCAGCAGCGTATGCTGGAACAAAACCCCGACTCTCGTGGCGCGGCAGGCCGTCCCAGCTGTGAGCTTGTAGCCGACCCTGGCACGGTTCGTCACCGAGTCGCTTTTCACAGGCAGCGCAATATTCTTTATTGTAAAATAAAAACATCTATTTTAAAGGCTTTTTCGTTAAATCTGATTAGACTTCTCGCCTGAATCAAACGTAACCGCGCAATTTATTAACCGTAATGTGTGGCTGTAAGTTCCACTTGATTAGGTAATGACAAAATGTTTCCCTTTTAATGCAGTAATGACAGTAGCACGGCGCTCAGGTGGCTTAAAAAGATGTGCATGTTCCGTTTGTAACTGCTCGGAAAAATATTGAGATATCTGATCTATATTTTGCTTCCGCGGCTTATTTAAAAATACGAACCACGAAACAATTGTGTACATTTGAGACCTTTTTCATTCCCAGACGGGAATGTAAACAATTTTTTTGGTTGGTTCTACTTAGCCTGACTAAGGGGACCAGCGGGAGTTTTAATTGGTGCACGTGTCAATTAGAGTTAGAAGAGGGCCAAGATCAAACGCATTAATGAGTCTTTTTCTCGAGTGAAGTCGCGTGCAGGTTCCGGTAAGAAAGTAACTGCATGTTGTAGTTGCATGTAAGCACTCTATTGCGAGGAGAGTGTCAAGTGATTGGGGACCTTTAAACGGTTCAAGTGACCCATATTGCCACTGGTAGAACCACAGGTGGCACATCTCAGCGCTCGGCTATCATCGGCAGTCATCGGACATTTCCGTGTTTTGTGACTGTATGAACTGCTATTACTCCTATTATTGATTGTCAGCAGAATGTTGAGATGTACCATCTGTGGTTCTACCGAAGGCATTATGGGCCACTTGAATCACCTTCCTCGCACCACGCGTCACTATTGACGTCAACTGGAAACGTTATTTTTTTTACAATTTTAAATATGAGTGGAATTAAAATCAAACTAATCTAGCTTGACACAAACTTATAGAAATAAAACTATTGAGATATAAACATTACCAGATATTGTTGTTATGGGCAGCCAGTGGGCTTAAACCCAGTATATGGCGCTGCCGTCACGCACTCGTTATTATGGAAACATTCTTGGGCCCTTCCTTATGGAACAATGTGATCTAAACCGGTCTAGAAAACAGCACAATGTGTATAAGCTAGCTCCTCTTGAGTCAAGCACTAAGAGCTAATAATGAATTTTCTCCATCTTACAGTGCAACCGACGTGATTTGGATATACCAAAGGAAAACACAATCCGGTGGCTAGACCGTCATTAAAGGCAGTGCGACAGTCACTTTATTTCGTTAATGTTCTTTATTTGATTTAATGTTTGTTATTCAATATTCACAATTGTGTTATGCAATTTAATGTATTTTCCGGGCCATATTGTGTTTGTCTGTTGATGTCTTTCTGGTAAATAAGGACACATGAAGGCCATAAACTGTACATTCCGGGAATTACGTTAACATACCACACCTACTGCAAATTTGAATTATTAATCTTATACTTAAAATTCATGCTTGTTTTACTTATTTACATAATACCGATTGTTTGATTTCCATAATTAAATGCACATGGCATGCAGTTATTAAATGCTTTTCATCAATCATCAAACTTATTTAATCTCTTTTAAGATAAAGTATGTTCACATTCATAATTGACCAGTGTCATCTACTATTGTGGTCTTAGGGCTATGTTTCCCAGCTGACTGTCTAAGAGTGGTATCAGGCCCCTGAGTGCTTGAACCCGGGTTCTTACTGGGTCACTGTCGGTTTTTCCAACGTTCCCATGCCAGTATGTACCGCGTTACTTTGACACGTACGTGAGATTCTATGACACGGCTTTCTGGCGGGAAGCAGCACGTGCTCTATAAACGTGGAGTCTAACAGCTTTAGTTTAGTTTAAACCTCTTGTGATGCAATACTGATTGATGTGATAACTTTACTTATAAGAGGTTATGACTACATGAACATGTAATGAAAGCACGCACACAGTTTTAGTTGCACTTGGCGACAATTTTGTAATCGGCAAGGAGACATTATTAAAAATTCATGATGTTGGCGCTTTTACCAGTTACTGGTGCCGTACACCTGGCTTACATTCAGAACAGCGTATTAAAATGGTTATCCTCTGTATGACTCTTTTCGTCAAATGACGTATCTTATACAGTTTAAAATTTGTCCTGTCGTTGCTTCAATCTGATCACCTCGGCCTTTATGCTATGCAAGAGACCTCTGACATAATAAGGCGCCATCTTGGATCTACTTTGTGTGTCTTAGTTTTAATACTGGGTATTTAATGTTGACTTTTCAATTTTCCGTAAATCATATAGATTGTATTGATAAAAAAAATCGTTGTTATTGCAAGATATACTCAACTAAATGATATATATATAATTTGTTACTTTCTCGCGAACGGACACTGTTTCATAACTCAGGCGACGCACTTTGGTGTATTCTAGAGCTATGTACGAGGTGTATTTTACGAACCATACGGAAATACCCGAAGTTTTACGATTGGTCGTTGCTTCTGTACCAGCAATTGGCATCTATACCGAATCAGGTAATTTAGGCGCTGTATCTCTTATTGGGTGTTATTTTCGACGCACATTCATAGATATCACCTTCAATGTATGCGCATTTTAACATATGATCATGTTAATACATGTAAGTCAACCCGTTAACCCGACTTGGTCTCAGTATTCACGATTGCTGAAAACGTGCACAATAAATGATGATACACCTTTAATGGATATATGTTGATAGGCAATAAGGATGGGTCTCTTTATCCTGCGCATTTCCCCGCTACCATTCGTAATTGGCCGTGACAACGGGGACCAGTCCCACTATCAGCCGATGTATATATCGGAGGCACGCGCCATTGATAACATGTTATTTACAGCTGCTGTTGTATCACACACCATGCCTGTCCTTCCAGAGTTGCCTGGGCCATCCCCAAACGCCTGAGTCGTGAATGAATGATATTAATGCAGTGCGAGTCGAATGCTCAGATATTATAAAAAGCAAGGGGAACACGTCGAATGAAATACAGCCACTTCTTACATTGTTCAATCGGTACAACCGTTCAAATAGTACTTATTAAACAGATGTGTTTAGTCGATAACGTTATATGTTGGTAGTTTCGTGTATGTATATGCATACGAATTACGAAACACGTTTTCCTCTACAAATGTTCCACAAAATATAATTATATTTACTTTTTCATGGATTATAAAAATAAGTCTTAGAGAAATATGCCAATAATTCTGGAGATAAAAAATAAACAGCGATTGTCCGCGTGACTGTTTTCCCGAGTATGCAGTGTTTTAATGAGATCATTTGAACGGGCTGTACGAAGTACATCATACAAACAATAGATTAGTCACAACTAGTTACCGTATACATGTCCTTAAGTCATTTCTTACCTGGCGCCAGACTGATTGATCAAATTCAGTAAATGGTCCCATTTTAATTGTTTTTGAAGTAGATGTCGTTTTTCCTTTGATATGTCCTTTACATATCGTTTTAACACATACCGGTTATCGATTAATTTCCTGCTTAGTAGTTTCGAAAGATTCCCCTTTTGGCAAGCAGTTACAATTAGGACCATGCAGCATTAACAAAGCAAGCTCGCTTATTGACTAGGCGTTATCAATCGTTGGAAGGGTGATGATTATTTTGTAATCTCTTTATTTCTTCTATACGCAGAAAAGTACCACACTAATTTGATAGCAAGTGAAATATCATGGACTTTTTATGTAAATTGCGAATTTCTGTTTTCTTTGTCACATTTATCTCCTTTTACCTTTGTTTTCCACTGTTTGCACTAAACGATACGGTACAATAACCAAACTTGCCGAGGTAATATAACTAAGTAATGACATATATTGGATACAGTTTTCAATGCAATTACCTGGGTCATGGCCCCCTTGCTTGCCGGCCTGATGTCGCCATCTAGTGGATCCAGGGTGTATACAGGTGGCGCCCATGGCACCACGATGTCTGGGCGGCGGCAGGGGGCTGTTAGCGCCACTCTTCACAACTACTTACCGCTTCTTATAATGATCTGGCTATTTAGCAAGTTTACAGCCATTTAATGTCCAGTGAATCAGATCTGACTAAGTTCTCAGTGATCTTACCATGTATTACCTTGACAATAAGGACCATCGACCTCAGCCTTTCTGCCGGTATCATCTAGGACAATCTAATGGTACACGGTGACACATCTGTATCGGCTTAAATAACTACAAGTATTTCAAAATGATACTGATAACGGACAGTTTGGAATCTGTTTTAAAAGTTGCAAATTCAAAGGGTTCAAGTTTCAAACTTCGTTATTAACTTATTTTAATAGCTTACCTAAATAAGCTTAATTGTTCCTACGTTTCTGTTAACACATTGCTGTCACGTCCTAGACGGTCACCATGGGCCTTGCTCCTTTAAGACATTATAGGCACGTTCCTGCACATTTCCCTTACTCCCGAGGAGATGCAACTAACTCTATTTTGTTGGCAATCAAGCTACGCCCTCGCTCACTTAAACACAGTTTTGGTAACTTTTTACATTGTTTACTGAAACATGCTTGGCATCAAAACAGTGTATTGTACTATTCGACGATGTTTGTAATTATAAAGACATTGATTGCTTCAGCCTTGTTGTGTCTGGCCGAATTGTGGTGCTGTGGATTTGAACTATTCCAACCACAGGCTAATTCTCAGGCGGCCTTGTGTTGCGGCAGCAATGTCTGCGGTCGGCCTTGACACGCAACACAAACTGCTGCTTATTTTACGCCTAACATCAAATGTCAATATGCAGCTTTCATCTTATTATAATGCAATGTAGATAAACAGTATGAATGGAAAAGTTAAAATTTATAAGCTTTGCTGCAAAGTCTTGATCTGTTCACATGTTGACCTATTAATAAAATGAATGGCAAATAAACGATAATCCGGCAGTGGTCATAATAAAATATGGCATTATAGGGTTAAGGTTCTCTTTCTCTCTCCCCTCCTAGGCAGGATATGGTCGAGCTGCCGGTGGATCCACTCCCTAAATATTTGCACCCACTGTCCATCTGTATCCAGGAGTGTCCATAATTTGGCCAACCATGAGTCAGCCAGTGACCATAATAGTTTCATGGTGGCCTACAATACATGGCCCAAAGTGGGCTACATTAACACCCAACAAGGCTATAGCAGGGCGATCTCTGTCAGCCTGTGGTTATAATAGATTATATATCCATTGATACAATGTTTACACCGTGCCCCCTCTTTGTGCCGATGCCTGTAAACATGAACTACTGTAAGATAGGCACCCTAAGTGAATTTTGTTGTAATCTTTGATATTTTGTCCCTGGATTAATTCCTTAGTGGCCAATATAGCTGGCGCCTTTGTTCCTACTTGTCCAGTGTTTGTTTGAAAGCGAGATCGTGACGTTTGTTTAATATCGAGTAAGTTAAAATGTTGATCAGTGGCTAATGTCGATCAAATGAAAATATTAATCAATTATAAATATTTGCTTTAATTAAAGAGTGTTGGCAGTGGCCAACTTCAAAATTCTTTCCTCATGAGTAATAAAGGAGCCGGGGTGTTTGTAACAAGGCAAGTCATAGTTTTTGTATACATTGCTTTAGTCGGGCAGACTAGTAAACGGCCCAAGTACTTTGTGATGTAAGTTTATTGGTTTTTGAATTTGCTGACATGATTGAATTGAGAGATCTCGCGGCACACAAAGCAGACTGACAATGTGGGCAATTACTGGCGGCATGTGTGGAATGTTGGACATGGCCCAGTGGTGACCGTGTGACAGCTGAGGGCCACACACCGTTCTCGGAGATGCTGTGCCGAGTTCTCAAGACTGCTGTACCGAGCTGCCATTGCCGTCTTACCGAGCTGTCAGTGCCGTCTTACCGAGCGGTCAATGTCGTCTTACCGAGCTGTCAGTGCCGTCTGACCGAGCTGTCAGTGTCGTCTTACCGAGCTGTCAGTGCCGTCTTACCGAGCTGTCAGTGCCGTCTGACCGAGCTGTCAGTGCCGTCTTACCGAGCTGCCAGTGCCGTCTTACCGAGCTGTCAACGTCGTCTTACCGAGCTGTCAGTGCCGTCTGACCGAGCTGTCAGTGCCGTCTTACCGAGCTGTCAGTGCCGTCTTACCGAGCTGTCAACGTCGTCTTACCGAGCTGTCAGTGCCGTCTGACCGAGCTGTCAGTGCCGTCTTACCGAGCTGTCAACGTCGTCTTACCGAGCTGTCAGTGCCGTCTGACCGAGCTGTCAGTGCCGTCTTACCGAGCTGCCAGTGCCGTCTTACCGAGCCTTAATGACCGTTGTACCGATCTGTCAATATTAACCTCTCAAGACCGCTTTACCGAGCTGACAGTCCGCTGGTATGTATAAATCATATCAGTAGTGTAGTCCCGGATGATACTGCTCAACTTTGACACTGTATTCTATTCCGCGGTTGGTGGGGGTGCGAAGTTTATACCAAGATTGGAGCATCTAGTTGGTTTATATTACATACAGTTTGAAATCTGGCCAATCAGAGCCAACCACGAGATCATTTTCTATGTTTTTATTTGCCATAACTTAAATACTATATAAAATATGGTCTCAAACTCTTAATTGTGTAACCTGATTGAGAATGCTCTCACACTCAAGCTTTATATTATAGCAATATGCATTAAAATCGTGAACGAGCTCAGATGCCACCCTATTGTTTCTGTTAGGGCCTAATACAACAGTGCGAAAATACAGCACATTGCTATATTGAGCCCGTCTCAGCACCATTTCGATGTCACTATTGTACTTTGTAATTTAAACATTGTGTTTCACATTGTTCCTTTGTTCTTTAGTATAATATAATAATCACATATCCCCTCTTATTTCTATGAAGAATCATGTTGCAGCAATTATGTTGCTTATTCCCCGCATTGTTTTATAATGGAAAAAGTGGCTTTGTAATTCTAGTGGATTCATTCCTTAAATGAATAAAGATAATAAAACTTTGTTTTATTAAAAATGGATGCACTTTTACGTCTATGTTTTTATGATATGTTTAACGTAAAGGATCCATTTATGTCTCTTGTCTCGGTACGTCACCGGTGAGTAATAATCGCGTGAACGTGGATCACGTGACCGTGGGCAACGTATGACGTAGATGACGTCGTGCCATTAGGAACGTATGTCGCCTGTCAAGCGTTGACAGTGCGATCAGTGATTATGCTAATGACTCGTCGTGGACTCATTTACACGCACTGAAATAGTTTCTGAGAAAAGGTTGTGATCTACCAAAATAGATTTCAAAGAACCTTTCTTCTCTTCATTAAGTCAAACGCGACATTTAAACAATAAATATTAATTATTTCACACAGGTTAAAACTAAAGAGCAAACGACCAGAACAATACAAATAGGAATTACTCATCTGATCTATAAGTGCTAGTTTAACTCGTGTGTATGAAACAAGGTTGTTGTGTGCTGTTGTGGGGTTTTTTTTTCACTTCAAAGTGTACTGGACTGATTAACAAAGGACTTACATTCAACTCAAGGACCTTGAAGTTAATCGTCTTATTTCCTTTACCATTGATTTCATTGCTGTTTAAGATTCACTTTATTTGTAAACACAGGTGGTAGGCAAATTAAAAGTCTAGTGTCGATTGAATCTCATTTAGTTTCCACTTTCCACTTTCATAAATCAAGCGTTACCTCACTCGATTAACTCAGTCGCTTCCGTTAGATGCCGACTGGGTCTAAGCGCGTTTGCAGTGTTAAAAGGCAGGGAACCACAAATCTAAATTTAAAGAACGATGCTTTGTGGATGCTTAACCGAATGTATCGAAATATGAATATACACTTACTTACGATCGAATTGAAATGGAAGTGTTTTACAAAGTAGGTAGCGGGGTGCTGGAGGCATTGGGTACATCCATCAGGTACCTGGTCACCTGGTGCTCTGCAGGGATCCACTGGTCTGGATAATGAAATGGCAAAAATATACGATTTAAAAAAATAAAGACGATATACAGAAAGAATATTGTACATGTAAACCGATGTTTTTATGCACCTGGAGGGCGGCACTTTTCTGTTCGTCTGTCCGTCCATGAGTTTTTACGAAGTCTCCCCGGTCCGTTTTCATATCACAGCCCCAGGGACAGATCTAAGACTTTACCTTTTGGTGCGGGACTTTTTTTCTAATGCAGCGCATGCGGATGAAGAATATTTTAATTAATTCAAATTATGATTAGTACATATCCCACATGTACCTGCCGTACATACATATCCCACATGTACCTGCCGTACATACATATCCCACATGTACCGGCCGTACATCCATATCCCACATGTACCTGCCGTACATATATATATCCCACATGTACCGGCCGTACATACATATCCCACAAATACCTGCCATACATACATATCCCACATGTAACGACCATACATACATATCCCACATGTACCTGCCGTACATACATATCCCACAAGTACCTGCCGTACATACATATCCCACAAGTACCCGCCTTACATACATATCCCACATGTACCTGCCGTACATACATATCCCACAAGTACCTGTCGTACATATATATCCCACAAGTACCCGCCTTACATACATATCCCACATGTACCTGCCGAACATGCATATCCCACATGTTACGACCATACATACATATCCCACAAGTACCTGCCTTACATACATATCCCACAAGTACCGGCCGTACATACATATCCCACATGTACCTGCCGTACATACATATCCCACATGTACCGGCCGTACATACATATTTTACAAGTACCTGTCGTACATACAAATCCCACAAGTACCTGCCGTACATATATATCCCACATGTACCTGCCGTACATACATATCCCACATGTACCTGCCGTACATACAAATCCCACAAGTACCTGCCGTACATACAAATCCCACAAGTACCTGCCTTACATACATATCCCACATGTACCTGCCGTACATACATATCCCACAAATACCTGCCGTACATACAAATCCCACAAATACCTGCCGTACATACATATCCCACATGTACCTGCCGTACATTCATATCTCACACGTACCGGCCGTACCTACATATCCCACAAGTACCTGTCATACATACATATCCCACATGTACCTGTCGTACATAGATATCCCACACGTACCAGCCGTAAATGCCATGTAGTATATAAAAGACATTAACTTAACACTTTAAAACCGTAAATGACTGCATGATTTGTACATATGTGTTATATTGGGGGCCCCGGAGTATGCTTCCCCTAGAAGATGTTTGGTTCCCGGATTACTGGAGTTGCGTTAGGGTGTATATTTGGATACAAATTCTTAATTATTGAATTTATATTGTATATTAAAGTCCATGTGTGTTCAAAGAATATGGGGTGGCGTGGGGCGCTTTATCGGCAATTGCAGATATAGGTTCCGTATTATCTGCGGAACTTACAAACGTACAGTTGCCGTCTTACATACAGTTGAAGGTACGTCGCGCCTCATATTTTCAAGTGCAACAATTCAAGGCAATGCCAAATTCAAGGTCATATATAAAGTAACCGGATCTTGTGGGGAATGTGTCAATTCCATTGCATATCTTGTTTAAACAAATTACTTTACAAATATATTTTGCTTGAATAAAAAAAAACCCCACTCACTGTAATTCCATATACTTTCTAAACAACAACAAACATTCAAAACAACATAATCGACGTGTGTTTGTCATTATTATGACGGGACCAATTTCCTTTGTTCGCATGATTTGTTTACAATTCAGAATAGAGAAGTTACAGCGGTTAAGTGGTGAATATATTTTAATAAGGGTTCATCCCCGGTGCACATAATTATGCAAGATCCGAGGAGAGGGGTGCACCTAACTTTCATTGCACTGTTATATTTAACTGTACTCTCAACTGCCAGCGATTATTTTCGCACATTGTTTGCCGCATAATTACAAATTCCCTATGTCAGTTAATAAAAGAAGCTATACAATAAATGTGTATACCATGGTGAATATATGTCCGATTAAATAACTATTTAAGTCGTCCATGTTTTAATCTAATACTTCTTTATTAAACTTCCATGCCACCTCGTGCTTTGCTCGGTCATGTAGATCTAGTAACGAACAAAGAAAACTTCAAACGACCAAGCCCCTTGTACAACTAACTGCTGTTAATGTATGCGGGAATGTATGGTATTTCGGAGTGTGAAATGCTACGAGTGAACAACATACCAGCGTATCTGCTGGGGAAATACGCTGGGCGATACGCGATTACTGCGCGGATAAGCCAGCGGACATTCCTTGTGAGTATTTATAGTGCATCGAGTGTACCCGTGCCTATCCATGAATGAGTGTAGAAGGGTGTTGAGCGTGGGCGTAGGTATACAACGGTGTACTCCTGACCTTGGGACCACTCATTGATGGTTCACCCTGCGAACTGCTTTCACTGCCTCGTGGGACGGGAAATACGACCGAATTTCTCGCGTCCTGGGATAAATACATGAATCACGGAAATGTCCATTTTAGTTGAACTCATGTGTTGACAAGAAAAACATAATACAATGCGTTAAAAATCCATCAGAAATACCACTGATTCCCGACAATGCATTGTAATAACATGCATATCCTGTTATGCCCAATTACTTCCGGACTAGCACAACTATGTAAACACCATCTCAACAAAGAAACAGATAGTCGCTTTTATCAGTTGTCAAGCTATACGGGCTATTAACCAATGCAATTCTTGTTTGCTAATACAACAGTTATTTACAAGCGATGACATGGAATAGGCTAACTTGTCTATTGATAAAGACGCAAAAAGTATAGATCATGATCAGACATCTCCCGTCGGGAGAATAGACCAGGATATCCGCTTTTCGCCTAAGACTGATCAAGTCGTGGGTAACAGGATAAGATTAAATATTTTCATCCTCTAAGTGGTATAGGCAGCACGACCTAATAGACCACAATATCAACAGAAGCAGTTTTTGCATGAACTCCTGAACCAAGTACAATATTAGTGTCATTTCAACGTCCATATAAGAAGCAGCAAAACTAGTAAATCATTGCAATTACAGGTGCTTTAATCATAGCATCCGCTTGTTCGACATTGACACGATATTCAAATGACTAAGTTCATTTGTAATGTCCGATTCTTGTGCTGGCTAAACACTCGCCTCGACATTCAGCTCGACTTTTAAAAGGACTTAATTTGAATGTCTTTCTGACACAACATTCTGCACGACATTCAAAGTGACTAATTATGAATGTGGTGCTGACACAACATTCTGCACGACATTCAAAGGGACTAATTATGAAAGTGGTGCTGCCTCAACATTCGGCACGTCATTCAACCCGACTAAGGGACTCAATTTGGATGTGTGCTGGCGTCTATTCATTTAGTCCAGATACGAAAAAGCAGAATAATAAATGATGCTGGAGAAATAATACCAATGTCGATATAAAGGCTGCAGTGACGGTAACTGTGACATGTCACTGGTTGTTAGTTTTATTCGTGTTGTTGATTGTTGTCCCAATGTGTATCTCAGGTGGATTGACGTCCCTGGATTGTTTTGTTTATTTTTGTTTGTTTTTTTAAAATTTGCCGACATGCATACTCTTGCCATGCATCGCCAAAACTAAACTGCTGTGAGCTCTCTTTATTGTAGAATCTCTAGCAATATAGCAAGATAACTTTGTAGTTGTAAGCAAATAAATGAGGACTTTGTTTATGTACCAGGATATGTGATTATGCATTATAATAATAAAGATGTATGCTTGTTACAGGGAAGAGTTTCACACTGTCAATCATCGTTGCTACGGCTCCACCTCAGATTACAACATACAGCAAGGCCATCAAGGTGACTGTAGATGGACCCAGGGAGGCACGCAGCAAAACAAGTACGTTACCAGCTTATTTTCATTTTACAAGATCAGTTTCGTTTATTAATTCGGTTGAACAACTTTGTTTATGATATGATGAACACTTCTCGCAAGGACACTCGTGCAATCAGTTTATTGTTTGTGGCTTGAATTTTAGCAAAAACCTCCGATTCTAACTGAAGCCATATGTTTTCGTCGGCATCTCTTGTCACAAGAGACTTACCGGAATGCATTATGATATATGCATTATGATATATGCTGTATGTATACTGAGATACTGAGGCGGTGCTGATGCATTTTGGAAAGGGGGGTTAATAAAATAGAGCTTCTCCCCCTAATTAAGTACCTACGCAACGATTTTCTTTTGCGTGACATTTACCAAAGACTAGTTGTTGATGCCTGTCTCCCTTGTTGCCATGCAGCATTTTCCATGGTTACCCTTACAGTCTGCAAGTCACGCACCAATATAAATTCTCCACCGTGTCTCGCGGCCTTTCTAAGTAGAATTATCTCCCAACCTCCTAAATGTATATAAGAAAACAAGATTTAATTATTTGTTGATAAGTACATTCAACGGGAACATACCAAACTACTAGTAACTTAGCAGCAAAGAGTGCAAAAACGGACTAGAAAGCTCACAACGGGAGCTGTCTGATCAGCATTTACACAATATTCCCAAGCTTGATCAATACCTGCCCAGCAGGCTAGAGTTAACGCCTCCACACTTAGATAGAATTACCCGTCGTATTGTTCAATTATTTGCCGGCCTACACAAATCCGATGACATTTATTCTTCGAAGATGGCATCATAAAATCAACAACCAGCAGAACTGCATTTACAACTGTTTCATACCAGTTTTCTTAGATTAAAAACGACAACACTGGCGTTGTTATTCCATAGCTCTTACACTACACGATACCAGAGACACCTCACTTATTTTTTTTTTTGTTTACGAATACATAACATGACATGTTTCAAGTTTTTATTTCAAATCCAGAAGATCAGTGACCCATGTGACAAACAAATACAATGAATACAATAAACAATGTACACATTATCAAAAGAAAACAACAACAAAATTGGGACAACCATGTCACCAGCCGTGACAGAGCGCTTAAAAGAGTCACAATTGTAAATCCCCAGCCCCTCAACTTGTGGGTTCGAGTCCTGGTCGGAGGAGAACTTCATGTTAGAAGGTCTTCCAGCTGACCTTCATTGCGCCGGTGGTTTTACCAAGGAAACATATCTGGTGTATTCCTCCGCCAATAATTAGCTGGACGTCGCCGATATAGTTGTAATTGAGTAGGTGCAATGTAACAAAATGGAATGTCATTATAATTGGAGTAAACAATGCCATTTATTGTTTTTTTACGAACTGACTCGCACCTCCTGCTTAAAGCTTACATGTTCTTGTACTAACAATTGCTCCGTTTCTCGTTATCTATGTTTTAACACGCATACAATTCACACTCAAACATGATGTTTCCTCAAAACATACACCAACAGATAAGCACAAGATATTTCACATTCACGCGTAACTTCATTTTTGTCTGCCCCATGATGCACCACATACATTCCATGAGTTTATGATAATCCCTGGTGTGTTTCCAGAACTGAGGACAGATGATCGCCGGATACTGCACAGATCCCCGCTCGACATCCCAATGGAGCGCCCCCTGACAGACCCGCTGTGCGACAGTCGCCGACTACCTAGCCATTTGGCGGAACTGGAACAGCTCCGACGGACCACACAGGGAGCCGACAACCGCCGAGTCCTTCACACCTCTGCAGACACAAATGGTTTCCATTCTACCGGTAAGGAGTTAGCTCCGGCACTTTTGGCAGATAAAGATTACAATGATAGTATTAACGAAACTTAATATTTGTATACTGCTTAACTTCAAAGTATATACCTTGGTTGTTTTTTATTGGATGTTCTTTGGTCTTTTTTCTATTACCACATATTGTAGCTTCGAATGAGTGTGTATTCAAAACCATTCATCGGTTCCAGATTGTTTATTAACTCATTCTTCACACCAATGACATTATGCATATTTGTAGACACAAGACGAAGCCCGTGGGGCAGCTATGATTCTTTGCCGCCCTACACTAAGGAGAACATGTTCAGTTCCGGCAACCACCCCGCGCCAGCCTACCCACAGCAACAGAATACCATCCTCACATCTCTAGGTAAGTCTATGTCCGTAATTACCTGTCAATGCAATCATATCAAACATTTTATGCTCCAACAATTATAAATCATAAAATAAATACCAGCTTCATTAAAAGCACACACCAGCGCCTTCATTTTCGTTCAAGACTTAATCCACACTAACTTACGTAACGTGAAGAATACAATTGTTACTTTTCGCAGGACAAAGAATCTCACCACCCGAAATGGATGTGACAGATATCCCTGCGCCCGTGACGTCACAACACGACACGACGTCATTAGATCGACAGCTGCCGCTGGTGCCCGAGGCTCACCGACTAGACTTCAGTGCGCTGGAACCCCGCTACCCGGACCGCTCATCTCAACCCTTCATGTTGCCCGGGTACCAGATCAACTCGTCGGATATCCGCTTTTCAGACAGACTGTCCGAGCCGAGATTTGTTGACTCTCGTGGATTAAACACCACGTCTCTCTCTGTGCCATTCCCATCAAATACCAACAATCTGTCCATACTGGAAGAGAGTCGGGCCGTTACCAACTCGGCCCCTAACACTTCATACCCGATGTTGTCGTCTGACCTATTCTCAATGAACCAACCGAGCAGTCTGGCTTCCTCGTTCAACATCCCTGCCTCTCCACAGCTGCCCTCAAGCTTCCTGTACTCGCACCTGTACTCCGGACCGCCACAGAACATCCAGAGTAGTATTTGCCTGCCCACGGGCGAGGTTCGAACCTACGAAATTCTCGGCTCGTCCAGGACCGGGGATGGTCAGAGACAGACCAGCGATATGTCAGGACAGAGACATTCAGACATTTCCGGTCGCCTTATGTCGCCGGTCTCGCGCCTCGGACTCAATGGAGGCAGCTTATCACGTGACGGGGACCGCCCTCATCATGGCGACATGCCAAGCAACCAGTCTCCTCTCCATGGTGACAAGATGACGTCACACTCTCCGACACGTGTCGCTCGTAATAACGCAGACAGCAGCGTCTGGCGACCATATTGAACTTCTATTTATTGACGTTTTTTGACATTGTTTTGATAATACGTGCATTTAGTGAAGTGATTGTTGGTGACTTGTAGATACATTTTACGCATTTGTATTTTTTATAGGTGTATTCTAGTGTTCACGTTAAAAAACTACTTGATATATATATATACAGAGAGAGAGAGAGAGAGAGAGTATGGCAGTTTGCAATATAGGATATTATTGAAGTGAAAGACTTGAATTTGATTGCAACACTTGTCTGGTTGCAGAAATTTGAAATGGCGTAAACCACAAGAGGGCATAAACAGCATTATGTTTACATGGCCTGACTGAGACTTTGTTATGTGACGTAGAAGTAGGCTGTAGAGAAACGTTGTGACCGTGGTGCTGACTTAATTTTATAATTGATTCATATAAAATTATATATATTGCATGAATTATTGTTATATGTATTTTTATTATTATTAATATTATTATTATTATCATTATTATCATTATTATTATTATTATTATTATTATTATTATTATTATTATTATTATTATTATTTGAATTTAATTAGAAGAACAACACGTTAATGCATTAATCGAAAGTGTCTTGACAAATGAATATTATGATGCTGAAAGCCAAAAATTAGACGTTTGTATAAACTATCCAAGTGTTATAATATTTATGTGTTTAGTGATATTTGGATTTTGTCTGTGAATGTTTGCTTTTAGTTGACTCCTGTGTAGCATCATGCTTTTCCATGTTGTTCAGCCTACATGACGTGCTGAAGCCCAATCCTTCCTTCCCTAAGTGACACACAGGCCGCCGCCGCGTGGCGCACTGGACTGTCCCCATTGACATCCAAGACTGTCCCCACGTGACACACAGGATCGTCCCCACGTGACGCATTGGACTGTTCCCACGTAACATCCAAGGCTGTCCCCACGTGACACACAGGATCGTCCCCACGTGACGCATTGGACTGTCCCCACGTGCCATCCAAGACTGTCCCCACGTGACATCCAAGGCTGTCCCCACTTGACACACAGGACTCGCCCCACGTGCCATCCAAGATTGTCCCCACGTGACACAAAGGATTGTCCCCACGTGCCATCCAAGACTGTCCCCACGTGACACACAGGTTTGTCCCCACGTGCCATCCAAGGCTGTCCCCACGTGACACACAGGTTTGTCCCCACGTGTCATCCAAGGCTGTCCCCACGTGACACAAAGGACTGTCCCCACGTGCCATCCAAGGCTGTCCCCACGTGACACACAGGTTTGTCCCCACGTGCCATCCAAGACTGTCAACACGTGACACACAGAACTGTCCCCACGTGCCATCCAAGACTGTCCCCACGTGACACACAGAACTATCCCCACTAACACATAGGATAATCTCCGCCTAAAAAAGAACAAAACATAATTAATAGTTCTTTATATGTTTATAAAAGTTGGGCCCTCGCAACGTGTAACAGATCAATCCTTGTTCAAATTTTGTATAGATGTAGATTTGTAATTTTTTAATCGCTGTTGAAGTTCTACATGATGCATTCAAGTCGCCTGGCTATCTGTATCATCATTCAATAAACTTAGGTCATTAGATGTTAGTGATTTGATCTCATTCATTTAAAAAAAAGTCATGTTGGTAACACAACGATTCACATAGAGTTATTTTCTTATTTTAACTAATGAAACAAAACCCCATCTGTCCAAAATATAAACCATAATTTGGAAGTATTATCTTAAACAAACCACGTATGACGAAAAAATATGTATGTTTCTTTAAACATATTTATTTTATGACTTTTGTATCATATTTATATTTATGAATGTCTAGAACGAAATATATTCTATTATTTTGGGCAAAAATAAATACCTTATCATGTAAAATTAGATCGATGTTCTGTACCCATTAAACCAATTTATTTTAACCAAAACACACCTGTTTGACAGTTCTCAACCAAGTAAGTTGTCTTAAACACTCTATTTCTGTCCTTATTAACTATTTTAATTGTACACAAAATCATGACTATATAAATTGACCATATTTGATGTCTGTTTTACTTAAAATCCTGTCTTTTTATAATATACAATCTATATATGTGCCTATTCTGACCCGTAAATGTTAACAGAAAACATAACAATGTGCTTTTACTTTATTGTTGCTTATCTTTTGTGATTTTGTGAATGGGATTTTCCATTCTTATTTTTCGTATATGTTATTTTGTATTTTTCTTCCATGTTATTATGGAAATTTTGATCAAATTTTAATGTAGAAAATTAGAGATATTTTCCTACATTTAATTAAAACTTTGAAGCTCACGCATTGTTTGTTACGCATTTCACACCCAGTTAGTGCCGCGCATCATGTTTTCTTTAAAACGAACATTTCCCTCTGAATATGCACTTGCCACAACCCCTCTACTTGCATTAAAATAAAGTTTGCGGCACAAATTCAAGAAAGGCTGCTCCATTTAGGCAGTGAAGTGTTGGCAACCAATTATGGTTCCCAATTTAATTGCTCCTCTCCTATATATTGCCATGCCTCTTCAGGCTCGTGTAGAATGGTTAAGACAATGTTTAGAGAAGGCCCGGGGTTGCCGGTTCTTGTGGCTTCCTGACGATGCAGAATCCCATTGCCGCCTAATTGCGTGGGGACAAAGGCGCCTTATGTCCCTTTATGGGGTCCCCCCGCCTGCCATCGGCACCACAGCGGCTCTGTCAGCAGCCCAGTCACGTGACCCTCTGTAAGCACGCCGTCGTCAGGGGAAACCGAGACATGCGTCAATGGAGGACACGGACAGAGTATGTTCTTGCCAGACCGGCAGAAGAGAAGGGTCTGGAAATCGATAAAGTTAAAAGACGATGGCTTTGATAAGGAATGCTTATTTAGGAAAGGCATCTCGCACACTATGTGCCGCAGAAGACATGCACGAGTTATGTTAGCACGGTAACATTAAGATAAATGTTTAGTTTCCGTTTTAATGACTTATGCTACATTTGATGGGCTGTTAAAATACAACCACATAATACGCTACTTGGGCGCACCGGTTGCTCCTTTAAAAACACACGTTCTTGATTAATATTCAATGAGCAAGACGCTGGTTGCGAGATTTTCCCCGAATGAAATGAAGAGATTATGGTAAAAATATTGTTGTTTTCTTTATTCTGACAAATAGCATTTATAATACTGTCTTTAATTACCTATAAAAATGCATGATACGCAGCGTGCGCCTTAACGTGCTTGTTATGGAGGAGTGTGTCAGTTGTCAGTTTAGTAACATTTCGTCATGATACCGCCAGTCCCATCCAAGGTCATTGTCATTATACTTTATTTCTATTGTAGTCTGCGTTTCGTGTTGCTCGCTATTGTCGATCAGTATATCACTTCCGATGTCTTTGTCTCATTTAAACGTATAAATACACATCCTTTTATAAATGAAATCAAACATTTTTATAATCAAATAATTTTGAGGTACACTGGTACTTGTTTTGACCATTTGATTGTACTTAGTTTTTCGACAGTCTTTTGATACAATCAAACACAGCCGTGCGGAGTGTAGGAGTGTAGGAGTTCAAAAGGGCGAAATGGGCGGATTGAGGGAGGCAGCGTTACAGAGAGGAAATTGGGTAGGGAGTAGAGAGATCAAATGGAGCGAGAGGGAGAGAGAGACTAAGAGAGAGAGAGAGAGAGAGAGAGAGAAAGAGAGAGAGAGAGAGAAAGAGAAAGAGATATGGTCACAGCCCCGCCAGATGGTTCAGGGTTCCGGGACTCCATGAAACGGACTTCCCGCAGAAACCATCGCCACCAAACCGCGCCAAACATGCGGGTCCAGCCAGCTCTGGGTAACCAGTATCATAACCCGCATCGGTCGTGGCTCAAACTTTCGGAAAACCACTGGCAATAAACCAATCAGAAATATTTCTTCTGTCATGTTTAATTGCTTTCTTCGAGTGTACAACTGTTTGTTCAATACTGGTGCATCTGGGGCGCCTTCACGTTCCATCCTGGTGCATCCTTAATATAATCCTCTCAAATCCTCGTATCTTAGTACATGTATTGTGTTCCCTCATTTCACTGTTTTGACCATTCTAAACATATTAATTAAGCAACCCGGATGTGTTTAGAAAGCGAAACACTATCATATATTTACTTAACAGCCTACCATGGTTCTGCATTTTGTTTCGTTAGCTGAAAACCTTTTTAAAACCGAACGCTTTAAACTGAGATTAAGCAAGAATGTCCCGTTCTTTCTTTGTAATAAATAACTTACTGTATCGCATAAATGAGATCACAAATTAAAAAAAAAAAACAGCAACCGGATCTGGAAGCGCCATCGGTGGGTTAACGGCTCTAGGTACGGGAGACATACATAAGTTGTAAAAAGGTAGTGGTATAGCTCCCATGGTAACACAAAACAAGAGAACTTGCCCGACTCGTCGGCGGCTCGGCGTCAGGATAGTGTGATCAGATGTTCACGGCATGCTATGCACAGTGCATACAGCACCCTATCTGCTTCAAGTAGTGGACACCGTCTGAAGAAAACTGAAATTTCTTTTGTGGGACGAGACCCCCCCCCCCCCCAAAAAAAAAAATAATAAATAAATAAATAAATAAAATAAAACAACATCAACAACAACAACAAAACAACAAAAACAAAACACACGCAAAACAAAACAAACACACACACGAAACAACCACAACAAACAAACAATCAAAACAACAACACATAAATTCTAAAGTTGAGGTACGAAGCAAGCCAATCGAAATGATAAGGTGGCGTGTAGTACTTGTGTCAATGTGAGATTGTCGTTTCAGGTAAGTTTAGAGCCGATCGTTTATACACATTTTTGTCCACATGCACTGGATTTCATATGTTCATGTACCTACTGTAATACTTTTCATATTTTTTTTTAAATTTAAGCGACGTGTAAGTGAATTTTTTTCTGGTTGATAATTGTGGGTAGTAACGAAAAAAGTACTTATTCTTTGGATTAGTAACGAATTTCTTTAGATTTATACAAATTCAAAACACATGACAAAGAAAGAAAAAATAAGAAAAAATGCATTGCATAAACTTGTTTCCGTATACTAACAAAATGATGCCATGATTATGTCGAGTGTTCGTTGATTCTGTCTATATAAGACTGTGGCATTTTTTATACCGTGGTAAAGCAAAAATGAACCTATACATAATATAAAAGCTTAAAATGAAACAATCACTCTATATAATGTGGTCAACCTTAAGATGAAATAGTTGACATACTGTTGATTGTTGCTTTTTATCCGTTGTTTTTCTTTGTCTACATATGTTACCTGGATTACCACAAATGTTGGTTGTTGTCATTTTTATGTGAAAATCTGTTAAATAATTCGTATTTCCTTTTTTCTTTATTTGTTATTTTGACTCGAAAAATGATGCATGACGGTGGTTAAGCCTCGTCATTATGTTACCACAAACTTTCCCCACGCATTCATTACTCTGTTTGTTCTATAACTTTACTTTAAACAGTTTTTTTAGAAATTCTTACTTCCTCAAAGTCAGTAGATGAGACGTGAGAAGAAATATTACGTCGAAGAATGAATCCACTTTGTGACAGCCTACATAAATAACATCTTGTCACCTTTTTTGCGATTATGATTTTATTATTACCGGTCAATATCAACATTTAACGTAAAAAATAACTACAACAGTCACATGCTATATTATTAAATAAGCTTTGAGTTGATTATGTTTTTATTCCAGTCATCATTAGGATGGCCTAGTCTTTTAAAAGACGGTCATGTCGGTCAAAAGCACATCAGTGCTTATGTTTTCTTGTTGTGTCTATATATGCCGACTCTAAATAAAAGTTATTATTATAGAGAAAACGTATTTAGACCGACAGATAATAACGTATGACAATCAAGGTTTTATTTTGGTCCAGATCAGAACAGTTTCTAGAACTATTTTGAATAAATTTTGGCAATTTTGTCTAAGTGATGCAGCTCCCATTTGTGCAATATCGTTTATTTACATTAGATTCCATTCAAGTAATTTCGTCTATTTGCTTTCCGTCTCAGAGAACTATTTCTATTTGCCGAAGATTATGTCTCAGAATGTTTTCCATGTGCCGCAGATTCCATCTTAGAAAACTATTTCTATTTGTCGCAAATTCCATTTGATGAATATTTTCCGTTTTGTCGCATATTCCGCTTGCATAGGATCATTTCTTTCTAAATGGCACATATTGTGTTTAAGAGTTTCCTCTGGAAATTTCTTTCTATTGTTCTGTTACATGCTTTACTCACCATGTTTCTTTTTCTTAGTTGATCTGTTTGAGGCTGGATTGTGATTGAAATTAATTGTGCAGAAATAATTAATCTCCATGTTTATAGTTCAAAAGAACACAGTGACCATATTGCCTTAATTCGCTACATAGTCTCTCTTCGGAACCACTATTTTGTTCTAACATTGTTAAATTAAAACGCAAAATTAACTAACAAGACCTGTTACATTATGGCCTTATTAAAATATTTGAGATCATTATTTGAGTTTGAACAAAATCTGACATCTGTATCTGCAAGTGAAGCTTGGTATTTAAGCGTGTCGTTTAAAATCTCCATGTTGGCAGGCCCACTTGCTACTCGACCTTCACCTTTCCTGGGGTCCGTTTCGAGCCCCAACTCCTGCTTGGGCTACAATGTGGCCACGGGATGATACCAGAGACGATGTCACGTGACTGCGCAAGACAGACGCACGCTTCACTTCCTGTTGCGATCTCGCACCATCAGAACAATGCGATGTCAGGTCACGAGAATTCAAATCTTGCGAGAACTGATACATTTGACTATTAATGTTTACAAGTATCAAAGAATACCGAAATAGCATAGCCTGCACACAAATTCAAGAATACTGCAAAACATATACTTTGTAACATTAGGTCAGATAAAAATGGGCCTAGCCGTGAAACGTATGTAAATTGATTGTTGTGTCCTAGGGCGGATCGTGATCATTAAACATTGAAAATTGCCTTGTTTATGTAAGGAGCAAGCCCCTAACAGAATCATCTATAATTGAAGCTGTTCTGGCTACTTGTTTTATAGTTTTCACAAGTTGGTCCCGGGTAATGACGCAGTGATTGGGGATAATTGTGTTATCGGGTTTGGAGAGCGGACCCGTGCGCTCCGAAAATATTAATAAGCATTGTGACAAACTTCAGAGGTCGCTGTGATCGGCAAGGGCGCGAGGCAAGATCAATTAGGGAACGTCAGTCTGTTCGCATCAGGGTCCAAATTATAGCAGCAAAGCACAACAGAATATAACATAATTAATTTAAGACTGTAATGTTCTGCGACAGTGACATTTGGCAATGCATAAAACTAGTTTATTTAACTTATACGTGATACGATGACTAAGCACAGTCTTACTTTTCAGGTCGGTTTAAATGATCAGGGCCTAGTAACCTCAATGGCATATCATGTTAAAAACCCGTATTTTTTATAGAAAGCACGACTTTATTATAATCTTTGTCACATCTCAAAAAAAGATAAATAAATAAAATAATAAAAAACAACAACAAAAAAACAACAACAACCCCACCCACCTCAACAACAACAACAACTACTGAATAATACAATATTTCAAAAACATTGAAATGGCATGTTGAAATACATACGCTTATACCTCTGCAAATACAAAGCAAACAATATATATATTAAAGCTTAGCTGTTTGTTCCATTTTGTTTGCTTTGTATTTGCAGAAGTATAAGCGTATGTATTTCCTTACTATATATAGTAAGGAAATATTAGGAAAGCATTTTAAGCATGATATAATATTTTTGTTTTTAGAATGTATACAGGAGTTGAGTGGTATTTTAAGTTTAAAGCTTAGCTATTTGTACCATTTTGGGAGGTAACCACTACAAAACGGGTTTTATTTTTTATTTGGATTATTTCCCATATCACGACTTATTTCAGTCACCTTTTTATTGCATGAAATGCAATATTGATAACAGCATTCATTGCAATAAAAATAGTGACTGAAATAAGTCGGGATATGGGAAATAATCCAAATAAAAAGTAAAACCTGTTTTGTAGTGGTTACCTCCCATGTTATTCATCACGGTTGTTACTCGCTGCAATTTTGCAGAGGCTGCACCATGATATTCGTATTTCAAGACCATCTTGACAAAAGGTGTCTAAGCTAGTCAGCCATCTGGCGGCATGTTTATGTTTATTCTGGCTGAGTTTCTACCAATGAATCTATGCTGGAAGTCGCCGTTTGACAATAACTGTTGTTGCAATTAAGTATCGCGATATGTTTTCTTCCGTCACATATTGCATTCATTCAGGAAGGTCAGAGATCGATGGAAAAGACAAAAACATGAATGACGTGGCATATATTGGTAAACATTGATTGAATTAACATCACAACTGTTGGAATCCAGGCTTTCTTCGATGAAAAACTTTTTAATACTCATAATCACTAATTTTAAGTATTTTGGTTTGCGTATTTAAGCTAGTCAACTGACGCATTTTGCAAAGAAAATTATTTAAGGTTTCATACCAAATAATCAATAATATATATAAACATTACATTTTTATATTATTGCCCAACAATTGCTTACAGCAGCCGTAGAAGCAGCGTAGAAACGGCAAAGTCAGACGCAGTTCAGATTTTAGGTGGGTTTTTTTTCTGTGTTGGCCTTGGCACCGACATAATTAAAGCCGTATTGCTAAGTCCAGCCTATATTTTGTGGAAAATAAATAACGAAATGCGGATCGCAAGCTTTTGTGAAATGAAGACATATAACGTTAAACTGAGACTAATGCGCTTAAAAGATTACAGGTAAAGTTGCTGGACCTGTGAGATATAATGAATGGATACAATTCCTCTGATTTCGCGCTTATAATTGAAATCAGTTTCACGAAAGTACTTTGTAAACAACACGATCTCAGGTCTTGGTCGATAGTTTTGTGTTACATAAATTCGTTTATGTTATTACTTTTTTAAAATTTCCATTATGATTTACTTAAATGAATATGAATTTTTTTCACAGTAATATCTACAAATCATTGTTCTTTTGCCATCATTGTATTGTAATGAGGGATTTTATGTTACAGACATACTCGGTATGTAACTCTTGATATGGTCTGACAATCAACACAACACACCACGGACGAACAATCATTTATTTCCGACAAAATATGTATATTCATAGAATGCTGGAAGTTAGTTGTGATGTGTTGGAATAAAACCTGGATAGGGATAGTGAAATACTTGCCAGAATGTTCAATGTGGTCATACACGGTGATACAGTAAACACATACTCATGAACAATGTTTAATGTTGTGAAACACGATGATAAAGAGCACACATTCTCGAGCAATGTTCATGGTGGTGAAAAATGGTGATACAGTACACACATACACATATACAATGTTCATTGTTGTGATACACGGTGATACAGTATACACATACACGAGAAAAAACGTTCAATGTAGAGATACACGGTGATACAACACACATACACACACACACACACACGCACACACGCACACACGCATAAACACCTACTCAGGAATAATGTTCAGTGTAGAGATATACGTGGATAAAGTACACATATACCAAATAAACAACTACAAAGTGCACATTTACGGTGATACAGTACACACATACTCAGGAATAATGTTCAGTGTAGAGATACACGGGGATAAAGTACACACATACCCAGTAAACAAGAACAATGTGCAGATTTACGGTCATACAGTACACACATACTCAAAAAAAAGTTCAGAGAAAAGATACACGGGATAAAGTACACACTGAACTATGAAACATGTTCACAAGTTTGCAGCCACATTTGAAGGCGGAGCTGTGTTGTCAGTGGATCTACATGTATAATGGTGGTTGCAGATTTTACAATGGCATTATTGTTAAAACATTTCCACCCATTGTTAACAAGAATGTGGAATAATATATGGCTACACTCAGTGGTTGTATGCTCACAGGACTTATCTAGATGCTAAAATACAAAACAACTAACAACAACACTAAGATTCGATTGATGCATTCTATTATACATGGGTGATAAGATGTCAGGCTTATATTGTTAACACATCCAGACATATATTAAATGGTCTCGTTTCCTGTCACAATATACAGTATTTTATTAGAACCAAAAAAAGCAAGCACATATTTTGACACTATCATATAAAATTGTCTGACCAAGAAAGTAACAGAAATAAAACATAATAGGATATACCTTATAAATATAACCTAGTTCAATTGTAAAGTGAAATTAAGTCATTACGTTAACTTTAGAAAATAATACTGACATATTGATTTCATGAAGATGATGAATATAAAAGTGAAAAAGACATTTGTTCACTCCCATGTCAGAAGTTTTAGATCGCAAGATACAAAAAAGCTGAGATATTCTTACTGGAGAAAACTTGCTTTAAAAGTCTTCCGACAAATTCCACTGAAAAATCAAGTGTTTAAGGCAAAATGGCGAGCAAGACAAAAAGTGCTAATAAACGTTCCTCATGCTGAAAATTTTCTTAACTACGTGTTTTCAATTCACTTTAGCAATAACAACTATCTTAAACATATGTTTATTTTAAATAAATATTTTTCTTAAAATGCGGGACAATGTGATTACATGTATATATTATATCTCTCAAAGGGATTCTGAATTTGGTATCATGACCACACCATCCTGACCGGGTGTTACTAGCAAACACACCCGTCATAATGGAATTCACACATTGCTTAAAATGTAAAGTGAATTGTACTTAAAGATATCGCTATGCGAAACAATTATAGCTATTTATGCGACTCCCGGATATAATCGGGGAACGTTTCCACGTTTCAGCTTAAATTACCTCCTCACGTCTTACCAAAATGACTTAAGACACGTGTACATAAAGACTTGCGTATTTGTAAGATTTATCCAAATGCACAAAATTATAATTAAAATGTGCACGCTTAGTATTTTTATAATAAACTGAGACACGCACAATGCAACAACAACAACAACAAAAAACAGCAACAACGAAAGACAGCGTGAATATAATGTGTGAACTATATAGATAAACAGAGAGACCCGCATCGTCGCCATCATCATCATCAACGCCATCACCAGCCGCAGCTGCAACAGCAGCAGCAGTAATAGCAGCGGCAGCATTGGACCTTACAACATCAACGCTGTAGCCCTGCTCATTAACAGACTGAATACACACAGCACAGGAACCAGCCCACTGAGGTGGGAAAGCGGTGCATTGGAAGTGGAACAGCGTCTGGCTGACTTGGTTTCCAGGAAAGTGATGCGGCCCTCTGTGTCGGCCACGATAGGATTGTGTTTGCTGAGGTACTCCAGGAACACTGTAGTGTCTAGTGTGTCTAGGGATAGAAAATGACTGGAGGTCACAATACTGGATAGATGTGGGTGCCGAACAAACGTAGACAACCTTAAAGACATGACCAGCCAGACAATGCAGTGAATACAAACTCTCAACTTATCTATACTATGGCAAAAAGCGGCTTGATTGGGTGTTGTATATATGGTATTTTGAATGAAAATCAGCTGCGGATTATTTTAACAAACATTATGCTTGCATAGGCTCAAAGTCACAACAAATCCAGCTATGCATCAGTATTTGTAAACGCTCTGGCTTAAAATATTGTAGTATAAACATTTTTAATATTCGTGCGGCCAGAAAAACAACAGCGTTATAGGAAGTTACATATTATTTTATTTATAAACTGTGTAATAATTTATATGAATCTCTCGGTGAAAATCAAGATACTAATACATATATTGATCCTAACGGTACACATCCGGTTTAACGGTTGAAACCTCGTTAGCAGATCAGGTTAAACGGATGTCAACGGACGCGAAAGAGATCAATACCGGAGAAGAACCGGACAGGGATCGCAAGAGTTCGCGATACAACGGATAACCACCGGACAACTTATGGATGACTCTATCAGTTTTTTTTGTGTGTTCTACGTCTTGGACATGTTTTAATATTGCTACTGAAATGCTGAGTTGCCCTATGTCATTACATAACCTAGTTCAGATCCGCAGATGGCAGTGAGACCCATCGCGGGATATGCAACTATCTCAGCCTGATAGATAACGCATAGTCAGTGGAACACTCATTCTACTAGAACAGTTCGCTCCCACATTTCGGCGTTTTCCTTCAGTCAATGAGTGGTATTCGTAAACAGCATTGTTTATTCATAAATCTGCATTTCATGTATATCCGAATTACACAAAAATGAACTTCCAGTTTAAACAGATAACAATATTAATGTTAACATTTGAAGCACGCATGGACACAATTGTGGCGTCTAGTCTTTTTAGACATACATATTTGCTCTGTACACGCACTACTAATTCCCAGGCATGAATAACTGACCGCGAGAAGTCAAGGTCATGCAAGGTCAATCCTGTGTGCTTCCAAAATCCAGACTAGACACCGCCCAACCAGTAACACTTTTTCATAGGTAATAACTATTTATGCAATTACTTGGATACTGAAATACATTTAAATTAAAATACCAGCGTTAGTTTCTTAGCATTTTATAAGAAAACATTTTTTTGAAAAAAGAGATATGCATCTAAATGTTGTTTTTTTAACTGCAGGCCTGTTTGTTGTCACGTGTATCAGATGAATGTCGGTACATACTCAGTTCAATGATATCCACCATATCCTTTTTTATCATAAAGAAACCATCGCCCCCATTGATGGTGAAGTCGACCATCAGCACGTTGTAGATGGCATTGTCTTTCAGGGGCGAGTAACTTGGCACAGTGCAGTTCAAGCATCGCACCTCTAACGAGGCCACCCGGCTGCCTGGGGGTTGGTTCAGATCGTAGGTCACGTGGGCACCTGTACATAGAGAAACAGGCACATACATATTTATTGTTTTTGACGGAAGCAGTTGAAGCAAAACTCCCATACAATTTTTAAAAAAGACACAAATAATTAATTACACATGCATAATATAAATTGGCTTTAATTTATTTGTAACCTTATATTTTAAATTGCTCTGTAAATAATAAGATGAAATAAATTTTTAAATGATAAATTTATTACATTTATATGGTCTATTTAATTAGAATTAAATAACAACTACAAAGGACTTGGCAAACATGTTACATGCAGAGTGACCGAATCCACCCAACAGGAGTGTGTTTGCCGTTGAATTGTCGTCGGTGAGAAATAGATGGATGAGACTAAGCATTGTAATTTTAACAAACAATACTTTTTGAGTAAAAAATAAATAAATAGACAATTTATTTGGGGTTTTTTTTCATCTCCACATATTTTAAAGATGTCTGCCTAGAAAAGAAATTTAGAAACAATTGTTATTAACTTTTTGAGCAAGGAGGGATCAATCGCTTAGTAACATTACATGTATGTGTTAAGAACATCACCTAAAAGTTATTAACAATTTCATGTTATTGGATATTGTCGCCGCGTGGGGCTACATAAATAAATATAAAGACAAATTATTTTTGTAAACGCAAAGTCGGAATTGATACTCGCTTTGAATAGGAAATATTGTTTGTTTATGATAACGATATGTAAAAAGCTAGCAAAGCGATTCGTAATAACACGCAATAAGTAACAGACACTTATTTGGACACTCACCCTATTTTGTAGAATTTAACTTTGAAGTTAACTAAAGTAGCCTACAGATCAGCAGCACGATGCGTTCGTTAACCTAGAACATGCCTCTTCTATGACATACCTGACATCAGCAGCACGATGCGTTCGTTAACCTAGAACATGCCTCTTCTATGACATACCTGACATCAGCAGCACGATGCGTTCGTTAACCTAGAACATGCCTCTTCTATGACATACCTGACATCAGCAGCACGATGCGTTCGTTAACCTAGAACATGCCTCTTCTATGACATACCTGACATCAGCAGCACGATGCGTTCGTTAACCTAGAACATGCCTCTTCTATGACATACCTGACATCTGGAAAAACGCCCCCGGACGGTCTTTGCGGTCGTATTTAGCCACGGAGTGCTCGAACGCCTCCCGTACGGTGCGACCATACAGCCGGACCATGTTGATGTTGTTCCCAAACGGCAGGACTGTCATCACCTGACCCTGGGTTATCGGCCCTGTATCGGAAAATATAAGTTACAGGTCCGGATTTCACACAGCTAATAGCTTTAACAAGGATTAAAATAAAATCCATCCTTTAGTAAATTACTAAATAGACAAACATAGTATTGAGCTTTGCATCGTATTTTTTATAAAGCTAAATGCTGTCTGGGAACAGATTACTTAGCCCAAAGCTAAAAGCCAACAGTAACATGTTTAGAATCGTTAAACGTACCGCGAACGTCACTGACCTATATTAGTGCTACCCCTGATCCCTCCACCAGACATCAGTGCGATAGAGGCGAGGGCCCACGTCTCATTGGACTGGCGCTTTGTGACGTAGTACTCCACGATGGAGTCCGTCAGAAGGTTACCTAAGAAACAGAGTGGCCAAGGTTACAGAGGACTGTGGATGTGCATGTCTAACTAAATATTGTTTACCTTGAAATGAACCTGAAATATATAGTTTTAAAATTGGTTTGATTGATACAATGATTTTGTGGCTTAATAACAAAGACCTGTACGCAAATATATGTGCATAGGTCTTTGGCAACTACATGCAACACGGCCAAGATATATATAAATACATGATAATTATTCTATACATAAATACTGTATGTTTTGTACGTATATACCACAAGTACGCAGTACGTATATACGATTACCTGAATTACACTCTCGGAGCCGACACTGTATTGGGTCCCCTTCGAGCAGAACGTTGGTATGGCCAACCACCTTTTGTTTGAGGGCAGCCAGTGGAGTCTTCATTGCGTTGATTTTCTCCAGCGTGTCGGGGTCTGAAACACGTGACCGGTGAATGCATCAAGAATACGTTTAAAACGGCTTTGTGGTGTACGCGTGACCAGTTGATGAATCAAGAACACGTCTAAAGCAGTTTTGTGGTGTACAAGTGATCAGTGGATGTATGATAGATAAAGAGTTTCAAGTGGCTCTGTGTCAAACACATGACCAGTGCAGGAATCAAGAACATGTTTAAAACGACCTTGTGTTGTACACGTGAATTGGATAAATAAAAAAACACACGTTTTATGTGGAAATGACCGGTGTCAATCACAAGTCATGCTCCAGAACATATACAAATACAACAAAAGTTTGGACCATTTTTTCTCTCTCATGCAACCAAATAAACTATAGTTACTTGGAAAGGTCCTGCGAAATGCTGTTCATTGATGCCCTACATGCATGTGAAAAGTAAAGTAGTACATCATACTTGTCATTTCAAACAGGTATTTCCTATCTGAGCCATGCTGCACGGTTAGCTATTTTAAAACTAAGAAACCCATGTGACCACTTACTTTGTCTATCACGTTAAATGGGTAATCCGGGTAATCAGCTCTGACGTCGATATTTATTTTAAGCTGAAATCCCAATTGTGCTTATTTATAGATTTGGAAACAATGGACATTTATTGCAATATATATTTCACGATTTATACTGTCTAACAATTTCGGTAATGTTTAACCAACCTTTACTTAAATTAAAGTATATGCTTATGCAGCATTGATGCACAAATTACAGAACATGGGAAATGTGTTTTTACTTGCATTAGATATAGGCAAACTGTCTACAGGTATTACCTTGTTTGATGTTCTTGTCGAGGAGGACCGGGTTGCCTGACCAAGATTTGACCTCATAATTGTCATCAAACGTCACATTCAGCCATCCCATGTACTTGCCCCAGGCGTATGCCTGCACCACAAGCACGGTTCTGCCGCTGGACTGTGTGACCACAGTCGGGTACGGACCCTCGACCTCTTCCCGAGACGGACGTTCACCTAATAGATACAATTCCAGCGTAATATATATCCATGACATACACAAACGGCTTTATAAACCACTGAGAGACACACGTAGAACTTTGTATACACATAGCAGACACAAGCACAACTTTGTATACATGTGATAGACACATGTACAACTTTGTATACATCTGACAGACACACGCACAACTTTCATACACCTGACAAACACACGCACAACTTTGTATACATATGACAGACACAAGTGCAACTTCGTATACATCTGGCAGACACATGCATATCGTTATATACATCTGATAGACACATGTACAATTTTGTATACATCTGACAGACACATGCATATCGTTATATACATCTGATAGTCACATGTACAATTTTGTATACATCTGACAGACACATGCCCACATTTGTACACACCTGATAGACACAAGTATATCGTTATATACATCTGACAGACACAAGAATATTGTTATATACAACTGACAGGTACATATAAATGTTGTATAACCTGACAGGTACATACAAATGTTATATAACTTGACAGGTACATATAAATGTTATATAACTTGACTGGTACATATAAATGTTGTATAACCTGACAGGTACATATAAATGTTATATAACCTGACAGGTACATATAAATGTTGTATAACCTGACAGGTACATATAAATGATATATGACTTGACAGGTACATATACATGTTGTATAACCTGACAGGTACATATAAATGTAATATAAGCGGACATGCCCACATGTAATAGTTATATACTCTGACAGACACAAACGTCATATAACCTGACAGACACACCTTTAACAGTATATACACCGGACGGACTTATCATCTGACTGGCTGATAGGACTGATGCTATCACAGCTCTAGTTGTACTTGACGGAACCACCAGAAATTACGAATGCTTATTCAAATAAATTCGAGTATTTCTGCCAAATACGATGATGGCTGAGATAAGAACAGTCGTAACTGACCGCCAGGTTGATATTGAGTTTATTACATGCTACACCATTTATAAAACCAACGTTTTAAGAAATATTTTTATGGTGATAATAAGTCAGAAAATGGAACTTCTAGAACTAGTTTCTGTATAAGCAACACCTATTTGGAACGCACGATAATGTTAATTTTTAATGTTAAATGACCGCGCTATTTTGAAAGTCACTGTCATCATTTTCGTACACTTCAAACGGGGTTATTGATTGGGTCTTGGTTAAGAATATAACAATTTAACAAGTATCACTTCAACAGCATCTGGCCCGAGTCAGAAAATTCTTAGCGAAAAAAAACTTCGGGGCCAATCAATGTCGTCACCGTTGCGTCAACACACGGTCAAAATGACCTGTGTGAATGCACTCGGTGTATTGTGGGTAAAGTAGTTCTTCGACATGGCTGTTATGAATACGGAAGTGATTGCTAAAATGAACAAAACAAGTACGAAGAGGTATACAACAGATTATTTTGGCATTTTTTTTTACACATTCTAATAGTTAAAATATGTTTCATGCAAACATTTTGAACTAAATTTTTAAACGGTCCAGACTTTAACGTAGTCACACGCTATGTATAATGGACATATTACTGTTTAGCGAAAGTAGCAAAACTTGCTCATCGTATTTTTTTTCCATTTATCTATAAATATCAAGACTTTAAAAGTTTCTGGACATAGAATAAGGCCTTAGAATATGGTTGTTTAGTCATTTATCTTAATTCAATGAATATTATAATCGAACGTATTTCCTACGCGGAACTATTTTTTTATGTAGGCACAAATCTCAAATTTTGGGTGAGTTACGAGTCGTAGTATAGAGATGACGTTAACGTAGTGACGTCACACGCTATGTATAGAATGATGTCGTCACAAGAATCCCGTGATCAATCGGAACGGGTCGGATAATTCACGAATAATCTCTCGAATGTATGACCGGAAACCGGTGCCTACTTCATCAAAACGACAAATATTATTTTTATAATAATATTTATATAATGGCGACCTCCATGAGTAAACATGTGCGTTGGTTTCTATTTTCAGTAAGAAAATCCCAGTATGACGTCATTGAGATTGAAGAGTATTTTATTGTAACATGCGATTTCATGGGAAGAAGATTGGTCTCCCCTGGCTCATGCATATTCATGAAAACGAGATTTTGCTAGTCAAATTTCCCACGGTATGTACAGAGTGTAACGGAAGAAAGCACTGTGGTTGCCGATGATGCAATCCCCTAGTTGAGTGCACTGTTTAAAATAACTTACGCAAACCATCCCTACCGTCTAGTCCCATAAACAACCTTTCAATCACACCTACACACGCGTTAAAGCACAAGGATGGTTAAAATGGGCTGTGATGAAATTTCGCAATATCGACAAAATGGCCGCAAGAATTCAAAAAGTGCAATCGGATTGTTACTTACAACGGTATAATTTTACCACTGTCACTAAACTCAGAAATCCTTGTTCCTGAAAAGATTGGATTGGATTTAAACAATCTAGAATTATAGCAGCGTTAATTGACACCTCATGTCCTAGAGCGTCAAGTGAGTACATTAAGGCGCAATCTCGGCTTGTTATAATGATTACGGTTTATACTTCATACAACATTTGTCATTGTTGTTTTTGATTGTTTGTCTAATAGTGTATTTTTGTTTAATAAGGAGATGACAAAAGTTACTTTAGAAATCAGCCATTGTCTTTAACAGCTGCAAGATATCACTACATTCTGGTGAACAAATAGTCATTCTGTAAATATTGCTAAAACTAATAACAACTCCCGTCACCTTTGTAAAGGAAGGTGTGTGAGTGCCCGCCGACGATGACGTCGAGTCCGTCCACCTCACGGGCTATCTTCTGGTCGGGGCCGTAGCCAGCGTGACTGAGGCCGACGATTAACTTGACGCCTGCAGCCTTCAGTTTATCTACCTCCCGCCTCGCCGCCTCCACTTCGTCTGTGAAACCCACTGTAGGACCTATTGGGTAACAGAACAGAATGAAAAAAAGTTCCGACTTTTACAAACAGATCGCTTCTTTTTGCTGTTTTTATCTGTCGGCCAAAGAGTCACATGACAAGCAGTTACCTCTACCCCAACCCTAATTTGAAATCCAACCCATAAAAACCAACAAGAAAATCACCTTACCCAATACAGAATAATGTCTGCATGCTAATTAAAAATGCAACCTATTGTAAACCTCAGCCAAATACGAACATCAACAGACCATTCCATTTTATCAACAAATCCATTACACATTTTGTGTAAAACATTCAACACTAAGCAATCTTATTAACCAGACCTGATAGCGCAATCGGTACAGCGTCGGCTCCAGGAACGGGAGGCCCCGGGTTCGACCCGGGCCGCGACATACCAAAGTCGTTTAAAAATGGTAGTGGTATAGCTCCCTTGCTAACGCTCAAGCAAATATAACAGTAGTTTCACGACTATTTGGCCCGGTGTCAGGATAATGTGACTAGGTTCGGTATCATGCCAGGTGCACTAAATCTGCTTCAAGTGGACACCGTCTCCAGATAACTGAAATACTGCTGGTGGGACGATAAACCCAACAAACAAACAATCCTATTATGTTGCATTTTCCCAATCACGTGCTGTGGGTCATCGCTTAACAGCACAAACCAAATCTCTCAGGTGAACTTTGTGCTTCCGTTATGGACAGAGACTCCCGTGAACGTCAAATGCTATGATTGCAGAACATCCAACAGTGCGGACAACCTACTGACTTGTAAATCGATGTTAATTACGGAAACGCGCATATGATAAGGTAAGAATCAATATGTGCGGCAGCGGAAACATTGCAAGAACACATTAAAAGATGAAGTTCCAAAAGTTGTTCGATTTGTACAAGACTAACATAATGCTTAGAATATTTAATGCGAAAAATGATGCATGATATTGATTGATTATAATTGTATTTGATAAAAAAATTTGAGTAATCTATCGACATTTCTATCTGTCCTGATTTCTTTATGCACCGCCACTCCTTTGTTTACCTGTTGGAATCCAAGAGGGTTTGTAAGGGACACAACATTCATATTAACATGCATCTCATGTGAGTGAAAGCTCAAATTTGTCATGTTATGAAGTCAATATAATATGTAAACTATGCCTCTAAAAGGCTTCTGAACGCAGCAAATGGACATATAAATGTGTCTTGCTCTTTTTTTTCGGAGTGTCCGTTATCGTGACCAGCATATGTACAGCATGTTTGGACGTGTTGAAAAAATATTTGAATTAATATTTTGTGACACATTTATCTTTTAAAAAGTTACTTTTGATTAAATGTATATTGAGTATAAGAAAATGTGATGTAAATAAACTAGGTAAGATTGAGTCAAACGTCTATTATTGCGGAACGGCTACGGAACGGAAGTGGCATGACAATTGGCAGAGATGTGGATTTCTATTCGCCACATGTGGGGAGTTGTACTGCTGCCGGGCAGGACCGCAGGCATAAACACTAATTTAACCCTGCCGCTTATATGCGGTATTGCTTGACTGTCGCCTATCATGCTGCCGCTGTCTTTCGGCAGCCGCAATAGGAATGATTACCTCTACTGTTACCTATACTCATAAGGACTATTTGTCGTGCAATTGCACAAATAGTTCATCACATTGGCAGTGATGTGAAAACTGCACAAAAGAGTTGTACACATTTAATGATTAATATTGATGTTGTCTATTTACTTAATCATGGTGTACTTAGGTGAATCAAAGACTGTCTCAGAACAAGCAACACATTTCTCACCTGCATTGGAGATAAATGCAGTGTCGGTCGTGATGAAGCCAACGATGCCTATCTGTACCCCACCCACCGTCTTCACCATGGAGCTGTTGAAGAGTCCTTGTAGTCGTGGCTCCCTGCTTACGTCAATGTTGGCGTCTAGGACTGGAGCAGTGAGGTTCTTGAGGAAGGGAACCAGCCCATCCACACCGCGGTCGAACTCGTGGTTTCCCAGACACTGCCACCAACATAACGATTAGTATTTGATATTGAAACAAAGTCATTTAGTAAGTAGGAAGCAAGGACCATTGTTTATCAAACAATGTACCTAAGAATTATACTTCACAGCAGTTACATATTGGTTATTGGCATTGCTCTGCTCTGGACAGTGGTGTCTCTTATGGAATGACATTTTAATAGGGGTCATCAACACCATCATCATCATCATCATCATCATCATCATCATCATCATCATCATCATCATCATCATCATCATCCCAATTCCTTACCACAGCATCGTAGTTTTCCTTGTTCAAGAAGGTGTAGGCCGCCTCCCCGTTGTAGTAATTGAACCAGAGAGTTCCCGTAAATCGGTCCCCTGCATCCAGTACGAGCGTGTTGGGGATCGCGTCCCGAGTTTCTGTTAACATACACAGACAGACACGGGTAAGTGTGGGCGAATTAAAGCATGTGTATGGGCCTTAGAACGGGAATGAAACTTTTATTTTATCTTGTATCTTATTTGTAATGTTTTAATTATGGTCCAGCTAAATATCGACATTATTAACTAATAAAGCGACTGTCAAACCGAACGATTTTTACAGGTATCTTCAAGTTTCTTAATCAACCGACCGATTTACCTGGCGCCTAGCAAAACAAGCGATTTACCGGACCTCTGACATAGCGCTCGATTTACCAGAAGTTGAAACGTAAAATCGATTTACCAGGTGTCTAACAATTCGACGTTTTTTTTCGCACGTCTATCCCATCGACGGATTAACCAAGAGAAAGATTAAAGAGAGTTTAGAAGACCGATTTATACTGACTGTTTGCCAAATTGATTTGTTTAAAACATCTGTTATATTCAATTTTATAATTAAACAAACTTTATACATTTTAACTCACCAACTGAATCATTTACTGAAATTAATCATAAGTATACATGACACATGTTATTTCATTTTGGTTCATGTTATGACTGTATTCGATGTAATTAGTGCCGCAGTTAGAATTGATCCAACGTACACGCATATATCCATTTTAATTAATGATTGTTTTTGATGTCATGTTTGTAATTATTATTAGACGAATAAATGGGTAGTTAGTGAAAAAAGTTGCAATTAGATAATATAAATGAAACATAAGGCAGATGTATCATGGTTGTCATGTGTCCAATGGCTGCTCTGCTAAAAAGAGTCTCCAGCTCGAACGTTTTAAGCACGAATACCAGCTGTACTATCAACGCAATTATTTCAACGACACGGAATCTGGGTCAAAAAGGTCAATGAGGCGGCTAGACAAATAAGGCTGAACTATGTAAACATATAGTCGGCTTCAATGGCCGCTTTTCTCCTGTATTTTGATACCTAATGCCGAAGCGACCCTCTTGTCTAAAATCAGTTAAGCATAATCAATGCATCAGATATTAACGAAACTTATTTCATGAGCAAAACATTTTGCTAAGACAATACGATGGCATTTTACAACATTAAATACAACTAACTGGTTATGATCATTTTTTAAAATCATGGTGTTTTAGAATTATCATTTATGGTTTTATTTCAATTATGCTACTGTACTAACGCACCTAAACGTTCGCACTGCCTTCTAATTTACCTGGAAATCAAAGCGATGAGATCACTGATGCTGATGATTTTCATCTGACCTTAAAATTAACAAACCAACAAAAACTGCCGACACTGAATCATAAGAAAACGTTTAAATTTACAAGTGCTGAAAGATCTAGAACACACTGTGTAATAATTGAATAAACAATATGTACACTGTTTGTAGAGCTTTTAACAGCGTGATTTTATATTGGCTAACAGAAGACTTCTAGCTTGCTTATATACACAGTTAAAAAATTAAAAGTTTACGCTTTATCCATAAACTGTAAGCCACGTCCCGCACATCTATACATATCTAAGTAGCTATGTTTCAACATATTACGGGCCCGCTTACCTGAATACAGCGTAATTTATTAACGGACATGTATTGTCGTAGCTTATTATAGAAACAAAATACTACGCCATGCTATATAGAAAGCCTAACCCTCATTGAGCTGTAACAAGAGTATGGGCAAAAAACAATAACAAAGCAACAAACCACGTGTTTTATTTTTGTGAGTGCAAATATGAACATGTAATCATCTATACTTGACATTTCATTTATTGCAGTTGGTTATTTTACCACAATAATTATAACTGCAATTAGTGCAACTGCGATGAAAGAGACGAAACATGTGTTTTATATGCATGTACTCTTATAAGAAGAACCTGGGATTGTTTAAGGCTATAGATCACAATCAATCAATAATCTCATAAATATATATTTTTGCAATTTGACTTCATAAGCAAATTCCGTTATCGTCTGCTAATTGTCAAAATTTGGTCACCGAGGAGTGAAAATAATTTGCTGAAGTACTTTAAACTGCGATGCATAATTAAGATATTTTTTCTTTGATACGCTGAACATATAAATCTTCATACGGCTTGTGGTTGAGCTTCACTCTTATTTAAAAATAGAAAAGTAAATCTTTGACAATCTTGTCACTATGTCAACAAAAGCCATGTTGGAAACATGAAAAACATCTCACCCTTATCGGAACTATTTTGCAAGTGGTATCCTTTCATATGTATAATCGTTGTTTAAAATAACAGAGACGTGGGTTATGTACAAATGTAGTGGGTAAAGGTTAAGAGAACCCAGAATCATGGAGGGTTAAAATATTATCGGAATACGGTAGAGATCACTGAAATTTGCACATGGGGGAAGTCTTTTTTGTGGACTTTCATAACCTTGATAAAAGCGGGTCCTAATTCGGTAAACGGAGTTTATTTTAATTACTTATTTTTATGTATTTTCATATTTCTTATTGTGTGCCTGTAACTTTCACACAATCATGACAGAAAACGAGAGATTTTTTATATCTTTTTATAATTAAAATGTCTAAACATTGAACGTAATTATATATGGATTATCGGTACGCCTTACAAATTCATACTTACGTAAGAAGTTAGGAATGCTTCTCGGTACATCCTTCAAAGTTCGGATTTTATGTTAACAAAGTGAGATTATCTATTAGCAACGGTGCATAGCCCAAAATAGCTTCTTATATGCTTAAAATGTTCTTCGAAACAAGGATAAGGTTAAGGCGTTGGGATCGGAGGATTCAAAATTCAAATCCTGGACCCGTCTGTTAAACAGATCTTACTCGATTTGGACGGTCATTAATAAACGTCCATTTATAACATGCTTGAAGTATTCTTGGTCAAAAGTTTATCGACTCGGGATAGGAGGGTTCTAGGTTCAAGCCCAAGACCCGGCATAAGATTTTAGTCCTTTCCCAATTCTTTTGTAGAATTTTGTCTTATATTGAACGAATAATACCATTAACGTAACAGCAACTTTTGTTACGCTACATTTTTAACGCCGGTTTAATGTGAAATTACTAACCACATTAGCACATATTATGTAATAGCATTCCTTTGTAACAACATTATTTCCACCAATGACATGCCAGGTCGTTCTTTTTATTGTTTCTCTCATTTGATTTTATCTTCATCTATTCCACTTTAAGTCGATTCACGTGAAGTCGATTCATTTTAGGAAACACTTATCTTCGTTTTTCGTTTACATAACTCAGGTACGAAAAGGATTACATGAAAAAATGACGACAATCAATAAGATACTGGGAAAGAAAAAATACTATGTTTCTGAAAAATACTACATGAACAGTAATGATTTGCATAATGCAAGCTGCTGTGCATGTGCACTTTCAGCTTATACACTTTAATTTTATAGTTAATTTTAATAATTTTGCCGTTTTTCTACATATGTAACATTCTGAAAACCCTATTAAATGGTGTCGTTTTTTTCTTTATAATTTGTTTTTGTTAAACTATTCTATGGTCTCAGGATTATACATTATATATACATTTTCTGGTGATTTATAGTTACTGAAAACTATCGGATAAAAGCCGTAACTTTTCAAATACGTCTTCTTACTTGCTCTGATATTGCTTTAACCTTTTATGCATCGCATCAATGACTTTTATGATTTTCGAATTGTCAGTATATTCAGGATATAGCTGGATATATCAAGAATACCGCATTAAGCTAGAAGGCCTACTTTATGGGGAGACAGAATAACTAAGCAAACAGGACTAGTACCAGTGACGTACAGTTTATGTTACAATAAGACGTACTGGGCGATACTTAAGATTGCCAACAAATGATCTAATTTGGGTCAAATTTTAAAATGGCCAAGAATACAGACTCAATGATAGATACTAACAGGTCAATTTGACTAAAATCACATTTTCACATTGAGAGTTTAATTGTTTAAACGTGAAAGACTTAACACCATTCAGACCTAAGCGAAAAGTGTGCCATTTAATAGCTAAAAAAAGAAAATAGTACGTTTTATTTACTATTATATGACATGTATAGCAAATTAGCTATTTTTTATACTTAAATATCGCGTATCTCTGTCTAAGATGTGTCTATAATTACACGCTTAATATAATTAGTGCTAATAAAATATAGCATACACGTATCTCTTGAACACCAAATCCGTGTTTATTGTTTATTTATTGGGTTTATCGTCCCACCAACAGTATTTCAGTTATCTTGAGACGGTGTCCACTTGAAGCAGTTATAGTGCTGCCTTCACTGTGTACAGCATGCCGTTAACACCTGGCATGATACCACACCCAGTCACATTATCCTGACACCGGGCCAACCAGTCGTGGAACTACCCTTATATTTGCTTGAGCGTTAGCAAGGGAGATACACCACAACCATTTTTAACGACTTTGGTATGTCGCGGCCTTGGATCGAACCCGGGGCCTCCCGTACCTAGAGCCGACGCTCTACCGATTGCGCTACCAGGTCCGGTCCCAAATCCGTGTACACGTGTACATGTGTCGATAAGCTGACTGTGACATTAGACGGTAATCCGGTATCAACTAGACGAGTAAACCTCTGTGAAACATACCATCAAAATTATAGTCTTAATGGCAACTTCCAGATAGACTGTTGGATCAAGACCCCAGGCTAAAGCCTTGGTAGAACCAAAGGCGTACGACAGGTCAGCTGGAAGACTTGAAAAGGAACAGGGAGCTAAATCTAGACTTTAAAGGGGGCAGGGCACTCTTACTTCAAAAAGGGCACACTGTGCTCGTAAGGTCCGATCCGCCCTAACCTCTTTTCAGGCTAATATTGCTTGGACACAGTTAGATTTATTTGGTGTTTTTGTATAAGGATTGTAGGCCTACTCTATAATTCTATTAACAACAAAAGGTTTGGAAGGTAAGAGAATCCAAGAAGGCTGCTACACTATGAACATTTTAAATAAATGCATAATGTTGGTTACAATTTGATAAAGAACTATACATAATGGGCAAAAATAAGGTCTAGTGTGTCTGTATGGCTGGCTTACACTTATTTTTAACAAATATTTATATTCTTTATAAAAATTATGTGTAAAATTGTTTGCCCACACGTTATCCAGAAGTCCAAGATGGCACTTAATCTCTCGCCTGAGAATCATGACTATCAGTATGCTATAAAATCTAAGCACAATACTTAATGTACACACTTGTGCTTTTTGGCATGATTGTGTAGCAAATATGTCTCGACATAAAACATCAAGAAGGTGTCCATGCAGCCTAAGATTCTGATACATGTCTGTGAAGGTAAGGTAAACACAATTGTGTTCACATGGTTGTTAAAGCATTTCTCCTAGTGACCTACTGTTTGGTCACATGTGAGGCAGTTATGAATCTATCCAAGATTGTATGCAGTAAAACATTTTGACCACGTTTTGAAGACAATTGATCGGTAAACGTGGCGTCTATGTTGTTTACAGTTTGTTTTTCCTTGAATTCGATTTAGTGAAATGCTTTTTGATCCCAAATGAACCAGTTACAAACTCACTAAACATTTCATGTAAACAAGCTTGTTCTGAATGATCTATTGAGTTTGCAGGGTAAAATATGACTTTAGATGCAATGCAACGATTTCTGTAAGGACCAGGCAAATCTACAAATAACACTTCCAGTGCTGCCATATATTATACATATTTTTTCCGGAGATTTATAGTATACAGAAAACTTTCAAATTAAAAATTATAACTTTTCAAATATGTCTTTGTTATTTGCAGCCATATAGCTTTAACCGGTTAAACTGTTCCAGTTTTTGCGTCGTTTTTGATGCTTTGAATCAGCGACCTTTCTTGTAAGTGTTGACGAGAACATCGACAAAGTTTACGCTAAGAAAAGGGGTTATTACTCGCCCCTTCTCAAGCATTGAGATAATAACAATATTTTGATTGTCAGAGTTCAATTTTACGATAAGTAATATACTGAAGTGTACTGATTTATGAGTATGCTGACGAAACCATAGAAAACATTGCACTAGTGAAATATCACTTCACTTACTCACCTGTTTAATAAAATAATTAAAAAATAATAAATAATAAAAGACACAAGTTGGGATCACTAAAACTCACGAATCTAAAGACATGACTTTGAAGAAAACATTACAAAGGAGCCAAAAATACGTAAAGAATTAGCAAAAAGGAAATAGACCGAGTAGACCAAACAGATGTGAAGGTCTAGCATTAAGGAAATAGGACCCAGTAGCCCAAACATACGTGAAGGTCTAGCGGGGAGGAAATAGGACCCAGTAGCCCAAACAAATGTGAAGGTTTAGCATGAAGGAAATAGGACCAAGAAGCCCAAACAAATGTGAAGGTTTAGCATGAAGGAAATAGGACCCAGTAGCCCAAACAAATGTGAAGGTCTAGCATGAAGGAAATAGGACCCAGTAGCCCAAACATACGTGAAGGTCTAGCGGGAAGAAAATAGGACCCAGCAGCCCACACATAAGTGAAGGTCTAGCATGAAGGAAATAGGACCCAGCAGCCCAAACATAAGTGAAGGTCTAGCGGGGAGAAAATAGGACCCAGTAGCCCAAACAAATGTGAAGGTTTAGCATGAAGGAAATAGGACCCAGTAGCCCAAACATACGTGAAGGTCTAGCGGGGAGAAAATAGGACCCAGTAGCCCAAACATACGTGAAGGTCTAGCGGAGAGGAAATAGGACCCAGCAGCCCAAACATACATGAAGGTTTAGCATGAAGGAAATAGGACCCAGTAGCCCAAACATAAGTGAAGGTCTAGCAGGGAGAAATAGGACCCAGTAGTCCAAACAAATGTGAAGGTCTAGCATGAAGGAAATAGGACCCAGTAGCCCAAACATACGTGAAGGTCTAGCGGGGAGAAAATAGGACCCAGTAGCCCAAACATACGTGAAGGTCTAGCGGAGAGGAAATAGGACCCTGTAGCCCAAACATACGTGAAGGTCTAGCAGGGAGAAAATAGGACCCAGTAGCCCAAACATACGTGAAGGTCTAGCATGAAGGAAATAGGACCCAGCAGCCCAAACAAATGTGAAGGTTTAGCATGAAGGAAATAGGACCCAGTAGCCCAAACATACGTGAAGGTCTAGCATGAAGGAAATAGGACCCAGCAGCCCAAACAAATGTGAAGGTCTAGCATGAAGGAAATAGGACCCAGTAGCCCAAACAAATGTGAAGGTTTAGCATGAAGGAAATAGGACCCAGTAGCCCAAACATACGTGAAGGTCTAGCATGAAGGAAATAGGACCCAGCAGCCCAAACATACGTGAAGGTCTGGCATGAAGGAAATAGGACCCAGTAGCCCAAACAAATGTGAAGGTCTAGCATGAAGGAAATAGGACCCAGTAGCCCAAACATACGTGAAGGTCTAGCATGAAGGAAATAGGACCCAGCAGCCCAAACATAAGTGAAGGTCTAGCGGGGAGAAAATAGGACCCAGTAGCCCAAACATACGTGAAGGTCTAGCGGAGAGGAAATAGGACCCTGTAGCCCAAACATACGTGAAGGTCTAGCAGGGAGAAAATAGGACCCAGTAGCCCAAACATACGTGAAGGTCTAGCATGAAGGAAATAGGACCCAGCAGCCCAAACATACGTGAAGGTCTAGCGGAGAGGAAATAGGACCCAGTAGCCCAAACATACGTGAAGGTCTAGCATGAAGGAAATAGGACCCAGCAGCCCAAACAAATGTGAAGGTCTAGCATGAAGGAAATAGGACCCAGTAGCCCAAACAAATGTGAAGGTTTAGCATGAAGGAAATAGGACCCAGTAGTCCAAACATACGTGAAGGTCTAGCATGAAGGAAATAGGACCCAGCAGCCCAAACATACGTGAAGGTCAAGCATGAAGGAAATAGGACCCAGTAGCCCAAACATACGTGAAGGTCTAGCATGAAGGAAATAGGACCCAGCAGCCCAAACATACGTGAAGGTCTAGCAGGGAGAAAATAGGACCCAGTAGCCCAAACATACGTGAAGGTCTAGCATTAAGAAAATAGGACCCAGTAGCCCAAACATACGTGGAGGTCTAGCAGGGAGAAAATAGGACCCAGTAGCCCAAACATACGTGAAGGTCTAGCATTAAGAAAATAGGACCCAGTAGCCCAAACATACGTGGAGGTCTAGCATTAAGAAAATAGGACCCAGCAGCCCAAACATACGTGAAGGTCTAGCATTAAGAAAATAGGACCCAGCAGCCCAAACATACGTGAAGGTCTAGCATTAAGAAAATAGGACCCAGTAGCCCAAACATACGTGAAGGTCTAGCATTAAGAAAATAGGACCCAGTAGCCCAAACATACGTGAAGGTCTAGCATTAAGAAAATAGGACCCAGTAGCCCAAACATACGTGGAGGTCTAGCATTAAGAAAATAGGACCCAGTAGCCCAAACAAATGTGAAGGTCTAACATGAAGGAAATAGGACCCAGCAGCCCAAAGAAATGTGAAGGTTTAGCATGGATGAAACAGAACCCAGTTGCCCAAACATACGTGAAGGTCTAGCGGGGAGGAAATAGGACCCAGCAGCCCAAACAAATGTGAAGGTTTAGCATGAAGGAAATAGGACCCAGTAGCCCAAACATAAGTGAAGATATAGCTGGGAGAAAAAAGGACCCAGTAGCCCAAACATTCGTGAAGGCCTAGCGGGGAGAAAATAGGACCCAGTAGCCCAAACATATGTGAAGGTTTAGCATGGGTGAAACAGAACCCAGTAGCCCAAACATACGTGAAGGTCTAGCGGAGAGGAAATAGGACCCTGTAGCCCAAACATACGTGAAGGTCTAGCAGGGAGAAAATAGGACCCAGCAGCCCAAACATACGTGAAGGTCTAGCAGGGAGAAAATAGGACCCAGCAGCCCAAACATACGTGAAGGTCTAGCGGAGAGGAAATAGGACCCTGTAGCCCAAACATACGTGAAGGTCTAGCAGGGAGAAAATAGGACCCAGTAGACAAACATACGTAAAGGTATAGCATGGATGAAACAGGACACAGTAGCCCAAACATATGTAAAAGTTTAGCATGGAGGAAAAAGGACCCATTAGCCCAAACATACGTGAATGTCTAGAGGGGATGAAATAGGACCCATTAGCCCAAAGATACGTGAATGTCTAGCGGGGAGGAAATAGGACCCAGTAGCCCAAACATACGTGAAGGTCTAGCGGGTAGGATATAGGACCAAGTAGCTCAAACATTCGTGAAGGTCTAGCGTGGAGAAACGGGACTTAGAAGCCAAATCATATTTAAAGCCAAAACGAATGTGTAGATCTAGCATGCAGAAACGTGGCCCAGTGGCCCAAACATACTTGAAGGTCTCGCATGGGGGAAACGTACCCAAGCATCCAAAACAAACGTGAAGGTCTAGCGTTGAGGAAACTGGACTTAGTAGCCAGAACATACTTAAACCTAAAACGTGTGTGCCGATCTAGCATGGAGAAACGATACCCAGTAGCAAAAAAGAAACCCGTAAAGATATAGCTAGAGGAAAACAGGACCCTTAAGTTCCAATATACGTAAAGATTTATCATGGGGGAAACAGGACCCTGAAGTCCAAATATACCTAAAAGATTTACCACGATATAGGGGAAACAGGACTCTGATGCACAAAATAAACGCAAAGATCTTAGCCTTAAGGGAAACAGAAACATGAAGTCCAAATATACCCAAAAGATTAAGCATGACATAAGGGAAACAGGACCATGAAGCCCAAATAAACGCAGGATCTTGAGTGAGCCCGCTTATACGGAGGATTAAAGTTGTGTGTCTTGTGCGAAAGGTAGTTAGGCATTTGAGGACGCCGAGCATTAATCAAAGTGTGTTTACACAAAATTTTCTTGTCTTGATAAGGAAGCCAGGACATACGTTCACCACGAGCATGCTGCTTTTTATACATATTAAAATTGTATGTTCAAATGTGACTGGTCATATCTTTATCATGTTTTTACACTTCGGTTTTATATTACTATATTTTGTTATCCGTGAAACCGAAGTATATAAACACCAACGTAACGGAATCTGCTATCAGTTGTTTATATACAACAACAACAACAACAAAATAAAAACAAACCATCATCATGTTCTGTTTCAGTCTGTTAATGAAATGGGGGCTAATGTTTTGAATATGTTGTCCAGCTTTATCTTTACACTGGGAAGGAGAATAAGTTGAATGGCACATTAATGCCTAAATTAAATTTAAATACAGACACCTACCAACAGCAATTTTATAACAATTACAGGACAGAAAGAACGTGCAAATTGAAGGTTTCACATAAACTAGCACTAATAATACATAATAAAATCAGCCTTGATTTGAAACATGCTATCAACTATCAAAGACACAGAAGTTGTGCTTCCTCCAGTATGAAAGCGTGTGAATTTCGATGTTTACGTGTCACAGACATAGCTTAGGGATGGTTGTGTTTAAATCGTCACTGAACCGTTATGGCAACAATAGTGTGTCATTTAATGTCTCCACTTATGTTTGCCATTTTCATAACGTAGCGGTATTTATGTCTCGTCACGTAACATCGGGGTCTTGCACCATATTACAAAGGATGGGTATGGAGAACAACACAAGTTTGCGTCTGTCAAGGTTCACTTCATGCGATAGTTATATGTTGTTAACAGAGCAGAACGTGTGTTTTTTTCTACCATTTGAACATGTAGCAATTTATAGAGGAGACAATTGCTCAAATTAGACATATAATACGGAATTTTAAAAAATATATAATTTCTATTTTAATAGAATGACTAACACAACAATATAGGAGACGAATCGTTTAAAGAACGACTGGTACAAATGCCAGTTATGGTCTTTGCGGTCCTTTAGTTAGGGTCATATCTCCGTTACGAGGATCAACTACAGGCAGGACATCGTACACTTAGCTACAGTGGCATCCAATGATGGGTAGCCAAGTATAGGGGCAACCAGATAGTTACATACAATTATTGTAATGGTATATCTTCTGCAACAAACGGTTACCTAATATAAATGATACACTAAACTTTTAGTAAAGACATTACTCCATGGCAATGGTGCAAGAGACGGTCAGTTTAGACATAATTCCATAACTAAGTTACAACAAACTGTATGTTTAGACATAATTCCATAACTATGTTACAACAAACGGTAAGTTTAGACATAATTCTAAAACTATGTTACAACAAACGGGAGGTTTAGACATAATTCCATAACTATGTTATAACAAACGGGACATTTAGACATAATTCTATAACTATGTTAATACAAACGTGAAGTTTAGACATAATTCCAAAACTATGTTACAACAAACGGTAAGTTTAGACATAATTCCATAACTATGTTACAACAAACGGAACTTTAGACATAATTCCATAACTATGTTACAAAAAACCGTTATTTTGGCTATAACTGTATATCTATGTTACAGCAACCCGTTAGTTTAGCTATAATTTTTGCATCTATGTTACAACCAACAGATAGTTAAGCTATAACTGTATATCTATGTTACAGCCAACAGTTAGTTGAGCTATAACTGTATATTTATGTTACATCCCGTTAGTTTAGCTATAACTGTATATCTATGTTACAGCCCGTTAGTTTAGCTATAACTGTATATTTATTTTACATCCCGTTAGTTTAGCTATAACTGTATATTTATGTTACATCCCGTTAGTTTAGCTATAACTGTATATTTATGTTACAGCCCGTTAGTTTAGCTATAACTGTATATCTATGTTACAGCCTGCTAGTTTAGCTATAACTGTATATCTATGTTACAACAATTAGTTTAGCTATAACTGTATATCTATGTTACAACAATTAGTTTAGCTATAACTGTATATCTATGTTACAGCCTGTTAGTTTAGCTATAATTGTATATCTATGTTACAGCCCGTTAGTTTAGCTATAACTGTATATCTATGTTACAGCCCGTTAGTTTAGCTATAACTGTATATCTATGTTACAGCCTGTTAGTTTAGCTATAACTGTTAACTATGTTACAGCCTGTTAGTTTAGCTATAACTGTATATCTATGTTACAACAATTAGTTTAGCTATAACAAGTCATAATCAATGCGACTGAAAATACATGGCAATGTTCTTCATCCATAGATGAATTGGTAAATGTTACGTGATGTGAAAGTTACATGGCATCGAACGCAATTGCAGTATACAAATAATTTATATAAATATATTCTCCTGCACTTAGACTCTCAAATAACTACCAAACATAGATACCGCGACCCAGGAACTGCAAGCATCTACAGTGTACGTCTAAAGTTACTACTAATACAGCCACTGAGTCCCACGAATGGCTAGAATCTGCAGTGTACGTCAAAAATTACCACCATATATAGACACTGAGTCCCAGGAATTGCTAGAATCTACAGTGTTCGTCGAAAGTTACCACCATATATAGACACTGGGTCCCAGGAATTGCCACAATCTACAGTAAACGTATTAATTTACTACCATATATAGACACTGGGTCCCAGGAACTGCTAGAATCTACAGTGTACGTCAAAAGTTACTACCATATATAGACACTGGGTCCCAGGAATTGCCACAATCTACAGTGTATGTCAAACGTTACCACCATATATAGACACTGGGTCCCAGGAATTGCTAAAATCTACAGTGTATGTCAAAAGTTACCACCATATATAGACACTGGGTCCCAGGAATTGCCTCAATCTACAGTGTATGTCAAAAGTTACCACCATATATAGACACTGGGTCCCAGGAATTGCTAAAATCTACAGTGTACGTCAAAAGTTACCACCATATATAGACACTGGGTCCCAGGAACTGCTAGAATCTACAGTGTACATCAAACGTTACCACCATATATAGACACTGGGTCCCAGGAACTGCTAGAATCTACAGTGTACGTCAAAAGTTACCACCATATATAGACACTGGGTCCAAGGAATTGCCACAATCTTCAGTGTACGTCAAAAGTTACCACAATAAACAGCCACTGGGTCCCAGGAATTGCTAGAATCTACAGTGTACGTCTAAAGTTACTACCATATATAGACACTGGGTCCCAGGAATTGCTAGAATCTACAGTGTACGTCAAAAGTTACCACCATATATAGACACTGGGTCCCAGGAATTGCTAGAATCTACAGTGTACGTCTAAATTTACCACCATATATAGACACTGGGTCCCAGGAATTGCCACAATCTACAGTGTACGTCAAAAGTTACCACAATATACAGCCACTGGGTCCCAGGAATTGCTAGAATCCACAGTGTTCGTCAAAAGTTACCACCATATATAGACACTGGGTCCCAGGAATTGCTAGAATCTGCAGTGTACGTCAAAAGTTACCACCATATATAGACACTGGGTCCCAGGAATTGCTATAATCTACAGTGTACGTCAAAAGTTACCACCATATATAGACACTGGGTCCCAGGAATTGCTAGAATCTACAGTGTACGTCAAAAGTTACCACTATATACAGCCACTGGATCCCAGGAATTGCTAGAATCTACAGTGTACGTCTAAAGTTACTACCATATATAGACACTGGGTCCCAGGAATTGCTAGAATCTACAGTGTACGTCAAAAGTTACCACCATATATAGACACTGGGTCCCAGGAATTGCTAGAATCTACAGTGTACGTCAAAAGTTACCACCATATATAGACACTGGGTCCCAGGAATTGCTAGAATCTACAGTGTACGTCAAAAGTTACCACTATATATAGACACTGGGTCCCAGGAATTGCTAGAATCTACAGTGTACGTCTAAATTTACTACCATATATAGACACTGGGTCCCAGGAATTGCTAGAATCTACAGTGTACGCCAAAAGTTACTACCATATATAGACACTGGGTCCCAGGAATTGCTAGAATCTACAGTGTACGTCTAAAGTTACCACTATATATAGACACTGGGTCCTAGGAATTGCTAGAATCTACAGTGTACGCCAAAAGTTACTACCATATATAGACACTGGGTCCCAGGAATTGCTAGAATCTACAGTGTACGTCAAAAGTTACCACCATATATAGACACTGAGTCCCAGGAATTGCTAGAATCAACATTGCACGTCAAAAGTTACCACCATATACAGACACTGGGTCCCAGGAATTGCTAGAATCTACAGTGTACGTCAAAAGTTACCACCATATATAAACACTGGGTCCCAGGAATTGCTATAATCTACAGTGTACGTCTAAAGTTATTACCATATATAGACACTGGGTCCCAGGAATTGCTAGAATCTACAGTGTACGTCAAAAGTTACCACCATATATAGACACTGGGTCCCAGGAATTGCTAGAATCTACAGTGTACGTCTAAAGTTACTACCATATATAGACACTGGGTCCCAGGAATTGCTAGAATCTACAGTGTACGTCTAAAGTTACCACCATATATAGACACTGGGTCCCAGGAATTGCTAGAATCTACAGTGTACGTCAAAAGTTACCACCATATATAGACACTGGGTCCCAGGAATTGCTAGAATCTACAGTGTACGTCTAAAGTTACTACCATATATAGACACTGGGTCCCAGGAATTGCTAGAATCTACAGTGTACGTCTAAAGTTACCACCATATATAGACACTGGGCCCCAGGAGTTGCCATAATCTACAGTGTACGTCTAAAGTTACCATGATATGTAGACACTGGGTCCCAGGAATTGCTAGAATCTACAGTGTACGTCAAAAGTTACCACCATATATAGACACTGGGTCCCAGGAATTGCTAGAATCTACAGTGTACGTCAAAAGTTACCACCACATATAGACACTGGGTCCCAGGAATTGCTAGAATCTACAGTGTACGTCAAAAGTTACCACCACATATAGACACTGGGTCCCAGGAATTGCTAGAATCTGCAGTGTACGTCAAAAGTTACCACCATATATAGACACTGGGTCCCAGGAATTGCTAGAATCTACAGTGTACGTCAAAAGTTACCACCATATATAGACACTGGGTCCTAGGAATTGCTAGAATCTGCAGTGTACGTCTAAAGTTACTACCATATACAGCCACTGGATCCCAGGAATTGTTAGAATCTGCAGTGTACGTCAAAAGTTACCACCATATACAGCCACTGGATCCCAGGAAATGCCATAATCTACAGTGTACGTCAAAAGTTACCACTATATATAGACACTGGGTCCCAGGAGTTGCCATAATCTACAGTGTACGTCAAAATTTACTACCATATATAGACACTGGGTCCCAGGAATTGCCATTATCTATATTGGACGTCTAAATTTACTACTATATATAGACACTGGGTCCCAGGAATTGCTAGAATCTACAGTGTACGTCTAAAGTTACTACCATATATAGACACTGGGCCCCAGGAATTGCTAGAATCTACAGTGTACGTCAAAAGTTACCACCATATATAGACACTGGGTCCCAGGAATTGCTAGAATCTACAGTGTACGTCTAAAGTTACCACCATATATAGACACTGGGCCCCAGGAGTTGCCATAATCTACAGTGTACGTCTAAAGTTACCATGATATGTAGACACTGGGTCCCAGGAATTGCTAGAATCTACAGTGTACGTCAAAAGTTACCACCATATATAGACACTGGGTCCCAGGAATTGCTAGAATCTACAGTGTACGTCAAAAGTTACCACCACATATAGACACTGGGTCCCAGGAATTGCTAGAATCTACAGTGTACGTCAAAAGTTACTACCATATATAGACACTGGGTCCCAGGAATTGCTAGAATCTACAGTGTACGTCAAAAGTTACCACCACATATAGACACTGGGTCCCAGGAATTGCTAGAATCTGCAGTGTACGTCAAAAGTTACCACCATATATAGACACTGGGTCCCAGGAATTGCTAGAATCTACAGTGTACGTCAAAAGTTACCACCATATATAGACACTGGGTCCTAGGAATTGCTAGAATCTGCAGTGTACGTCTAAAGTTACTACCATATATAGACACTGGGTCCCAGGAATTGCCATTATCTATATTGGACGTCTAAATTTACTACTATATATAGACACTGGGTCCCAGGAATTGCTAGAATCTACAGTGTACGTCTAAAGTTACTACCATATATAGACACTGGGCCCCAGGAATTGCTAGAATCTACAGTGTACGTCAAAAGTTACCACCATATATAGACACTGGGTCCCAGGAATTGCTAGAATCTACAGTGTACGTCTAAAGTTACCACCATATATAGACACTGGGCCCCAGGAGTTGCCATAATCTACAGTGTACGTCTAAAGTTACCATGATATGTAGACACTGGGTCCCAGGAATTGCTAGAATCTACAGTGTACGTCAAAAGTTACCACCATATATAGACACTGGGTCCCAGGAATTGCTAGAATCTACAGTGTACGTCAAAAGTTACCACCACATATAGACACTGGGTCCCAGGAATTGCTAGAATCTACAGTGTACGTCAAAAGTTACTACCATATATAGACACTGGGTCCCAGGAATTGCTAGAATCTACAGTGTACGTCTAAAGTTACTACCATATATAGACACTGGGTCCCAGGAATTGCTAGAATCTACAGTGTACGTCAAAAGTTACCACCATATATAGACACTGGGTCCCAGGAATTGCTAGAATCTACAGTGTACGTCTAAAGTTACCACCATATATAGACACTGGGCCCCAGGAGTTGCCATAATCTACAGTGTACGTCTAAAGTTACCATGATATGTAGACACTGGGTCCCAGGAATTGCTAGAATCTACAGTGTACGTCAAAAGTTACCACCATATATAGACACTGGGTCCCAGGAATTGCTAGAATCTACAGTGTACGTCAAAAGTTACCACCACATATAGACACTGGGTCCCAGGAATTGCTAGAATCTACAGTGTACGTCAAAAGTTACCACCACATATAGACACTGGGTCCCAGGAATTGCTAGAATCTGCAGTGTACGTCAAAAGTTACCACCATATATAGACACTGGGTCCCAGGAATTGATAGAATCTACAGTGTACGTCAAAAGTTACCACCACATATAGACACTGGGTCCCAGGAATTGCTAGAATCTGCAGTGTACGTCAAAAGTTACCACCATATATAGACACTGGGTCCCAGGAATTGATAGAATCTACAGTGTACGTCAAAAGTTACCACCATATATAGACACTGGGTCCCAGGAATTGATAGAATCTACAGTGTACGTCAAAAGTTACCACCATATATAGACACTGGGTCCTAGGAATTGCTAGAATCTGCAGTGTACGTCTAAAGTTACTACCATATACAGCCACTGGATCCCAGGAATTGTTAGAATCTACAGTGTACGTCAAAAGTTACCACCATATACAGCCACTGGATCCCAGGAAATGCCATAATCTACAGTGTACGTCAAAATTTACTACCATATATAGACACTGGGTCCCAGGAATTGCCATTATCTATATTGGACGTCTAAATTTACTACTATATATAGACACTGGGTCCCAGGAAATGCTAGAATCAACATTGCACGTCCAAAGTTACCACCATATATAAACACTGAGTCCCAGAAACTGCCAGGAATTTATCGATGTTAGGATTCTTAGGTAATTTTCTGTTCCGTTCCAATTATTCCATGGCATTGCTGGTTAGTGGGAACAGCCAAAATATTGCCAAGAAATCCAAAATTTCTACGATCCCTGTGTATAATGCACGATTAATTAAGGATAACTAAGAATTCACTACAAATCTTGACGAACCTACTATGATTGTTTGGCATTATTTTCCTATTCGTGGCGATTCGTGAGACCTGTAGTATAAGTGGAATAAGTATGAGGAAGTAGCCCTAGTATATGGTGTTATGCGGTCCTATGTGAGATGTAAAGAATACGTTACTTGTACAGTGACAAAAAGAACAATGAACAGAATAATGTGTCATCAATTTCATTGCTAATGGATTAGCGAGAGGCTGACAGTAAGTTTTGGTTTTAGATTTAGTTTGTAGACTATCTACAAGAGACACACTTTTGGTCATTAAAGCGACCCCAGCTATTTTGGTGGGGTAAGACCCAAACAATCCACCGGCGCACAGGCAAAAACTCCCCACATTAATACCCTCACTCCGACCGACGCTCGAACCCACGCGATTCGGGTCGATCATTCATAGGAATTACAACTCGGCACCGGCGTAACACAACAATAACCCTAATCATGTTACATTTTGTTCAACACTTATGCTAAATTCTTATCCTTTTGCTTATGTATTATACATATTACATGTTTAGGCAAACCTGCCTATAGAGACAACGCAGCAAACATTATAGATCCTGACTCCCTGTTGGGAGCTATCCTATCAGGATTTACACCTTTTGCCTATGCCGTAAAAGTACATGCTTAATAGGCTAAGAGTTATTAGAATTCGACATTTTTTAAAATGACGATAAACAAAAGAAAAAGAAGACAACGACTTTTAAGGTAGTAGTTGATTCCGACGACGACGACGACGTTGATGATGACACTAACCTTTAATGATGGTCACACGGCGGGCTTCTCCTCCATAACACTGGTCTTTGGCGGCAGCCTCTTCCGAACACTCGCCGGATCGTTCGTCCGTCTGCTCGAAGTGTGCGTGCACGTCATTACTGTGCAGTATAGTCAGGTCAAAGGTCCAAGACCCCGGACTGAGCAGCACCAAAATAGCAATCACTAATATCTTGCAACCCCACATCTTCCTGCAGCTGTGGGCAACAGGGGCTCCACAATATCACTTACCACCTAACTCCAAGGTCCCTGGAATCACAGGGCAACAGTCACACGACGAGGCACAGTTTAGTAATGAGATACTAGATTTATACAAGGCGTATACACACTGCCTCGGTGAAATGATAAACCTGCGCGATGCAGAAAAATACAAGATAAGAAGGGTACACACACTAAGACGCCAGCGTAGGTTTAAACATGCAGAAAAGAACAGTATTTAAAATGATAGCGAACGTAGCAACAACATCATCAATCCGAGACGTACATTCACAAACTTGGGAGTCCTTTTTCCACAACGTCTGGGATCACACATACATAGAGTACACAATAGTTCATTTAGATTTTAACCAACGCTTCGGATAATTCCGACATCCTTCGTTAACCTGTACAGTAGTTATGAGCGTAAGCATAAATTGTTAGAAATTGTTTATGACATGGATTCGGCTCGGCCACAGAGGCCGTTACGGTATGTAGATGTTGACAGGTGTAAATAGATCTAATGTGGATTTACTTAAAATGGATTGGTTTTATCCTCAGAGACACTGCATAAGTGCTCTGACCTACATGTAGATTAGACTAGCGTCGTCTTATGGATGATTCATGTTAATTTTTTATCTATTTTTGTAAACAAACGAAAAGCATAGCTTCTATATACACACACATACTCGACAATCCCCTTGCAATTTATGGACATACCGGTATACTATTACATTGGAAACATCGGAAACGGAACATTGTCGAAATGAAAATTTTCACCCCTATAAGATAATGTCCGAGGGAGTCCAACCAGAAGGTAGGCCCTTTCAATTGGAATTCTTGGACTCCATCACATGTTCTTTTGCAGAAGCATGAGTCTTAAATCCATTGAAATATTTATAGATATTTTATTTAAACAAAAAAATGGAAGTGTTGGTAGATGATGGTGAACCTAGTTATCACAGGAAAGGCATACGTAAACATACACTCCAAAGAGTACAAACATAAAAACCGAGTAAACAAAAGTAAAGGACCACTTGCATGTGGGGAGACTATCCACTAATGTCTCTTATTCTGCATCAAATTAAATCCCATTCAGTATGATTTAAAACATTGTTGCATTACCTGTATTGATCGTACAAACGTGTACAATAAGGTGCATGATTTAGTCATGCATATCGTTCAACACAGGAAAAAATCTGCGGGGGATGACTTTTTAAAAGTTTCATTTCGTGAAGTCAGTAGTACATGTTCTTCATTTTTGTTACTTGGGAATCGTGTAACAGGACATGCTTCTTCTTCTTTGTCTTCTTCTTTGTCTTCGGCTTTTTCTTCTACTTCTGTTGCTGCTAAAATATGATTCTTAATTTTTTTATCATTATTATTATGTCCTGCTAAAAATTTCAGTAAAAGTGCTTTCAAGTCATTGTAAGTATTGTTCATGTTAAACAATGTAAGATTTAAGAAAATCAAACCTTTATTTTTTCAGTTTGATCGTTTGCTTTCACACGAAGGGCCTTACTACCTAGGGTACAGTTTGCACGGGTTTTATAATTTATAACACTCTACACTTCTTAAGATTTTCTGCATTTTAAAGATATTTCTTTACATTAAATCATATGCTTCTAGAATTTGAGCACTTAAACATCAATTATTTGGTATATGAAATAGCTTCCTGTTTCTGTAAGTTCCAATATTTTTGCCTAATATATTAAACAAGAGATCGGTATTGCAATGTTTAAATGTTTACACGACTAAGTTATTTATGGAAAGAGGCAGTACATCGTCAACGGGACATTTTTGTGGCCGTGGCAATCCTTCTCCATCCTGTCCCATTAAAAATCATGTTCGTCTGATGCGTATGTAATTATTTTCTCGTTGTTTATCATTCTAAACTTTATATATTATAAGTATGGGTAAATATCATGTTATTTGTCTTTATTCCACGTATTAACAGTTATACTTCGTTATCGTTATCAATAGTGGAATTCATTCTCTATTAATCCTGAATTACTTTTTTTCCAAATTCTGTTTTCCCTGGGCTTGTTACTTATCCTCCCTTCTCTGTTCGACCGGCCGCAATAGCTCAGGTGTTAGAGCGTCGGCTTGCGGTTCGGGAGGTCGTGGGTTCGAACCCCGGCCGGGTCAAACCAAAGACTTTAAAGTTGGTAGTAGTGACTTCCCTCCTAACGCTCCGGGCTAAGGGGACAGCATTCCGCCTGACTCGTCTATGTTAGTATAATGGACCGGCCGGGTTCAGTCCCTGGGTACCTCATAAGTGCCCCAGTGCTATAATGATAGAAATGTCGCTTGGCAGTATCGGCAAAAATGCCGGCTAGTCCCTTCCCTAGTCCCTTCTCCGTTCCAAAATCACGTGAGTCGAGTCTTAATCTAGTGAGTGCAATTCTAAATTTCGTTTCTGTTATGAAATCTAAATACTTTTTTGAATTTAAATGTGTGCTTGAATAAACAATATTTTGTTACGACCAGTGTCGCTATTAAAGATTTATTGATAAAATGGCACATTTACTAAACGACGAAATGGTGAAACAGAAAGAACAAACCGGCAACAAACTAGTACAATAATGTTTTATTGTAATAAATAATTAAATCTATTGCGTAACAAAATAATAACAAATATATCGGACAAAATTTGAGAATGCAAAATAAATGTTAGCTTACAGTTCGTCCCTTTAGGAGGTGTCCCTTTAACAGTCCAATTAATAATCCAACGTCAAATAATCCTGAAGAGTTTTTGGTAGAATGTCCTCGTAGATACGCACAGTTGAAATAATCTGAGGGTAGAACAATGCACGAATGTAATTAATACAATTCCAAATCCAACACGTTAATATTTATATCAATGTAGAATATAATAAGTCCACGTATTTCCAACACAGAAAGATTTAATATAGAAGCTGCAAGGATTTCCAAACTATATGTCCAAACTTAAACTTAAATCGGCTAAGCAAGCCATTATATAGACCCAAAGAATTTCTAGAACGCAGAAGTCTCCAGAACATTCACGAAACCCAGTTAAAATAAAAATAAACAAATGAATTTCCTAGCATGATCCTTTTCTTTCTAGCTGATACGCGAATGCTACGTCATGCGTAATACGTCATTAATACTACACCGGAAACAACCACTTAACCTGACTAACGTAACCTTAAACGCTGATGTACTACTGTACATAACAATGTTTATATGAGACTTGAATTTTTATTACTTGAATGTCAGTATTGATTATACAAATCTAAAACACGTTGTTAAATCGATGTAACATTAATAAATATGATTATGCCACGTATATTAAAGGCCACAGTCTTGGACGCCTAATTTCTTTTCTTGTGATCTCGACCATTTCCTTGATCCGCTTTTAGCTTGCATGTGAATATCTTTGTCCTGGGCCTTTTCAGAGTTTGGTAAATGTTGCAATGCTCATAGGACTTTGTTATTTTTTCTTGAATGAATTTGATTCTTTGTTTGTAGTTACCAATTTGATCCAACACGTTATCCCCAATACTCTTTGAATTTTGAATGTATTTTCTCTATCTCACTATATATTGTTTTTATATTTGTACAACTTTTTGTAAATAACAGTTTGAGACAGAATTAAATTAGTTAATTTCTGTATAGGGACCAAAATTTTTATTTTTTTATTTACGTTTTTTAGCTTCCAAGTGTTACAGTAACATTATATACAGGGCGGATCCAGAAATTTTGGTTGGGGCGGGGGTTATGAACCCGGATCATTCAACTTTATCGCAGTTAATACTTGATATCGTACATAAACAGTAACGGACCCTTACTTTGACCTAAGCTGTCAACAGACAAAATTAATTACAAAAGCTTAATATTTTAAAGCTTACGTGTATGTGTTTCCACAACGCTACTCTTTTTCTGGTTACTGGTGGGTGATGAATCACCCATTTTCACCCCGGATCCATCTCTGAGAAGTATGTCTTCCCGCTTCGAAGATTATAACTAGTTCTATTTACCTTTGTTTTCATATTTCAATTGTTACAGTAATATTCTATATCATTTAGCATTGGTTGTAATAACAACGTCGTCAGCAGAGCATTGTAAGAAGTGTGATATCGATGTTTATTTTGAATTTTGTTGTTTGTGCCATTAATTATGGAAAGAGTAAGCACAGTAAACTGCTAACCGGATCACCATGCTTTACCCCGACATTTGATGTGTTATAGTTTGAACCATTGTAATCAATTGTTGACCTAACCACAGAGTACAGAGATTGTATGGCCTTGACATACCTATAGTTTACAGTTTAATCTAAAAATTAACGCCATAAGAAATTTCTTTATATGTTATCAAACATTTTTTCTTAACTAATCTAATCTAATCTAATTTTCAAATCTAAATAATTTTCTAATCTCTTCTTTTCTAATTTTATGTCTCTTTTTTGTGTGTAATAAACACTAGTTTGTTTTCATTGTTCCTTATTCTAAGATATGTATTTCGTGCCCTATTAAAACGCTTGATTGCCTTAAAACATTGTTAAGTACACCGTGGCTTATTTATTTTGGTATGTGCAAATAGTTTTTCAAAACTATTTAACGCGTGTTCTTGCATAAAAGAAATGAACATTTCTACTGACGTGTTAAAGTGCTAGTACAAGGCAGAAAATGTTATCACCCTTCTAGACAATGAATCGAAACATGTGGCGACTCGCCACTGCCAGCTTCCGCCGAAACTATGGGAATAAATTAAAAAAACAAACTAGGCATATGAGTCAAAGCGATCAGCACATTTAAGCGATTAAATGTTTTGGCTGTTTAATGATCGATGGTTCTAGTTTTAATACATATTAGACCAGTGTTGTTGGACATACCTGGATGATTGGCCTAATTTTTTTTCAGTTTCAAGTGCGTCACTGACATATTTCTTTGTTTTATTACCTGTTCTACTTACCCGATTCTGTTCACATAATGTTCTTTTGAGAGAAGAATATTTACGGCTACTTCAAAAGGCAAAATAAAACAAAAGAAGAGAAGATTCTTGAATTTGTGATTATGACTTTAACAATCATGAATTTTGTATGTTATTAATTAATTGTCTATTGGTTTACTGTATTATTAAAAGCAATTAATTTAATTAATAAAATCATTATCGGGAATGCCTACTGTAATAAAGACATTCACATAATGGAAACATGTTCCAAACTGTCAATTCCGTTACACGTCGTCATCTTCTTTACTTTACATTCAACGATGAAAATATACAAAACTGCCTCTTACCGCGGCTATTATCCACCACTGCAAAATGACAACGGACCACAACACATTAACACTAACATATCTTCTGCAGCGTGTCAACCTTTTTACGTATTTTTGTTATCCTTTACTGATTTAATTTTAAAGGAATTTGAAAACAACTAATGGACAGATCATTACTAAATATGATTTCTCTTATTGGCAAACCTTTAAGCGCACTAAACATTGTCTCCAGTTGTAAGAAGATTTCTCCAAGTTTTACAAATAAAACCGCATTTAACGCAACGGTACATAGTAAGATCTCTAGCGTCCCGGTTCATCGGAGAAAAAAACCTGTGACTCCAAACACACGATACCCTCGACTACACTTTCTTACTACGCTATAAAACTAGGAGCATCAGTACTTTAAACATCCTTTAGTAGTAAACATCACGCATCATTGACATCGATTTGACATAAACGTGTTGTTTTCTTTCTTTGTATTATATAAACATCGTTTATCATTACTCTTGTTTGTCTTAAGTTACAATATTAATGAACATTAATTTTCATCTTTACAACAAATTATGTTAAACAAGTATGTACAAGCATTAACAATCATGACGGTATGACGCGCCTGACCTTATTCCAATAAGAATTTATGAAGACAAAGTCCTATAAGCATTGCAACATATACAAAAATTGAAACGACACAGGACCAAGGTATTCACATGCACGCCAAATGTAAAAGTGATAACAAATCTGTGATGAGTCATTTAACAATAAGAGCAAATGGGTCATTTGGATTATACATTATGGACTTTCATTTCTTCAGGAAGTACAGTAATACCTCCACAAAAGGTCCATTTAAGCAAAAAAACCTCTCAGCATCCAAGCCACAAAGCGGCTAATAGTATGGATGTCGTTTAGAAAAAACAAACTAATAATAAATGGGGACGAATGGTGATGAGAAGTTTCATTTACAAATATACAAATCGGGTGTGTATATTGTAGTTCGTAACGATCTGCTAAATTTGGGACATGTAGCAAATTCTGCTAATGTCACGTAATGTTACTTGTCCATGTTTGAAGGCATGGATCCAGCAGTTGTTTAACCTGGTTGAAAGGCGTGTATCCGTACAACTTCCCCACCAAATACACGCACACACACGCACACGCGCGCACGCAGAGAGAGAGAGAGAGAGAGAGAGAGAGAGAGAGAGAGAGAGAGAGAGAGAGAGGAGGAGGATAGTTTTCACTATGTTCGTATCGTGGCGAATGGGGGTTATTCTCCAGGGGAATGCCTTATCACAGACTACTGCTTTACGTCAAAAGAGAAGAACCCTAGATCAGAATCTATCCGCAGCGTTTCGGACAATATCCCTGATGAATATTAAAGTAAAAATATTCTCTGTTCTAGCCAAGGGACTGGGTTTCTATTTATTCTCTTACAACTACATTAATAAAGCGGCCCAGAGAGGCGATACGTCGGGGTTTTCTGGTTGTCTTAAAACAGCATCAACACAGCTTATTAAGGAGGCACAGATCAACAAAAAATCTCTTGGTGGGGCATTAAGTCTGGGCCAAGGCTTACGGATCCATCGCAAATAACCTGTTACACGATGCAACCTGCATCAAGACCCAGCGATTAGATCTCCAAGTTGACTTATACTGGGAAAGGTTTCAAGGCCTGATGTGACCCTGATCCTGTCCCTATTCCAGTGGCCTAGTAAAGGAGGTGGTGAAAGGAGAGGGCGGGGTGGCGGCGTGTCGGATAAACCTAGGTTTATGAGACTAGCGGTCGTGAAATAGAAGTGAAGTATAAAATACTCGAAGGGTAAGGATTTAAAAAAACAACAACTATCGATCGAGAAAATTAACATACAATGCTATACCTGTTAATCAAATAAGGGAGACAGATGTAACAGGGAAGACGTAATAACACGCAATCATTTTCGCGATTCAAACACGTACTACAAAATCTTCACTTCTGGTGGTATCTGTAATACGACGCCTTAGCCAACGGAGCTAGTCTTTCAAGAAATTCTATAGCACTGTTTAAAAGAAAAGGAAGCTAACGGTAATTTTTGTCATGAAGATTGACAAAAAAGGAATATATGCACTGTAAAAGATAATGGCATTTTCTATATCACAGCAACACAATGCATTATAGGCTATAAGTACAATGTCTACGTCTTTTCTCCCATGTAGGCTGACTTGTCATTCCTCTTTTTCGATTAACCTCCATCCTTCTGAAGTGGGTCAGCGTCACGATGTCCTTGAAGTTGGCAGCCTAGCAACCTAGCAGCCTGAATTTGGCAGCCTAGCAGCCGGAAGTTGGCAGCCTAGCAGCCTGAAGTTGGAAGCCTAGCAGCCAAGCAGCCTAAACTTACCAATTGATGTAAAAATTTTTGGAACTGCCCGAAATGCATTATAATCACTTTTTAAGGACACTAGAAGCTCATTTGCTATTAAATTAGACTTATTTGCATCCGATTTGTTTTCGCTTGTGAAATTGGAAGAAATTCTGAAACGGTCTGAAATGCATTATAATCACTTTCTTACGACAATACAAGCGTATAAGATATCAAACGAACCTTGAAACATCAAAAATTCACATTATCTCTACGCTGCTGGAATGTGAAGCTAGCAGCCAAGCAGCCTAGCATCCTAGCAGCATAAACTTACCGATTGATGTAAAAAAAATCGGAACTGCCCGAAATGCATTATAATCACTTTTTAAGGACACTAGAAGCTCATTTGCAATAAGATCAGCCTTATTTCCATCCGATTCTTTTTCGCTTTGTGAAATTTGAAGAAATTCTGAAACTGTTTAAATTGCATTTAAATCACTTTCTTGCGACAATACAAGCTTAAAAGATATGAAACGAACCTTAAAACATTAAAAATTCACATAATCGCTAGGCTGCTGGAATGTGAAGGTTGCAGCCTAACATCCTGGCAGCCTAAACTTACCGAGCCGTTCCAGAATTTCTTAAAATTAGCAAATGAGCTTCTAGTGTCCTTAAAAAGTGATTATAATGCATTTCGGGCCGTTTCGAAATTTCTTACATCAATCGGTAAGTCGAGGCTGCTAGGCTGCAAGGCTGCCATCTTCAGGCTGCTAGGCTGCAAACTTTACGGACATCAGCGTCACGTTATATTTCGAAAGCCGTGATCTCCTGGGCAGTGATTATGTGATATCAGTGTGCATCTTGCGTAAATGAAGCTAAAATTAACTTTTTTTTTAACTGGATGACATGGACCAAAACCATAGCTTTCAAGCTCCGGAGTTGAGTAGGCGTAAAAATGGGTTGAAATATAACCGCATATCGTGTGAAATCCATCCGAGACCGATCAGTAAAGATAATAGAAACGAGGGTGCATAGGATTTTGTGAAGACTAAACTAAACAAGAAAAGTCTGATGCGATCAAAGGCGACGCAAATTCTGGAACAGGTAAACAGGTTAAAGCAATATGGGAGCACTAAACAAAGGCATATTTGATGATTTTTTATTTGAAGATTTTCAGTATAACCGAAGGACGTACCGAAGAGCATTCCTATCTACTTCCGTATGTATGGGCGCAGAGTCTCCATTTACATTTATGTTAAAGGTTTACAATTTTTTATATAAAAAACAACAAATAAAACAAAAACGCTCGTTTTGCTTTGTTTGCATAAAAGTTACAGACACACAAAATAAATAAAAGAACGCCGTTTACCGAAGTAGGTACCGTTTTTCATCAGGGTTAGAAGGGGTGGTAAGCGCGTGCACCGGAAGTACTCCCACTGACATTTTTATTAATTTATCTATTTATTTATTGTTGTTGATTTTTATGGTATATTCTTTTGTTTTGTGACTATATTTGCTATAATTAAGATAATCTCATGAAATTTGGTGCAAAGTTATGCTGAAATATTGTAGAACTATAAAAATGCAAAATAACTGCACTCCTATGCGAAATAAATGACTGATCCATTTAGACCGGAACTGTGCGGGTATACTATGCACAAATTACGTTATATGTTTTCAGGGGATGATAACCGTCTTCGCGACAAATTACTTTTCTTCGCAGATGCCCTGTTATGTGATAATGCATTGGTCTTTCTTACAATATATAGTTTTTGGAGTTCCTACAGAAACGGTTTGCTGCTAAATTGCTTCTAAAGTTGTGACATTTATTATAGAGTAAAGAACAAATTCATTTAGTGTCATGTAACCTAGAATGTCTGCAAATTAAACTTTCCCCAGATGCAAATTTCAGTGAGCATTCCATACATCGACCTCGTGCTCCAGCGCGTGCCAATTATGGCCAAACAATAAAACGAATAAGATTTGAACGAAAGTTGCCAAACAAACAGTATACCATTAAAGTTTTCTTCTCTCGATAATGTCTGAGGAATGTTTACATTGGAACAATAAACTGTTTTTTGAATATTACGTTTAATCATATAGAGCACTTTTACATTGACACAGACATCAACGCACACAAGCATGATCCTTGATCTAGACCTCTTTACATGCAGTTGGGTTAAAATGAAGGACACTTGACAAAGATTTTCTTACGCTTCAGCCCACCACATGCACAAACCTGACAAATCCACTGAAGTTGCAACGAAGTCCAAGTCAAGCTTCAGCATACGGAGCACAGACATGACAGAGGCAGAGACAACATCCACTTCACGGATCAGAAGCGCTACCCCCTTGTTAATTATATTTATGTAGCTTAGCTCAGCAGAACATTGGGTTTGATATTGGTTGTGTAATAACTAAAAAGCAACACAACAACAGCTCTATGGGATATTCTAAAAAGTGTTGAAGAATAGTAAGGAAATGCCTTATGTTTACAAACACGTGATGATGTAGGAAATACCTTATGTTTACAAACAGTTGATGATATAGCAAATACCTTATGTTTACAAACAGTTGATGATGAAGCAAATACCTTATGTTTACAAACAGTTGATGATGAAGCAAATACCTTACATTTACAAACAGTTGATGATGTAGCAAATACCTTACATTTACAAACAGTGATGTGGCAAATACCTTATGTTTACAAACAGATGATGATGTAGCAAATACCTTATGTTTACAAACAGATGATGATGTAGCAAATACCTTATGTTTACAAACAGATGATGATGTAGCAAATACCTTATGTTTACAAACAGTTGATGATGAAGCAAATACCTTATGTTTACAAACAGTTGATGATGAAGCAAATACCTTACATTTACAAACAGTTGATGATGTAGCAAATACCTTATGTTTACAAACAGTTGATGATGAAGCAAATACCTTATGTTTACAAACAGTTGATGATGAAGCAAATACCTTACATTTACAAACAGTTGATGATATAGCAAATACCTTATGTTTACAAACAGTTGATGATGAAGCAAATACCTTATGTTTACAAACAGATGATGATATAGCAAATACCTTATGTTTACAAACAGTTGATGATGTAGCAAATACCTTATGTTTATAAACAGTTGATGATGTAGCAAATACCTTATGTTTACAAACAGTTGTTGATGTAGCAAATACCTTATGTTTACAAACAGTTGATGATGTAGCAAATACCTTATGTTTACAAACAGATGATGATGTAGCAAATACCTTATGTTTACAAACAGTTGATGATGTAGCAAATACCTTATGTTTACAAACAGTTGATGATGGAGCAAATACCTTATGTTTACAAACAGTTGATGATGTAGTTGAACATTTTGATGTTAAAACTTTCTCTTACTTTTTGACAGATGTTGCTCCCACCCTGGCAAGGATTACAGTGCTGACAGCTTCAGGTGAACATGTTACAAATCCTTGAACTTAAATAACCATTGTCACCATTTAAAATGAGCATGTTGATGAAGAAAATTCAAAATTCCAAACAGTTTACATTACAATTATATCTATTTTCTTTTATTTTGCTTATACTGTTACTTTGTTTAATGATAATACGTTACCTATATAAACATATTGCAAATCATATAGTGTTGGTGACAGTATTGAAATGGAAGTTGTAACGCACAGTTGCACATATATGCCTAAAGAAACAGATAACACCGTACATGTTTAAATGCACTAAATTAAATCATTCCTGGCGAGAGCCTCGTGTTTGTTTCTGCCTCGTGTTTTGTTTCTGTTGTGTTGACTAAGACCTTTTTGTGCCTTCTGCAGGTAACTGGATGCAATACGAATTGTTAAAATATATCTTTATTCATTACTCTATGCAACTAATTCCATGTTTATTCTCCTATCCTCATATTTTGTCATTTATTCTTATACGCACTACATTAAAACATTGCTGGCTAGAGCCTCATCTTTGTTTCTGTTGTCTTGAATGAGACATTTTTGTGCCTTCTGCAGGCCCCAAAAGACGAACCAAAGAAAAGGGTAACATTCATATCTAACAAGGGAAGTGGTATGTTTTGTGTTTTTGTTTACTAGATGTTTGTACAAGTGTGTGTATGTGAACAAGAAAACCTCAACTTCTTTTTTTACATTTTATTATAGGTAAGATGCCTCTCATTGTGAGCTCATTGTTTTTCTCATTCTCATCGCAAACAGTTGGAAAAAGAAGGGCATCCAGACAGATTACACTTCCACTTTTTGAAATCAGCCCCCAAACCAGAGTAAGGTTGAGCGAGCCTCTTCCGATTTCCGAAATCTACCCCAAAACCAGAGCAAGACTGAGCAATCAACATAGAAAGAGTTTTAAAAAAAATATTAAGAACTTTATTTATTTCATGGTAGTGATTATTTCTAAATTTCAGTCTAGTACGTTTATTTTTTTAATTAGAGTATGAATAATGCCATAGTATAATTGCTATTAGTGACACTCCTAGTCAAAACCTATTTTAATTTAATATTTTACCCAAAACGTTTATAGGAATCATCATTATAATCATCAAGAGTATTTTAGGAACCATCACCATCATCACCAAGAGTATGAGTATGTATACTCATCTTGAAAAGAATCCCAATATTGACCCCAAGGTAGAGATTGAGAGTGGTGATCACCAGGAAACCTCTCCCCCAGTCCCCAGATACAATCTCAGACCTCGGAGAGTTGAGACTCTTTACACCGCGCTCAAATAGCATGAACAATCTGTGTTTTATATTGTTTTTTATGGAATAACCATTTTCATAAATGTTTGCTTAATCTTCAAAACTACATAGTTATTTAAACATTCTACATCATCCAAGAGTTATTAAAACATTCTAATTCATCCAAGAGTCACAATTCCTTGATTAGGTTTGACATGAAGTTCGTCACTCTGTCTGTTAATATGGAGCTGGGACATCCATACCGACAGATACTTCAATGTACACCTTCCATGCAACCTCTCGAGTCTCCATTGTATGTATTGGCAAAGTTTAGGGCCATTTAGTGAAGGAATCCGCTATGAGCAGGATGTACCCGTATCCTTCTTCCGTTTTAGGCAGTGGTCCCAAGATGTCTATGTGTACTCGAGAAAATACATCACCAATAGGCGAGGGTTGTAACGCTGCTCTATGATGATGTGTATGTCGCTTTGATTGTTGACATAGTTCACAGGGCTGACAGTAGATTTTAGTGTCCTTATACATTGAGAGCCAGACAAATTTGGAGCGTATTGCTTTATATGTCTTTTCTTTTCCATAATGTCCGCCTACAAGCATATCATGGTATGATTTTAAAACAGCATCCCTCAATGAATGTGGTACAGCCAATATTTGATATCTGTCCATTTGTGTCCATTTGTCCTTGGATTGTAAAAGTGATAGAGGATGTCACCATCAAGTTCATAGTAGTGTGCTTCAGCCACTATTCTGTTAGCTTGAGCTCTGTCCTCTGGTACCATTTCACCGTCTTTGTACTCAACCATTTCTGTAAAGTCTTCATCCTTCTTTTGAAGTTCCTTCAAATCCTCCTGAGTTAAGACGTTCTGCTCCATAAACTTGCTCAAATGTTTTTACAGCATTTATCATGGCCGTCAAGGTATCCTGTTTGTCGGTCTTTCGACAATGAATTTATTCTCGGACATTCAGTATGAGAGAACTGTAATGTATATTTGGTGTATTGTGGTTTCTCTTGAACATTCGAGATAAAGCAAACTTGTGGATCTATCGGTAGATCGTCGGCATCTGATACATCTTCTTCAGGAACAGATGGATATGTTCTCCGAGAAAGTGCATCAGCATTAGAATGCCGCTTCTCTGCCTTGTATACAATATCATATTGATAGCCCTGGACTGGAGGAACACAGCTCACCTTCCTAACCTACCAGGCGACTTATTTTCCTGGAGTATCCTCAGCGCAATATTATCTGTATAAAGTCTAAATGGTCGGTTTGCTAAATATGTGTGAAAATGTCGTATTCCTTCGACTAGAGCTAAACCTTCCAAATCGCTGATTCCCCAGTTCTTCCCGACTGATCTAAGAGTTCTAGCTGCATAAGCGATTACTCTCTCTCCCTACGCTTATCATCATTCTGACTGAGGACATAACCTATAGCTAGCTTTGACGCATCCGTAAAAAGCATCAACTGTTTGCTGAAGTCTGGGAATGCTAAAATAGGTGCTTCTGTTAACCTTGTTTTTAGATCAACAAATGCAATCTGACATTCCTCAGTCCACTTAAATTGAGACTCCTTTCTAAGCAAGTTGGTTAGAGGTTTGGCTATGCTTGCAAAACCTTTCACAAATCTCCTGTAATAATTTGCTGACCCTAGAAATGACAGAACTGAGGTTTGATCCTTGGGCTCAGGACATGTTAAATCCGATATATTTTCTGGGTCGACACTGATTCCTTCCTGAGAGAACTTGTGATCTAGAAACTTAACCTCCTTTGCAGCAAAGGTACATTTGCTCGGCTTAAGTTTTAAATTAGTTTTGCGAAACCTGTCAAAAATCTCTTCCAGGTGACCCAAATGGTCATTGAAGTCCTTACTGTGAATGAGGCAGTCATCTATGTAAAAAAATGGTATACTTTTAATTTATTCCACGAGGCACCTTATTCATGACCATACTGAATGCAGTAGCACTGTTCATGAGACCTGAAGAAAGACGATTGAATTCATACACGTGTTCATATATGTATATAAGTTCATTGTTTCTGTTTTAACTCCCGATGCAGGTGCTTACTGTAAGTTGTTTCACTTTGACGGGATATTGTTATTTACACTGTTTGTTTGCTAGAAAAACCTTCAGGAAGTGCGAGGTTGGAGCGCTCCACAAACCAGGTTTAAGCACCCCAATCGGCCCTTTTGCCGATTGACCGTTCCAAGGCGGTAGCTGATGGTTTTTCTTTATGTGTGTTATGTCTCGTCTCTGTGTTTTTGTCACCTTTACATTTACCTTGTTTGCCTTTGTCTACTGGTAGATAAAATTGAATGTGAAAATTTTGATAGGACCTTTTCTTATTTACCTATGGATACCTGTCTTATGTTTAGTTTCAGGATCTAATGGTTTTTGGAAGTAACCTTGTGTCATATCCAGTACAGAATACAGCCCTGACTTTGATTGACCTTAGGAATCGATCACATCTATCTTGAAAATGTTTGATGGGAAAGTTAATTGGCTTAGTTACATTATTTACCCCGCGGTAGTCAATTGCAAACCGGTAACCACCTGACTTTTTTTAGACCAGAACTACTGGACTCTGCCGAGAGTAGTGGATTGGCTAATGATACCATGTTCCTTTAGATCTTTGATTTGCCTTTCAATTTCTCGTTTTATGTCAGGGGTAGTTCTTAAACTTATTCCCATTGACTGCGCTATATCAATATATTTTTGACTGTCATTTGACCTATGTTGTCGTTCCTTTGACCTTTCTTGTTCCCAGTTCTCATTAATATTGTTCCTATCAATATGGTCAACTCAAGCTACTGGTTCATGCCTTTTTAAATGTATTGGGAGTTGGGTTCATAATTTGTATGCATCCAATCCCGTTCTTTTCAATAAAAACAGCTCTAGCATCTATTGCTTGATTCTTGGTGGGTAAGGTTCTTAGAGGATCTATCACAGAAGTACCTGTACCATTCTTGTTTTTAACTCTGATACAGGCAATACTACATTATTGAGGTGGTATGCTTATCTTGTTAATTAATCTTGCTTTGTGTGGAGAGGAAACAATATTGACAAGTACTAAACCTCCTTGAATTTCTAATGTATCATTCCCAAAGTCAACCCAAGCTTTCTGTTCTTTTAAGAAATCTCTGCCCAAAATGACTGACTCATTAAGATGTTTAAACACATAGAAAGTTTGCATTAATGTTAGTCTACAGATTGTTACTGGAACTGTTATCTTTCCAATGATCGGAATAGAGGCACAACTGACAGACTTGGCATTTTTAATATCAGTCGTTTGAAGGACATGTTCCTTATCTAACCCTGACTTTCTGTACACACTTAAAGTAATGCATGATATTGAGGCACCACTATCAATCATAGCTGCAGTGGAGTATTTATTCAAATGTGACACCAATTAAGCAATTTTCTTCCCCAATTTTGAAATATTTTCCAATTTTTGGACTTCTTGGTTTTATATTGACCCGCCCATCCCAATATGATTGAGGGACAAGCCAAAATTCCTATTTATTACTCTTGTAATGCGCTTTAGCAATATGCCCCCTTTGCTTGCATGTATGGCATATGGCAATATTGTGTCTACAATATGACGGGAAAATGATTGTACTCACCACAGTGTACACAAGCTGGGTCTCCTGCCTTCTATGCATGGTATCTCCGGGGTTGCCTAGTTTCCAATCTTCACCTCCTCCATGGTTTGTGGTTGCTGCATTCTTAAGTGCCTTTGAATGTTTTTATTGAGGTCTCGTATTGCCTGGTCAACAATGTCTTGTTCACACTTTCCGAGACCTCGGCCACATGTGTTGACATACTCAATGAACTCCTCCACTTTTGAATTTCCTGCCTTGCATCACAGAATCTGTTGTAGAGAACAGACCGGTCATCTTCCTTTACATATCTCCACTGGAAAGCTTTCTTTCAGTTCTTGCCAGTTTTCCTTGGTTTCTTTGGTTAAATCTAGATACCAGTTCTGCGATTCCTTTGGCAATGCTATGGCAAACTGTAAGCATATGTCTTCGCTGCTTAGTTTCCTTGATGTTGTTATTCTATCAAAAGTCTCTAAAAAGAATTATACATTTCCTCCATTTTCAAACTTTTGTATTTCCATTTTGGTCACCCTACCTTATGGCATTTTACTTCTCACATGTTGTTTTGAAACTATGTCCACCTCGCTTATCCAGTGAAAGGTCCTTTGTCGATACCCGTCATTCTTCCACCATTTGTCACCCGGCGGTATTACAATGTTTATGTTTTATATGGAGGATGTAGTAATTACAGCAGTCCAAACTTTGCAATTTCAATTATCCTTTATTTGTTCGGCAAATTGATTGGCTTAATATTCTTATTTCTAGACAGTTCAGCACTGTCTCTCTTCTAATCTTCACTTTCTTTCATTCCATCAATAAATTTCTTATAACTTTTCCTCTATGTTCTATCTCAATCCTCCTCTCTCCGATCTGCATTTCTCTCCTCTTCTGCATCTGATAACTCCCTGTCCAAATCTTACATTTTCCTTCTATATTAAGCCACACCCACTTGTCACATTCTACCAATTAGCACAATCATTAATCTCTCTCATCCATTGGTTCATACATGCTATCATTCTCCAATCGCACCCTGCTTCATAAGTCTCTCATACTCCAGCTTGGCACTCAGCTTGGCACTAAACTCTAAATACCCATTGTAGGGATTAACTCTGGCTTTGTTACATCAATGCCATTAACGGTAGATTTTAACTGTGACCAAATTTACTATGCTAATAAAGATACTTGGTCCAGACATTAGCAGGAAGTCGGTATCTTTTGATCTGGATTAGTTATTTAGTTTTAAGAACGTTAGTTTAACAGCATCACCATAAAACAACATACCTCATTCTCCATAGATTTGCACTTTTCACAGCAGAGTGTCAATAGTTCAACAAGTTGCATCAATGGCGTCTCCATTTTTTAGATGTTACTGATTCTTTGAAAAAAATCAAGAATGAGTGCTTGCTTCAGAAACGGGCGAGTATAAATAGTGATTCCTTGCGGGGTGCAGCCTTTTTTAAATTAGATGGTCAACATTTTTTTCTGAAACAACATTTTTACCAAAGGGACAGCCTCCCTTACTTGCACTATGGTATGTCTGGCTATACAGTTTCAAAACATTGTAAAGCAGCAGCATCGAACACCAGAAAATTCAGGTAAAAAAACCCAACCGACCTACTGTATTCACTAATTAATAAAATGCTCTTTTTGATTCCTTGTAATTTACACGTGGTTGTGCATTGTGGTCTTATATGTTTTCAGTGGAAATGAAAAAGTGTCACTTTTGAAATCAACATGTTAAAGGTCGCTTTTCTCCGATCACAAATCATAACTGTTATTATATTTATAAGTGACAAAACGAGATTCATTCTTAATGTGCTACACAAATTCTATAAGTTTCAATATACTAAAAGTATTTTTATTCTTTTTCTCAAGTCTGCGAAGGTTTCTTTAATAACTCACCTTTTCATAATCGTGTAACCGTTGCCATTAATCAGTCTCTTTAACAGCCCAACTATTAACCCTTAAAGTAATAGTATGACTTTAACAATAAATTAGTTAATATTCATCTTTTGACAGTTTACTGTATTATAATATCAACCCGTTTCCATCTTAATTATAGTCGCTGTAACCAAATTGCTGTGTATTGTGATTAATAAAGTAAACGTGAGCGATAAAGGTTAATCAAGGTTAAACCTTGGCGTTCTGGTCACATTTTCAGATTGATACAATTTGTGTTCTTTTAGATTTCTAATAACCATTAAAATCTAAAACATTCAGTTAAAATTATTAACAACGTGTATTGAAACGTTTTCAGTGAGAAGGCTTTACTTGATGTTGGATCAGACGATATAAACTACTATCAGTAGATATTGTAAACCAAATTTAACTCAGCATTTTCAAGATATTTTTGGACCATCAACTAAGCGTTTGTGCACACATCTTCAAACCTCTGTTGTGTTCCAGTACAGTATTAGCTAAGGAAAATATAACTATATAGTTTAACAACAAGCAACATTTCTTCCAATAAACATATATACTTTATAAATAAATATTTCCAAGTAAGTGCACTTTCCGCTTAGCATATTATAGATGTGTTTAAATGTGTGAAACAGCAACATTGTTTGAGTCAGCGAAGACTTCACATTGCTACACATGGTTCTTCCTACAGCTGCAGATCACTAAATTATGAAACCATTATCAACTTAGCAATATATTTTCCCTTTCCTCCTTTTTGCAGCTAGATAGATAATTATGTAAAGCCTGTGTTATTACTTAAAACGGAGTACGGACAAAATCCTTCCAGAGCAAAATTCCTTCTGTTACTTTCAGCAAAGGCGAACCCTTCCATAGAATGTTCAATGACTGTAAACTCCCCCTTGTAAATTTTCTACATTTTTGCAATATTGTTTATTTGGTTCACAGAGTAAAGTCTCCTAATAATATGATATTATCAGCTTTTTTGTTATAAGATTCCAATTTCGAGGTATATTTTTATTAATTTACGGAAGAGATTTTGTCTGCTTTTGTTAAATTTTAGGTTTTGTCCGCCTATGCTACAAGGAACGGAAGGGATTTTGTCATGGAGGGATTTTGTCATGGAGGGATTTTTGTCATACAAATGCCAACAACTATTGCCACTGTTTGTGTTTTTATTTTGCTTGGTTGTAACTTTAAATTGCAATTTTGCTCTATGCTATATCAGCATCAATCTCAAAGTGGTGATATTTTCAAAATTCACAAAAATCCACTTCTTATTAAAAAACAAACAAACAACTTCTTGTTCGCATTTTTGTTTATTACATTTTGTTATGACATGAAAAAAATAACTGTGCGGGTACACAATGCAAAAATTATGGTGTATGTTTTCAGTAGCGGATAAACGTCCTTGCAACACGTAACTTTTCTTCGCAGAGGCCCTTTTAATTGCACTCATTCAGTATTATATAGTTTTGTGGCTCCCAAAAAAAACGGTTCGCTGTTAAATTGCTTCCAACTTTTTGACATTTACTATATAGTAGAGAAGAAATTCATTTAGTGTCGTGTAATCTATAAAAGTCCGCAAAACAAACTCTCGATAGGCTGATTTCTGGCATCGTCAGTAAAGTGCTTTTCGAGATGGCAGTGGTTACTGTAGGATAGCGAAACGTAACTGGCGTGAAGGGCGTGCAGCTTTGCAAACAGCAAAATTGTATTTGTTATTTCTGAAATACATCGCATCGAACAATTATTGTCATTGTAGCGACTTCCAGCTGTTTTGGTGGCGGTGGAAGAAGACCCCAGAAAATATGTCTGGCTGGAAATGCAGGACAGCTGGAAGACCTTCCCATATTAAGGGCTTCGCCCCACACGGGACTCGAACCCCCACGGAGGCTAAACAATCAGACGAGTAAGAAATCGGCAACACGGGCGCCTTTTGGGTGAATTTTGTTTTATTGTAAGCATTATCATTATGCCACTTTAAATAGCTGCTGGACAAAAATCACTTTTAAAATAATCACTTGCTTGTTGCATGCGAAGTCAGATTTTTTAAGACAATGAAATAAATATTAGAATAATGTCGAATAGGAAGTTAAACAGAATATCGATTTCTTTCCATTTTGTTTATTTAGCATATCTTTACAATTTCCCTAATATAACATACAATTTTTAAATAAAGAAAAACTAAAACAATGCTAATTTTTAAAGAACAAACAAGCGGGTCATGATGACCCTATATTGTTCACCCGAGTACCGTAGATATTTAGCCCTTATAGCTATGCTTTTAGACAGATGAAAGTTCTTTGAACAGACTTCATTCAAGGCCACCAAAGGAATGCATAAACCAAATATCAAAGCTCTAGCTTTTGTGGTTGCTGACAAAAGATTGTCAAGCTTTTCATATATAACCAAATAGGGAAAATGGTCACAACTCTGACGGCCATTCTTTTTTGACGGACCAGAATTATTTGGATAACCTTGATACAGGGCTACCAAAAAAGCAAGTATATCAAATATCAAGGATCTAGCTCTTCTAGTTTCTGACAAGATTTTCTATGTTTTCCTATATAACCTTATATGGAAAACGGCCACATCCCTGGTGGCCATGCTTTTTGACAGATCAGAATTATTTCAATAATCTTTATAAGGGACCACCCAACGACCATGTGTACCAAATATCAAGGCTCTAGCTCTTGCAGTTTCTGACAGGAAGTTTTCCTATATAGCCCAATATGAAAAATGGCCACGCCGCTGACAGTAATTTCTTTTGATGGATTAAATTTTTTAAATAACTTTTCGTTCCCCTTACCAACTCAAGCTTCTGAGAAAGTTTGGCTGTATTTGGCCCAACGGTTTTAGAGATGTCGTTTGAAAATGTTGACGGACGCGTGATGCCGGGCGATTGGTGATCACAATAGCTCACCCTGGGTCTAAGCTCAGGTGAGCTAATAAAACAGTAAGAAAACAAACTTTTCATGGTATAAAAATCTGTCTACACCATCTTCTGAAAACGGATATATCACGGAACTCTGAAATGGTGAATGTATCGAGCTGGGTCTTATCCAAGTCCTTCATACCTTCAGGTTATGCTCCTTATGCGCGGCCTGGTCTGGTTTAAGGGACATTAAACCAAAAGGCGACCCATTGTTCATAGGAATGGTATATTAATACCTTAATAAAAACAACAATTTTTTCTACAGTATTCATTTATTTTCTTGAAAGTCAAACTCTCTGAAAGTTTGACCCTTTTTCAACTGCTAACACATGCAAATATATCCAGGACAACTAGACTGTTTCTAGTTTAATCTCTACAATAGGGTATTGTCAACACACGGGGTCTACCACAGACACACAAGCAAACAACACATTCCAGTCTATAAACTTATAATAGGACTCTAGCACAAACAAATCCTTAAACAAGGCTATAAAACATCTCAATTTAAAAAATGCTGAAACAAAAATGCTGTTGAAAGTTTCACTGTAATGATTAAACATTTTGTACAGGTAGTGTAATTGTTGAAAATGTTATTTCTGAGCACAGGAGCAAAATGTTTATTTCAATAGTTTTAAATTTGCCTCTCCAATTACTAAATGCAAAAGTGAAACTTATCTTTAGACATACGACTTGAGTACCTTATTATTGAAGCCAAAAAGACCAACAACATGTTGACATATGCTGCATGAGCCCTACTATGACTTTATGACAGTTATGACACACCACAGCTATGCTTCCAATGTGTCAGCATCCAACTATAATAAATACAATCAAGTTATTACATCGCACCTTTGAAAGCACACTAAATCACTTGTACATTCTTAATGGTAAATATGAAACGTCCATGCAAGCGATGATATAAACTTTAATACAATAATGACAAAAACACTATCATTTAAGTTCATGCAGCAAATATAACGACTTTCTAGCAATAAACATCATTGTAACACATTCAATAGTTATAATGCCATTGTTTCAACACGTTAACTCTTAAAACACATGAAGTTCATAGACAATTTGTAAACATAACTTGTGGTACTGTATCTTGACAGTTGATTCTTAAACACAGACTGAAGAATTCAGTATTCATTTATTAACTCCACTTGCAATCCAACGCCATCAGCACCTTGTTAATACAATAAACCACTGCAGATTTATTCCAAACATTCCATTTGAATAACCAACAGTCCTAGTATATGCTCATTATTGCACATATTAGAAATGAAGTTGGCTTGGAGATAAAAATGTAAAAAAATGAAATAATTTGAATCTTCATGTACATTGTCTACGTCACATGGACAAAAATATAGTGTTTAATGTGGCTGTTATAGCTATGATTAGCTAGTATTTGCCCACCTACTCTTGATAGTTAGTCAATGATACACCATAAATCAGAAGAAAAATTGTCCATATTAAAACGTTAGTCCAGACTGGGTAATATAAGTCAAGATAGTGAGGATCTGAGGGGTTATCTACAATAGCAGAGCTTAAGGCAAGGAATGAGACCACTCAATGGCAGACAACAGGTGATTATCAGTAAAGCATTTCCCCCAATAAATGTAACATGAGATTTTTAAAGCGACAATACACGAGAAATTCTGTAGGTGACATATATTATAAATTTTACATTTCTGTAAATTTATTTTGTGGCTATATAAGGGTCTGACTGTTCTGATGTTATAGAAGCCAGAAGTCAAGTGAAGTGAGGGCACCATCTCATAGTCAAAACCCATTTGAAGATCCATAAAGATGTTAGAATCAACAACCTAATAGAAGCCTACACTTGATTTTCACAAATTTGAAACCTTTTAAAGATACTTCTTACATTAAGTTTAAAAACAACCTTTGAAATATGAATAATCTCTTTTCATTACAAGAGGTTCAGACATAAGTTGTAGGTAGTTTGATTATTGTTTGCTTTCTCTGACAAAAGGGGAAAGGTTGAGTATGTGATCAAATTAGGTTCATATCACATTGTCAAGCAGATTAAAAAGTGGCTTTGACAATCTTTTATATATATACAAGTCCGTGACTAACTCCGTGGTCACGGACAATATAGTGGTCAGTGTAGACTCAGAGAGCATTTGTAAAGCTCATCAATTTTTTTCCCCCCTAGTTATCAGGTGTTCACTTACAGCAGATATAGGATTGCATACATGGTAAAGATTTTCTGAACAACATCGTATCTTATTTGTGTCCACACACAATGGATCAAATTTTGTAGCCTTTTTTATTAGAGAAAAAACAAATTTAATATATGTGTTGATAAGAACTATACTGTACAATTTGACGAAAGGAACAAGATTAAAGATGCACACAAGTGATATGTTTCTAAAACTGTAGGTTGACTGAACACATTACAACCTTTTAAACCTAGCTATTACAAATATTTTCATTGATAATATTTTCACAGGGGATATATAACACGAACAACTATCTGGAGTTAAGAAGTTTATAATGAAAAAATCTGGTCGATTTTACATAATTATTAGTATGACTTAACTTGAGCATTATATTGATATAATAAATATTAATTACTGTAGTTACTGATTATTCTATTTCAATGCACTAATCAATACACCAGTGGTTTGTTATTAACAATAAAAAAGATCTGTTGAGGCTTAAACATAAAAAACAAACTTTATTATTAGTAACATAACAATATCTTAAATAAGAATCAGTCCATTTTCCATGCCAGTATCTATCTGACATTATTATTCATCAATAGATGTGCCAGTCCTATTATGCAAACGATTTTCTTAACCCTTTACATGCTGGCGACACCACTAACTCCCCCGAAACATAAAACATGCCCCAACATTGCAGTTTTTCCAGCAACAAAAGGTTAAGCATCTTCTTGTAAAGTGCATGTTAAGCACAGTGTTGTTGCCTATAACTGGATTGTATTATCTTATCCTAACACTGTAGTCTGCTGGGATCAGTCCAGGTCAGGTAACCCCTCTGTGGTTGTGCTGGTTGTGGCAGTGGTGCTGTTGTTTGTGTTACTCGGCTGACTGTCCTCAGTGTAGATCTTTAATGCCCGCTCTTTCCTGGGGGAATACGATACCCTCTGACTTGTCTTGGATAGTCTGAAACACAGCAAACATGCACACATTGGCTTAAACTATTCTTAACAACTATCTATAAGTTTGAGACTGGTTTTTATTGCATAAGTATATATTAAGTCAGCAGATTACAGAGGCAATTTGCTACATACCGAATCTACAAAAAACATTTATGACAACTTCCGCTTTACCATTGCCAATATATCTGCTATCTGCAGTGATATCATGCTAATACCTTTGACGGAATTCCGTAATTTCAGCAACTGCCTCGGAGACTTTATTTATAGCCAAACAGCCATTGTGATGGACACTTCACATTAATTGAGCAACAAGCCTCCTTTTGAAAGCAGAAGAAATGGTAAGATAATGTTCATGTGACTAGTTCTGTTATGTCTGCCCAGCATTCCCCAGATATAAGAGGCCCTGAGCTCTGACCTCAAACTGTATGTACACCCTCATCCTTTGAAGCACACAGGAATATGGAGGCTATGTTAACACGGCCATTTTGAATGAGTTAGAGCATTCACTATTGTAGCAGAGAACAAGTCTAAAAGTCCCAGACTGGCTGCCTGTGAGTCTTCTTAGACTAGCTCACCTGGCATTCTCTTTGGCTTCGAATTCCTTGCGCTTCTCCTCAGAGAGGACCATAGGTTTCTCATGTTTGTCCCTATAGTAGACAAGGCAGCCATCATCACATATATAGAGAGGCCACATACTGAGGGCGGACACTGAGGGGTTCCAGTCCAGATCCACATGAATCTCCAGCAGGGACACATCATATGGGAACGTCCCACGACCCTGTGGTAATTAAAGGACAAGTTAACATCTTATTGTTTCAAGATTTAAAGGAAATAAATAGATTATTTAACATTTTAATGTCTCGTGACCCTGGAAGATTAAACAAAGTTAACATTTTAATTTCCCAAAACACATCCCAAAAACGTGAATTAACAAATGTACAATAAGCTCCATATTATTTTGATATGGACCTACAAATGAACCAATATAGCTTGGTTTTTAAATAGGTCTAATATTCTGAAGTAAAAGGTGATGCTTAACATCAGCTTACCTTTGCAATTTCGATATCATCTTCATTAATACCACTCAACTCTGATATCTAGAAGTAAAAATAAAGTTGCATTGTAAACAATTCATAACATACACACTGTACATTCTTAACACATGTGAGTTATACATTTTTCATTGCACCTAAATTATGTTATTAGAATTTCATTACTCAGGTGGAGTCTGTTAGCAGAGTAAAGTAAAATAAAATAAAATACAAAATAAGTATTCCAAATCTGGCATATTGAGAGAGTTTATTTTCTCAACATACAGTCAGTAGAGGCATATAATTAACAGTGGCATGAAATATCAATTAAGTGACTACCATCTATGTTATAAAAATCCAGAAAAAGCCTGACTTCACATTTAGATTTATCCTGCTCAGCATAAATAGATCAAGCTTAGGCAAATAATGTAAATCCAGATAGTAAGCATCTGTAAGGAACTTTCAGGTCAGAATTAACTCTATGTTCTGATTTGTTTTCAAATAGTTTTCTGTTAGCACAACATACAGCAGATAAACAAAAGTTCAAATTAAGACAAGAAGGCAATGACGGTCCTTCAATCGCTCACATGGTGACACAGGCTTTTAGTAGACTCAAATCTGGCATCAAGTAATTAAAAGTTATTTACTTTAGAAATCTTTGGTGAAGATTGGACTATTAGGGTGGCCACTGGGTTGATACCATTTTCTAGAATTTTACCAAGTAACCTACTGAATCCACATGACCCACTCTAATACATAAGTAAGATTTCATACTGGCAAACATTCTGGCCATGTTAAGTGAAGATTGGGCCATCAATGTGGCCCCTAAGTGTTTTCACAAGGTTTTTCTAAAATGTGACCTAGTGAACTACTTTTTGACCCCACGTAACCCAATAATATTCTCATTCAAAATTTCATGCAGACAAATATTCTGACCAAGTTTGGTGAAGATTGGGCTATAAATGTGGTCTCGAGTGTGTTCACTAGTTTTTCCTAAAATTTGACCTAGTGATCTACTTTCTGAACCCATGTGACCCAATAACGAACTCATCCAAGATTTTATGCAGACAAACATTCTGACTAAGTTTGATTAAGATTGGATAGAAACTGTGGCCTGTAGTGTGTTCACCAGCTAAAATGTTGACGCCAGAAGACGGACGAAGTGGTATCACAAAAGCTCCCCTTGAGCATGTTGTGCTCAGGTTCAGTTGAGCTAAAAAAGCATGATAATGGAAAAGAATCTGAATTCGTTTGTTTGTTTATTGGGTTTATCATCCCCTCAACAGTATTCCAGTTATCTGGAGAAGGTGTCCACTTAAAGCAGATAGTGCTGTCTTCACTGTGTATAGCATGCTGTGAACACCTGGCATGATACCACACCCAGTCACATTATCCTGACACCGGGCCAACCAGTCGTGGAACTACCCTTATATTTGCTTGAGCGTTAGCAAGGGAGCTATACCGCTAACCATTTTTAACGACATTGGTATGTTGCGGCCCGTGATTGAACCCGGGGCCTCCCGTACCTGGAATAAACTGAATTCAGAAAAAGGTAGATGAAACAATTTTAAAGCGACAGTACTATCTTGCATAAGATCTGTGTGTATGAGTTTGTGTAGGATTTTGGATTTGCCAGCATTTTTGTCGATACTGTGCAGCGACGTTTCTATTATAGCACAAAGGCACTTATGAGGTGCCCAGGAACTGAACCTGGCCGGTCCATTATACTGACACCGATGAGTCAGGCAGAATGCTGTCCCCTTAGACGCGAGCATTAGGAGAGAAGCTACTACAATCAACTTTAAATTCTTTGGTTTGACCTGGCCGGGTTTGAACCCACGACCACCCGATCCGCAAGCCAACGCTCTACCAATTGAGCTATTGTGGCCGGTGAATTTGTGTAGAGTTGGGTATCAACGCTGAAAATGCATCACAATATTATCACAATATCACAATTGTATAGCGATATAGTATCCCAATATTTTCAATAAACAAATAAAATGCAATTTAGTGAATTTATGCCTTTCTAAATTAATATCCTGATTTCTGTTTGTTTTAATAGGTTTATAAAGTGAAAACATAACTGTGACTTGAATGCTTTTAATTTCAGTGGGCTTTAAAACTGGAACATTAATAAAGCCATGGCTCTGGCTTAAGATGATTATAAATTAATAAAAACAGTGTTGTTTCAAACGCATATGTTGCTGAGGTTATTTTTCACATAAAAAAAGAACACGCTTACAGCTGGTTACCAGTTAGAACAAAATATTTTGAGGAAAGAGAGGTCCATTTTCTCTAACTTAATGTGAGGCTGTTCCTGTAACAAATACTTTGTGAAATTCTCTATATATTTTTTAAGTTATGTAAGTAATAAAACACAATTCTTTTTTTTCCCCAGTTACGTTAGGTGGTATTTAAGTAAACAAAAAGTACATAAATTATAGTGTTTCGTGAATAATAATAGTATCGTCCTGTATCGATACCTCAGCATTGTATTGCGATACTGTATCGTGAAAGCAGTTATCAAAATTCGCCAATGCATCAATGATATCGACCCATCTCTAAATTTGTGTACGCTAGTTTGCGTGTGTCTGTATGTGCATGTGTGTATGTACCTTGGACTTGAGTTCCTCCACAGTTTGTTGTGAGATCACCACCTCCTGGAAGGGTCCCAGCTCCATGATGGAGGGCTTCCACTGTCGCACATACACTGCTAGATGGGCTGTAGATGTCACCTGCTCTGGGTCTGGGAGACAAAGAGATGATGTTGAAATATTGTACCACAACACATTTGGTATTGGATGGAGACATACCTGTATCCTTCCTGATCATTATTTTCATACACATGGCCAGAAGATCTTGATATGAAGGTAGATTAGATCAATAATCATGCATTATAGACACTTTACTATATAACCTATGTGGTTGTCAGAAATTAACCTTAGTGTGTTTTGAATCAGGCAGTGTATATAAATCCTTTGGTATCACACACCTCATAAGGTTAATGACTGTGTTGTGTCATATTACGTAGTGTGGTTTGAGGTTTCTACATACCTCTTGTCACTTGTCCAGATAAACAGGTTAACTGGAATTAGCAGTCTATTTTTAGAATTGTAGGTCCGCTGTAGTTTATATGTAGTTATGGGGTTATTTTGTTACTCTGGTTATTCTAGAGAGAGAATCAGGTGTGGTTGGTTGTTGGGCTACAGTCATGGGAGGTGGAAGACAATTAGAAGTGCATTAGCTGGTCTACTCAGGCATGTGACTGAGGTTTTCAACAGCAAGACATGTCTATAATGACCATAATCATGGCCCTGTGATGTAAATAAAAACAACAACATAGTCACAACCAAGTCTGCTCTCGAACTGACATCCCTAAAGTATCTTTCATTTATATGAACACTGGAATATCATTAAGTATATCATTTCATCTTTAATTTACCTATCAGTATCTCTAGGAAGACCTCCCAGTTTGGGTAAATGGGGATTTCCTCCTCATATTTCTGACTGTCAATATAGATGGTGCCTGGATTCTTCCACGTCTTCTTCCGCAGCCGACACCGGTCCAGAGGCACATCCATGTTATGCTCTATCTTCAGCTCAGAAAGTACCTGCTTTTTAGAGTCCAGGATTGTCATACCCCTAGCAAATATTGTGTCCAGGAGGAATTTTGAGGGCTGAAAATCAAATATATGTTCAAATCATATTTTGATAGTATTTTGGTAGTATCAATTTCCTCTATATTTAGCATATAAATATTGCATATGATATAAAAACTTCTCAACAGGGGTTGTTGATTAAATATTCTCTTTTTCCAAACTGTAATACATACAATTAAAGTTTTGCTTTGTTAACTTATTTTGAAAAATATTTAAAAGGTCTTATCAGATTAATAATAAACATCAATATTTGAAAGACAAATGTGCAGACATGCAACTCCAATGTTTGAGGGAAGAGACATAGAGATGAGACATTATACAGACTGAAAACTGCTGCAAGGACTGCTTGCGAAGAGTAGTCACCTTATGAGACTTTTAGAACTGGTCTAGATAATCTGCTGTACATAATGTTTGTGTCATATGAACCTTCCCTTCTGAAACTACAACTCCACTCTCAACATAGTGTACATGAGCAAAAGGTTGATGGTTGAAAACAGTAAACCAAGACCAAAGGACAATAGAGTAGGTCACTTCTGTTCTATTCTGGTTACATCACATGTTTTACTAGATGCTGTATTCCTTACAAACATTGTTGAGGGGATTTGGGTGGTAATTATACAATGGAAGCGTATTTAGTTTTTGCATTTCATCAATCCCATTTGCTTAAGGGTTTAAAATTTGTGATTTAGCCAATTGTTTTAGATAAATTGAAAACAGAAAGAAATAATTTTATGTGTAATTTAAGTGTGGCAAAAACTTCCGCTGTTAGATTGGCAGCTTCCTGTCAAAAGCAGTAACTCTGTATTTACTGCTAAGGCCGTGAAAACATAACCAGACAATAACCATGTTGGAATCGACGTGTTAGCAAAAAGACTTAACCTAGTAACAAGTTTATGCTCTAATCATGAACTTTCTGAAGGTTTTCTCAAACACAAACTGTGTTAAAAATATCCCATCAAATTAAGTCAACTAACTGCAATTACAGCTGCCTTAGCAGTAGGTTATATAACATAAAATGGAGGCTTATTATTAGTCCAATTAAGAGGATTTCTTCCTTTGAGTTGAATCTAAATTGGTAGTCACTTTAGGATTAGTCACTGCAAACAGCATTTCTTCTTTCAAATCTAGCACATTTTACTTGGTAACATAACACCTGTGTTAAAAACTACACATGCAATACAGATTTTGCTATGATACATAAAGCCGTGCATTAAGGATCAGGTGGATATAAGCAAATGTTGTTTGTGATCACTCACCTCCAGTTCATTGACTAGAAGCTGAAAGACTTTCACTCGATATTCACCATTCTTCAGTGGTCGACCCAGCTTAATGTTAATCTGGTCAAGGATAAAAAGAAAAAGAGTATATTCACCAATAACAGAGAAAGAATAATAAAATTTACTTTTAAAAGATCAACTACTAGATTGTAATAGGTTCACCACAGTACACCAAAACGACAGTATGTTACTTAAAATGTGCAACTACAGTGAAATTTGATAAAGTTCAATATTCTGATGTTTATGATTGTCTAGTTGCTGTAACTTTAGATGTGAAAACCTATTAACCTATTATATATATATATATATGGCTGCGTATATTCTGTCAATACAACCTACTGTAATTGCAAGACTATACTCACTATACTCAATTTAAATGTGTCTAAATCCAATCAAAAACCACACTGACTATCGGATCAGTAATTCCAGGAAATGTGGGTCATCATTCACATCCAAATGTTTTGAATTCATTTCACATGCACATGATTTCATCAGAGAAATAAACATGTCTCAAAATTGTCAGGTCATGCTGCCTAACATGGGGTCTCTTTGCATTCCTACTAAATTGGCAAGGAAGCAAAAGTTAACAGTGGTGTGTCCCCTGGAAGGCATCGTCTTTTTTGTCATAAACTCTGTATTAAATTTTAAAAATAATAAAATATTATATTTAATTTTAAAGAAATTGAGTATGGCTATATAGCAACCAAGTATTAAAAACAGTGGATGCCAAAACTTCTCTTTCTTGTTTGAAAAAAAATTGGTTACTGACATTGTCACTTCAATTGTCAATTTGCCATTGCTCTATAATATGTTATGGAGACAGACCAAAGATCTATGTTTGGTCAGAAGCCACTATCCTCAAGTCACCTGGATGCCATCACAAGAAAATGTTCTCCCTGACAGTCTCAAAACCACATAATGCATTTCCTTAATACATTTTTTGTTGCCAAGAAGTTTAAAAAAAAAAAAATCATGAAAAGACTTCTTTGACATTTAAACTCACTATACAGTATTTCAAATATTGTTAAGAATAATCAAAAATTAATAATTATACTTATAAATATATTAAATACATTAGTTTCATCTGTACTTGTTATACATATACATTTTAGTGTACAATTCCATTTCGCATTTTATGCATGACATCCATTAGAGGTTGACATTTTTAGAAGACAAACATGCAGATTTGTCCACTTACCCGTCCATCTTCCAAGAAGGCAAGAGTCTCACCGAGTCGTATACTCTCAAATTCCTGGTTGTTGCAGTACACCCGATACACCTAAACACCAATAACACATCCATCAGTATTACCACAGCACAGTGATAAACAGAAAACAGATTTGCATAGGTCTTATTCTAAAATTACATATTAAATCCATATTTTACACTTTATTACTACAAAGTACTTCAATAATAAAGAGTTTTCCCTCAATTTAAAACAATATTATACAGTAAAAATCTAACTTTATGCTACTGACATGGAAATCTTACTCATGCAAAACATTCTATAAAATGTTTTAAAGTGTAAGATAATACTGGATGCTTTACCTTAAAATTATCAGATGACACTTGCACGAAGGGTTCCAGTTCTTGTTTAAATGCACCTAGAGTTATCCTCTTATCTACATGGACATTCAAATCTGCAAAGTGCACATGATGACAAGTTGAAAGTATAAGAATACCATACAAAGGCCAGTCCTTAATACTGATATAATAAATTGCTTCTGTTAGTATTAATCACTTAATGCAAAATAACAGGCTTCTATAATTGTTATAAAAAGCTAATACAAATGTATTAAGGTAGTGAAAAAAACAAACAGTTTATTTATACCATGAGAGAAATCAAAGAGATATTGTTTAAATAAAACATTTGACTACACAAACCATTCTCGTGCACTGCATTACATCTATATAAAACATTTGTCATATGCGAACATTAATGCAATAGAGCAATTTGAAACAAACTGCTGTGCACTCTTGTGCAATGCAGTATGACAAAGTTTTGGACTGCACTCTGGGATATTGCAAGAAAAAATGAAATTAAAGTAGAACATAAAAATTTTTTAATCTGCCAAATTGCTGTGCACTGTGGTGCAATGCACTCTGGCATGATTGTGGACTGCAATCTGGGTAATTGAAAACAAAAAATCAAAGGGGAATACCATCAAATATATAAAAATTTACATGAGAGTAATGGCATTTGTGCAAAAAGGGGCATTACTCAAAAATAAGAAGAGGAGAGTGACGGTTCTTGTGCACTTCACTCTGTTTCAAACACATCTATCTACCTATGAAGTGTTTCAAGTCAACAGCTTTGATAATGTTGGAGTATGGGCCAGACAAACATAAAGTAACTTTATAGTTATTATTATTGCATTGTTTCTATTAAGTTGAGAAAGGAAAATTTTATTGCTTTAATTTTCTTAATTTAATAGGCATTTTTACAAAAATTCATACAAGATTTAATAAATATCACAACTAACATATTCAAAGTTTAACAAAATCAAAAACAGTGATTAAAATTTTTTTAACACTTAGCAAGATTAACCATATCTTTATAGAAAATTGTGTTAGTTTGAATGGGACTCTTTATAAAAAAAGTTTAAACTTTTTTAAAATTACGGAACCCAAAGCAGAAAAATTATAAAATCCATTGAAAATGGACTAAAAAAGGTAGTAATTTATTACATATTTTTAAGATGTTAATTCAAAAATATATTTTCATGTACCTGCATTTGTTTTCTGTGGTAAAGTTTAGCATTTGTTTCTAAATAATGCTCAACAGCGAATAATTTTTGGTAAAAAGGCTACCACATAATTCTTGGAGTTTCCTTATTTATAACAAACACCTTCAACATCCAAGCAGGGGTGTAGGAAATTGCATGCCTGACTTGCCACTTGACACAGGACGTTTAATTGATGGACAAGTGTCCGTGGTAAACTTAATGTTTGTTGATTAATGTTTTTCTTATCAAGAAATTTTTGTTAAACATTCATAGTAGAGATTAACATTGAGAATGTATGGCTGGTGTGTTGGTTAAAAATCATGTGAAATGTGGCTAAATGTATAATTAAAGAATACACAAAATATATCCCAACTGCATACTTGTACATGCTATACATAGTGAATGTGTACGTCATATTGAAAGTTCAATTAATGTTAATAAATGTCCGATCAAGTGGAATTTTGTGATGGACAAGCAGCTGTTAAAGCCAACTTGCCTGTGGACAAGTAGAAAAAAATATGAATTTTCACACCCCTGCAAGGTTTGGTTAAGGAAAATGCCTGTAAGTAAAAAATGGTGCTGAAATATTGTTTAAAACTGGAAAATGAATTTTCTTTTAGACATACAAACTAATATTAGTGATTTTTCAATTCTCCATGAGGTCCATTAGACTTGCTCTCTACTTCACTGTAAGACAGATACAGATTACAAAAAGCACCCTTACAGTGTTAAAATTGCAAGCAAGATCATATTAATCTCACTGAAGTTCACATTATGACAATCAGATTTCTGTAAGTACTAGTAGAATTGCAACATATGTTTCCATAAGAAATGTACTGGGGATAAGAATTGACCTTAAAGTTTATCAAAGATCGCTAGGTTTGATAGGGAGTTCTCGCTTACTTCTCTGATCTCCATCTTCCACCAGCTCTGCATGAAAGTAGCGCCGGTTGCCTCGGGGAAACTCTACCGCCAACTCATCACAGGATGTTGCTATTTTAGAGCTGTCTGTGTCCCAGCCGGTGGCAGTAGCTGGTTCCCCAGCAGACACCTCAATACCTGACAAGTCAGCCCGAGGCAGGGGGCTGCTATAACAGCTGTGTTCTACTGGTTCTCCGCTACCTTCAGGCACAAACTGTCCTTCAAGTGGCATCCCATTTTTACAATCCACAATGTCCAGGTACTGATCATCCTCAACCAAAGATTTATTATCTTTATTGTCTTTGATTGCCATAAGTGATTTCCAATCAATATCTGTCCCTGGGGGATCTTCATTAGGGGACTCAGATGTCACATCACAGATTGAGTTATCTACATTTAAGTCAGCACTATTGCTGGTCGACTCGGTAGAGCGACTGCCTGAGCCCTGACACTCGAGACTGGAGCGCGATCCCCGGTCCTGAAGGCTGCTCAGCACCTCTCCCTGGGTGAGCCCTGCCCCAGACGGCTGCCCAAAATACAGGGCAGGGTCGCTGCGACTCAGCTGCGAGTGTAGACTCAGGGACTGCATGTCAGCACCTAAACATTGTTCTGTACGCTCCCCAATGCCTTCATCGGCTTCCAGGGAACAGCGTCTATGATTGCACAAACCCACACCATTGTCTTCACTATTATCACCACTGTTCACACCACTCTCCACAGCTGAATCCTGACCAGTCGGGGATTGGTCACGTATAAACATTTGCTTCTTGTAGTCAGCTACCTCTCCTGGAAATATTCAAGGCAATTTATAAAATATCATACTTAAAAATGATACCAATATAAAAGAGCATTTTATCTATATTATTTACTTGATGTAAAGTTGAGCTGTCATCGATTCCAACAACACTATATTTTTACCCATCAATTATTGATACAAATGAAAAAATATCTTTCTTTTTGGCAGGAAAACAAATAAGAAAATAATTTACAAATTTGGCAACATAGTTGTGGTGTACTTTGGGTAAACTTTGACAAAATAATGATAACCTCAATGAGCTAAAGGGCGACTACCAACTTAAGTTTAAACTACATGTTATAAACTACAGATGAGATGTTAATGACAATGGTCTGTACCTATATGCAGTTACATGTTTTGTTTCTAGATATTGCATTTTTTTCACAGGTATAACAAAGATTGTTAGTATAAAATACATAGTGGAACTGTATATGCCAATTTTCCTTTTAAAGGTTCTGATTTGTTTTTTTAAACTAAACAAAGGCAAACTACTTGTACTATTGCTAAAAGTTTGTTTATAATTAAGTGGACAGAACGATTACAGCTAGTTTATTCATTGGGTTTATCGTCCCACTAGCAGTATTTCAGTTATCAGGAGACGGTGTCCACTTGAAGCAGATATAGTGCTGCCTTCACTTGCCATGCACTGAACACCTGGCACGATATCACACTGTCACATTATCCTGACACCGGGCCAACCAGTCGTAGAACTACCGTTATATTTGCTTGAGCATTAGAAAGGGAGCTTATACCACTACCATTTTTAACGACTTTGGTATGTCGTGGCCCGAGATCAGATCCGGGGCCTCCCATACCTGAAGCTGACGATCTACCGATTGTGCTACCAGGTCCGGTGGTTACAGGTAGAATTGCCGTAACATTCAGAACAAACAGTGCAGCTGCATTTGACATGTGTAAGTATTGTACTATTAAGTTCACACAATGATTATTTTGTGATTAGTGTTAAAGATACTTTACCTAAAAGATACCCTTTTTATTCATTTTGGGAGAAATAGTAGATCTGCTGTGCTGTTACTTAACATGTTCACTGTGTTACTTTTTACACATTAAACATGTTACTGGCATATGATTTGGAATTTGCCTTTCAAAACAAATTACTAATAGTATGTTCAGTTTATACAGTTATCAAAATAAACACACATCATTTACCTAGTACCAGGCCTTTGAAAATACTTTCTGTCTTTCTGATGACAAATAAATTAAGAAAATGTTGTACTCTTTATTTCTTATTTCTGTAAAAGTAAACTGAACATCATCTCATATATTTAACTATTTGGAACAATAAAATACACCAAACAAGCAGAAGACATCCTAACAAATATCTTTTTAATTTGAAAGGGAAATTATATCAATATATCATTGATATGTCCCTAATTGTATCAATATCCTATATGTGCAGAAAGAAGAAGCAATGGTAGCCATAATGGAAAGTCAAGTGCAAACACATTTTAATAAAACCAGTGTACACTATCTTATCATTATCCCATGTAGCACTCCTGTGAAACAACCATGCCCAAAATACAAAACTAGCTTTTTCCCAATCAACACTGGATACATGGTATGAATATAACTTAGTCAAAATAAAACAATCACCTCTCCAGATTAAGTTCCAGATAAGCAGAATCCGTAAAATAAGACTGATTAACAAGACCATTCACAGAGGTGCCATACACTGTTCAATACTTGTCAAACTTAAATCAATATCGCTTAATTAATATTGCTTATGACAAAAGGTATGTCAGAATTTCTCTCTTGGTACAAACAGAAACATTGACAAATTGAAAGGCCAACCAACCCAGAGACACACAGAAAGACTGACAAATGTAAAGACCAATGAAGACAAACATCCAGTATGCCCATCCAACATTTGTGTCAGATAAATATCAGAGATGATATCTTCATGGAAACAACACTATCAAGTGTTCCTGGCCAAGACCTAAAGTTAATAAAACTGAGCAAGACTGTGGCTATTCACAGTAGTTATTTTCACTTAAGGCTGACCAAACTAAAACTTGAAAAACAATCTCATCAATAATCTGAATGTTTGACACTTTAACTCGGAGTTAGTTAATAATATACATACTTTATTAATATGTTCCAACTGTCACAATAATGACCACAAAGTACTACAGACCAATAATATATACATATAGACATAAAATAGATATTACTATAAATTGTCTTCTTATGCAGAAGAGCGATAACTACAGGATGCTTGGAGTAAGTAAAGGATATGTAGATCCTAGTTTATAACACACCTAGAGAGGGCAGGTTGATCTGGACATGGATGGTATTCTGGTGGCGGTCCAGCACTGAGTAGAACTGACTCTTCTCAAACAACCCCTCCTGGTCCATCTCATTACCGTTGATCTCAACATACACCTGCAGGTATATAAGTTGTTAATCAACCTGTAGAAGTTTGTCTAGTGATGCTTCTTCTAACTTTACTTTGGCACAAAAAAAGTTAAATTTATTTAACCAAATAGCACCAAGTAATAGTTTTTAGCCTGCTCAGGTAAAATAGCATAGATCCAGATCATCCTGGCTCCGATTTCTGATTAGGATCTGCAATTTCTTCTGTTTAAGATTTAGCAATAGGTCTTCTTTCCTTTGAATATAGATGTTATAGAATAACTTATAACGGTTATTGCTGACAAATAAGCTAGCAGATTAAGGAATAAATGATGTCAATTAATTATATCTTGTCTATTCCTTCTATAAGCTGGAAACAGTCAGTCTTTCAAACTGATCATTCTCAAGGCTCAGGGGAAAGCTCTACAGATATTCAGACAGCTTACACACTAATTCCAGTGCTAGCTATAAAAAGCATCAACATATAATTGCTTGCCTAGATTCAAAGGTTAAAACCTCATGATCAAATAACACTTAACTTTATTCACTGTCAACAATTATTGCTTTCTTACCACAAAATATGTTTTAACTTTTATAAAGTGTGTTTATGTTTTTATTAATTTAATTCCAGCCAATTCATTCAAACATTTAGTTTTGAACCAAAACAAGCAAAAGTGCAAAATGCAATAGATATATATGAGAAAGTAAAAATGTAGTTATACTCTAAGTAATAAAATTACTGAAAATAAGTATATGTCTTTAATTATGCCAACTTACTTTGTTAGTTTTGAAGAATCCTTCACTCTTTAGGGTTTTGTTTGGAGTGTGTAACAGCTTGAGATCATTGTGGAACTTCTCAAGCACAAAGCGACTCTTGTCTATAGGCAAGTTCAGCACCTGCAAGAGATATGCAGTAACTTTATACCATGGAAAAAAAGCAAGGTCAGAATGTGTCTGGTAGTAGATGTAACTATATTAGTTATCATCAAACTCCTGTGACCATCCTTTTAAAGTCCCTAAAGCATGTATCCAACATCTAAATGAATGTACCCAACTACCATATGTATGTACACAACAGCCATTTCTATAGGGTTTTTCTTTGTTCAACTAAGTAGCTTTAAATGAGACTGTTGAGGTATGCATAACCTATGATGTGTGTGTTTTAAAATACTCCATGGTCTGTACAAGGTATGAGTTAACTGTCATGTTAGTGCCTTGAAATTCTCCAAAATCTGAATGAGTGTTACCTGTCATTTAAGTGTTTTCAACTGCCCCATAGTCTGCACACGGCAAGTGTTATGTGTGATGTAAGGGTTTTGAATTACTCCACAGGCTGTGTAAGGTATGCGTTATCTGTGAGGTAGTGTTGGTTTATAATCCTCCTAAGTCTGTTCCAGGTATGTGTCACTTGTGATGTGATTTGAACTTCCCCATGGTCTGTGTGAGGTTTGTGTTTAAAGTGAATTAGGTGTTTTGAACCTGTCTATAGTCTGTATTAGTTTGATATCTATAATGTGTGTTGAATGTCTCCTCTGTTTGTGCAAGGCATGTCAATTATAACCTATGAGATAAGTGTTTTTAAACTTCCGATAATCTGCATAAGGTATATGTTACAGTAATTGTGATGTTTTGAGCTCCTCCACAATCTGCTTGTGGTATATGTTACCTGTGAAGTAAGTGTCTGAAATCCTCCACAATCTGCTTGTGGTATATGTTACCTGTGAAGTAAGTGTCTGAAATCCTCCACAATCTGCTTGTGGTACCGTACTTTCTCACTTATAAGATGGGGATTTTTCCTTTAAATTTCATGTTCAAAGTGTGGGGCTCGTCTTATAGGTGGGGTCTAGCGACCTGGCAAAAAGTTTTCATGTTGTTTTAGGGCGAAAACATATCACATAAACTTGTTAGCAGTTATGCAATGACCCGACGTGCCATCATTATCGACCGCCAATAACTTACCTTTATTGAACTTTGAATTCTGTCGGGTCAACGATTAACTGTCTCACATACATTTCCCTTTGTTCTGCATGAAACACAGCTTATTATCCGTCAGTAAACAATGTAACAAACTTTCAACTTCAGTCTGCTAAATACACCAAGCTGTAATTTACTTGGCGTTTCTGTGTAGACTTGCCTCATTACACAGGTCAGGTGACTGACTCTGAGATAAGCTGTTGTCAAGGTGATATCGATCGGAGCAGTTTGACAGTGAGGGAGTGAAAGATGTGTTTTTATAAGCAGCTGCCGATTACATTTCTCCATGAAATAATATATTGGTGGCATGTACACAAGGACAGTGCACTCTTCCCCGATATATCGTGTACTGTCATACCAGACTTGGAGACGTAGATCAAAGAAATTAATTTCATGCCGCCACGAGCTACAGGATAGCAGTGCAACTGAGACTAGATACATCCTGCAACGTGTGAAAAATACAGTCACTGTTTACCAATTAACCCCTTTTGTTGAGACAGCATGACTGGTCGACGCTCCTGTTCATTTTTTCGCCTCGTCTTATAAGCGGGTCGAAGCAGAAACCGGCTATTTCACAGGTGAAGTAGGGGGGTCGTCTTATAAGCGAATAGTCTAGTATATGTTACCTGTGAAGTAAGTGTTTTGAACTCCTCCACTGTCTGTACGAGGTAGGCTCTTACGCTGGATGGCGGCTCCACGATCACATCTTTGCTCATATCCACAACATATACCTTCACCGTCACGCCTACAAGACAATCAGCACAGCAATACAGGACAATGGCATTTCAGCAAGAAGTGGTGGATTGATGATTTTAAGAAGCACTTAATTCCTGACACCATTTTGTACACATGAATATCAGCCAGTCAAAAACAACAGTACTAAATAATTAAATGCTTATGGTTTAATTTAGAAAAAGGGATCTTATAAGTTATTACACTAATGGATATAAATACTGTCAGCTATCAGACAGATGGAAAAAAAAAAAAAATGCATATTGAGTTACAATTATTGTGCACTGCACTTCTACTCATCATAGGGTATGTACATGTAAATAATCAGTTTTTCCTTTTTTATTCATTGTCTGGACAAGAAAATAAATAATGGAGAAAACTTAACAAATGTAGATGGAGTTTTGTTAGTGAATCAGTGCAAAAGTTTTTTAGTTATTGTCTGGACAAGGGAGTCAGCTGGAAGTACAAATTGCTAATAATGTGCCCTTTGTGGAAACATATAACAGTAACATACTACTAAATAAATTCCAAACACACTGATGGATACCATACCTCCAGGCTTATATTCCTGGAACTTCTGGTCAGGTTTTTTTGTCTCCAGCAGCAGGTCAAAACTGTAGCTCTGTTTTACACCACCTAGTAATTTTTCCATTACTGTTTCCTCCTCATTCTCAAAAGAGCACTCCAGGGAGTCCTGGAATTCATCGTACTTGACAATGCGACAACAGTCAGCCTCAACCACATCTTCCAAGCTGAACATCTGAAATACCGCAGTACTTGGTTAGATATTAGTGTTTGTTTGGATAATTATGTTAAACTGACACAATTATGGTCATTTTGGTGACTTCAAACTAAGAAGGAATGTTAACAACTATGTATGTATCTGCCAATACTGGTCAGCTGGAAGACCTCTGTACCTAAGTTGGACTCCAACCGATGCTGTGAAGGGCTGTACTTTGTGTATTGGTTGCAACATGAGGCAAGGGTATCATTGTACATGGGCTAGAGGTCAGACTGCATAAAGTGAATACATTAAAACATAAATGTAGGATTTGTATCTTTCAAAGCTAGTGACACAATCATTGCAACCAAGAAAATTATATAAATCGATTATGTTCAAAACTATTTTAGCCTGACATGGTGGTTTACAGCCCTTATTAACACATTCATTACATCTGATCCTTACCTTGTAGGCTATTTCTGTGGCTTCTTTGAGGGTCTTGTCTTTGTGAATCTCCAATTTTTGTTCCAATTTTTTCTTTTGGGATGGATGGTTACAGAACAACTTGATCTAAGTTAAACGAAAGATGATATACTTATAGTAAAATACCTTAGTTTGAATGGTTAGAGAAGTTTTATTCAAAATGCAGAAAATATAATATACAATAAGTTTACCATAGTTTTACTTTTAAAAGTTATCTTTAACATTTGATAACAAGAGATCCAGAAGGAGTGGTTGAAATCAAACCACAAGTGCACCTTCATGTAATTCATTTATAAGACATTCTGTTAAGAAATAAGGTATGAGTTATCTGCAGATGAATGTGCTATGACAACAATGAAAGAGCAATAACTGCAGAAAACAACAAGGCAATCAGAGTTATTTGATTTTTACAAACTTCACATCAATATCAAACATGGAAGCATGTAGAAATTATAAGGAAAAATAAAGACTATTTGCTAGGGATGTCAAAGAATATCGGATATCCATTCAAAACATCGGATATCGAATTTGGCATTCGGATATTCGTTAAAAAACAAAAAATTAAAAACGTAATATTTTATATATTGCGAATTTTGCTAAGTTATCTTTCTGCTGTCAAGGTGCATTCACGCATAAGCAGGTGTAACGGATTATCGACAGGTGATGACACGCAGTATCGTATATTGAGCTTCACAGAATGTTGCCTAGTTACTTTGCAGGTGGACTTGTCAATCTCCTTTTGTTTGCGGTCCTGCTCCTCCTTGTCATTTAGCCGTCGCAGTTCTTCCTTCACATGCTCTGGAAGATCACCCGTCTCAATAAAGTCTGCAATACAACAAACACAGTTAAAGACTATATCGATATAGTATGAACATACACAATCAGATACCTGTCTTCAAAATAGTGTTCTGTAACACAGAAACTCATCCTGTGAATTCTACGCATAAATTAACCAAGCATATGCAAAAAGTGTAGATCCAGAGCAGCCAGTTCCACCTGGAAGCTGTTTATCAAGATTGGCACTATTTACTGCTGTGTCTTTCGCAATAGTCTTGTAACCTTTGCATGCAGCTTTTAGCAAATTACAAAGATTTTGTATTGCTTATTAAAAATATAGCATTATAAATGTCAACTTTTAGACTAGCAAAGAAAAAAAGGCATACTTATTTCCTAATTATTAGCTAAAGACTTATTAAACCATAGAAAAAAAGGAGGCATATGAATAAAGGGCCAATTAAGGCAGATCCTGATTTGACAACTACGCAATCAAAAATATATTCATGACATTTTTTTCTCCCAATAAATTGGCAGCAAGTATTATCTATTTAATGTAAATAAGACTAATCCCAAAGCTTTATAAGGATGCTGACTCTTGACTGATGACAAACCCCAATAGTATTACCTGCATTCCTGTCTTTATCTTTCTTCCGGTACATCAGCATATAGGCATTTGCTGAACTGTAAAAGCAAACAGTTGAATTTTAGCTAAAGCACTGTTATATAACAGCTTTTGATTAACTTCTAATTGACTATGGATCATCTAATAATAATACAACCAGATAGACACTTTACACATAAAAAACTAAACAACAAAAACAACAGACAAAATGTTAACAAAGCATATTTTGTTTGTTATGTTTTTGACAGACATTACTGGTATCCAATATTGAAATCAACATAGACAGCAATGAGATACTGCATACCAGGTTCTGTTGTTTATTTCTCTCGAGCAACAGAAACAGTTCAGAGACATTACTTTACATTTAGTACGAGTGTATTTAACAATAACTGCTTAGTATTCAGTCTTACAAATGTAGTGCTGTAGGTAAAGAGATGTAACATATATAAAATTGTATTATAAATATGTTTTATTTGTTAGTAGGTTCATTGCTATGAGAAAAGTGGGGTAAGTATAGAATCCGCATGCTTCAGTTAGGTAACTGAAGATTGCAATCAACTATCTGAACAGAACCAGATAAAACACATGTCAGCTGAAAGACCTTCCAACATGAATGGTAACATTAACATGGGCTACTCAGGTTATATAATGAACAGCTTTGGTAAGAAAGTCACCTATATATACAAATGTAGTTATTAAGAAGGCATAACTAAAATCAACACATTTTTAATTACAAACAGAATACAGTGAATGCATAAAACTGCACTTAAAAGAAGAAAAAGAAATAAGATGATTAACTGTAAGGCATTACAATAAAGCAGATTTCAACATGCCATTTTAAATGACCAGAGGCTTGCAAAATACCTCAAGCTATATGTTTAGACCAGATAATAGATTATATCTATGTATTGTTAACTGATCTCATATAGGATCTGTACAATCTGACCACCATCCCACTCACCTGGCATAAGATGATGAGTAGTATCCTCTGGTAGACATACTGCCACCATATGTTTTACGGATGTCATCATATGTAATCTGCAAACACAAGGATGACACTTATATTTCTGCTCATATGTTTTGACTTTTTGAAGTTTGGAATTAAGCCTACTTATGCTACACACACATATGAAAACTCTTTCTTAAGCTACAGAACTATAATAATAGTGTGAAAGATGACAACCACAATTAAAGCACATATGGCTCTAATTAAGTGTTCTATTAAAGCTAAATGCTGTATACACAATGCAGAATTTAAACCATTTTTTTAACCCTGGTTATAATTCTAAAACATATGGAGCAAACATGTGTGAACAACATACTGTTTTCTTGCCATATTTAATTATATTCCACTGTGGTAAAATACTCACCTGAGAACCCTGGCTATGAGTATGTTTTAATGTACACAACTATGTATTTGGCATCTAGTGATCAGAAGTTTTTTATTAAGCAAATCTTGGCACACATTTACCTATCACATGTCATGCAGATTAAGATTTTGATCATCTCTTTTCGAGTGTTCCCATGGCTCTTTACTGATTTCGCCTACTGACCTACTTTTTGATCCCATGTGACCAAGTCACAAACACATTTTAGATTGAATGCAAATATTCTGCCCAGGTTTAGTGAAGATCGAGCCATAAATGTGACCTCTAAGGTGTTTACAATAGTTTTCTAGGATTAGAGCTAGTGACCTACTTTTTGACCACACATGACTTAGTTAAAGACTCATCCAAGATTTTACGCAACCCTACATTCTGGACGAGACTGTTGAAGATTGAGGCACAGATGTTGCCTCTAGTGAGTTTATTATGTTGTTTTTTTTCAAGGATTTGACCTAGTGACTTCCCTTTTTGACGCCATGCAACCCAGTTATGAACTCAAGATTTTATGCAAACAGGAGAGCTAAAAAACACAATGATGATTATATGTTTGAATTTTCTTGGGTTACTTACAGATTAGTGTTCAGTAATAGCATAAACGACATAAAAGTTACATCAATGGCATAACTTACCAAAGTGGCAAATAAATTAGTGGGATAACTTACCTCAGAGATGTGTTGATCAGTGAAAAAACTTACCTAAGAGACATGTTGACAAGTGGGATAACTTACCTGAGAGACATGTTGATCATTAAAACTGTACCATTGACCATCACTGAGGTTCCTGTAGAGTAAATAAAGTCTTCATGTGCTTACATAGCCTCCTTTACCCCAAGGTCTAACAATTTTTTCAATAAGTCATGTTTATTGTATTTATTATGCTAAATACCTGCACTTCAAACAGGACACATGCAAACAATTCCGAGACCGATCAGACAATTTCGAAGTAGAAGCCGAATAGTTTACATGTGCACTCTATGCCCAGTCATATATATTTATTATTAGTATGCCTAATCATAACTATGAATTCGATAATCATTCTTTAAAATGATTTTTTTTAATTACTTTTGTTTGAAAAGAAATTAAAATAAGCTTTTAAAATGATGAAAATGTCTCAAATATTCAAAAATGAAAAGTTTTGTTTATTGGGTTTATCGTACCACCAACAGCTATTTCAGTTATCAGGAGATGGTATTCACTTAAAACAGATATAGTGCTGCCTTCACTGCGTATAGAATGCCGTGAACACCTGGCATGATACCACACTCAGTCACATTATCCCAAAACTGGGCCAACAAGCCGTGGGACTACCCTTATATTTGCTTGAGCGTTAGCAAGGGAGCTATACCACTACCATTTTTTATGACTTTGATATGTCGCAGGCCCAGGATAGATCCCGGGCCTCCCATACCTAGAGCTGATGCTCTACCGGTTGCGCCTACCAGGCCTGGTATGTAAAAAGTTACAGATCTTTAAATACAGCATTCACATTTGGAAGTATGTACATGGTAACCAAAGGCTTACTTGATGTAGGCATAATAATGTCCTCCTGCAGCACTGCCTGAGTGGATCATGATGGAGAACAGCTCATACACATAGGGACCCTGCAGGTAGAAATAATGGTCCTACATACAGAACATGGGGACAAAAAACAGTACATTTAGAACAGCTCATAAACACAGGGATGCTGTAGGTAGAAAAAGCAGTCCTATACAGTATATAGAGAACACTGTAAACATTTTCAATTCAGTAATGAAAGAAAACCACAAAAACAAATGTCAGTTAAGGAATGTCTCTTGCGATAACATTGATTTTGGATTTGATATCAAGTTTGTGCAGTATGAAAGATGTTACTGATTTATATCAAAATACTGTGGTCAGAATATTGTAGAAACAACAACATAAGTGACAGTTATTGGACCTTCCAAGAATAGACAATACCCTGCTACATACTGTAACAACATGCCCAGTTAATTATTGCTCGCACAAGCCCTGCTTGTAGTCCATCTGAAGAATACTGGTTTCTTTTTTAAAGTTTGATCTTATTGATGTTCTCTATATAATATATTTAGCTTAAAAAAGCACCTGCTAACTATGCAAACTAAAACACCTCTCCAGTACATTCAGACTTTTTCCACACTAAGTAATTAGCAAGTATTGATCCAGTGAAGCAGAATGACAAATTAATATCACATGATATCTGGTGTTACTGTAAATTTACTTCAATCCATTTTGTTGGACAAATATTTGATACAATGACAGCCTTTGAAAAGTTTATTTTAGCATAATGGTGCACTCCAGACTAAGTGCATTTTACAAGTTTCAAATGTTAGATATTCAAAACAAAAAGACACAACCTCTTATTCTACAGATGGTAAGATGTGATATATTCATACTCAAATTATTTTTTCTATAATGAAGTTGGATATAGGACTTACTTTAGGCTCTAAGATATTTTTATCATTGGCCATAGCTTCACACGAGGGACTAGAATCTTCATTACAGGACAGTGTTGATGGGGAGCCTTCCACCTCAATACCTTCATCTATAGTTGAAATATACACACTCACTGAACAGGCAAATACTAGCAGGAATTAAGACCAATCAAATAATACAAAATTTGAACATAGTAAATAAGATCAACCTATGCATGAAAAAAAAGAGGCAAAATAAAGGTTTACACAATAGCTGGGAGTATATTCACTTAGGAACAAATACATGAATCTGTTGTTTTTAAAAAAAAAGAAGAAAAAAAAAGAAGAATGATAAATACAATCTCTAATAAAAAAAAGTTATCTTCCTTTGAGGTATCTACATCCAAACATAACATTAATATATCAATCCTGACCTCAGATATTTATATGAAAACCGCATGCCTGCCCAAACAACAATGATCAGCAATCTAAATACTTTTCTGTATTTGTAATTAAAAAAAAAGAATGTTTATTCTCCTAAACAATAAACTGGTGAGTTTTCAAAGAAGTGGCTTTCAAACTTGAGCATGATCTACATGGTGATTTGTGACCCTTTAATCTTTTACAGCTAGAAGTTGATAAAACAAGAGCAAGGGGGAGAAAGGGGCAAAATAAATAAACATACCATCATCAAGGTGGTTGGAGTTGCTGAGTAAGTCATTGACTGATGAGCAGACAGGTGTGTTGTCTGGAGGACAGTTGAGGTCAGTAGAGGCAGGGTCCTCCACCAGGTGGTTCAGATTCAGGATCTCAGGGAACGTCATCCTTCAAGATCAGTCATACATCTCAAGAAATACTGGAGAATCACCCTGCTGTCTATACCCACTCACCAATCATACATCTCAATATATACTGGAGAATCACCCTGCTGTCTACACCCACTCACCAATCATACATCTCAAAATATTCAGGAGAATCACCCTGCTGTATATACCCACTCACCAATCATACATCTCAATATATACTGGAGAATCACCCTGCTGTCTACACCCACTCACCAATCATACATCTCAAAATATTCAGGAGAATCACCCTGCTGTCTATACCCACTCACCAATCATACATCTCAAAATATTCAGGAGAATCATACCACTGATTATACCCACTCACCAATCATACATCTCAATATATACTGGAGAATCGCCCTGCTGTCTATACCCACTCACTAATCATACATCTCAAAATATACCGGAGAATCATACCACTGTCTATATCCACTCACCAATCATACATCTCAATATATACTGGAGAATCACCCTGCTGTCTATATCCACTCACCTAATCATACATCTCAATATATACAGAAGAATCATACCACTATCTATACCCACTCACCAATCATACATCTCAAAATATACCGGAGAATCATACCACTGTCTATACCCACTCACCAATCATACATTTCAATATATACTGGAGAATCACGCTGCTGTCTATACCCACTCACCAATCATACATCTCAATATATACTAGGGAATCACCCTTCTGTCTATATACACTCACCAGACATCTCAATATATAAAGAAGAATCATACTACTGTCTATATGTGACACATAAATCATACATCTCAATATATACAGAAGAATCATACCACTATCTATACCCACTCACCAATCATACATCTCAATATATACAGGAGAATCATACCACTGTCTATACCCACTCACCAATCATACATCTCAAAATATACAGTAGAATTATACCACTGTCTATACCCACTCACCAATCATACATCTCAATATATACTGGAGAATCACCCTGCTGTCTATACCCACTTACCAATCATACATCTCAAAATATACAGGAGAATCATACCACTGTTTATACCCACTTACCAATCATACATCTCAATATATACCGGAGAATCACGCTGCTGTCTATACCCACTCACCAATCATACATCTTAATATATACAGGAGAATCATACCACTGATTATACCCACTCACCAGTCAGTGTAATACTTTTTCTTTAAAGAAATACACTATCTGTGTATATGAAAGGGTCATACCAAATTGTGTCATTTAAGGTAAAGGTTTACTCACTTGCCTCTATATTCCTTTCTCATAGTTTAAAGGTGGTTAATATTGGCTACGATATTACAGACAGTGATTACTTTAGTACTTCATTAACTGAAAGTATTTTTAATATCTATTTCAAAACATTAAACCGTTCACAGACATGAAGTGATTGCTTTGTATTACAAACTAATGTGCAATGTGACACTAGAGGAATGAATGTTAATTGTTTATTATCAGTATCCTTTATCTGATGTTTTAGTATGCTGTATTGGACCTACCTGTCGTTTAACTTTATTCTGTGCATGGTGGTGTAGTCAAAATCAAACCTTTTCATTTGCAGAGTTAACAGATAGGGAAATTCTAAAAACCGTAGACCCTGAAATATAAACACAATGTTGTGAGGTAGTACAAAAACAATAAACTGCACACAAATACTAAAGAACAATTTCATTTTTTTAATTAAAAGTAATTAGGGGAAACTTTATCTTATTTTTATAATAATATGGTGTATTAGTAAAAAATCATCAAGAATTCGCATTGCATATCTAATGCATGTCTAATGAATTTAATTTAGTACTTAACTTGCTCTTAATTTCCAAATGATCAAATATGAACACCTAGGATAGCCTTTATAATATTTTTTTCTGCTTGCATAGACCCATTAAATGTATTGCCGAATAAGAAACATCTATAGTGCCTGTCATTACTGTTATAATAAGCATGAATAACTGACACAATAACAATCCCCTCATTATCCTGACATCGAGTTGACCACTACTGAACCTACCTCACAAGGGAGCTTATCCACAACCAAGCTTTACAACTTGTGATTATATAAAGCTGTGAAGAGACCCAGGGCCTTTCATACCAGGAGCTGACACTTATCCTTCTACGCTCATAGGGCTCATCCAGTGTGTCCCCTTACAGTAGGTTAGGTCTGAGCTAGAATCTCAAGGAACCTAGGAACCTATTGTACTTACCTTATGGGCATCACACTTTTTATTGCATTTCTCACAGAAATACTGATCCCGTCCTTCCAGTGTTTCCGGGGAAACAAATGCTTGCAGGGCTTCCATCTACAATGACACAGTGACTGGGTATCAAACACACTGACTTTAAATACATGCCAAAGCATGAGCAGCCAAAATACTGTAAAACTCAAAATGTGTTGAACAGAATGCATTTTTTTTCAATAAAATTGTTAAAGAGAAAGAAAAAATAATATCAGTTTATCATAGCTTTCAAAGTGAATGAAAAATATGTGATCAGTTTGATCATAGATTTATTTTGAATGTACTGTTCTAATTAATCCTCAATTGTATACATTTCTGTATTTTGGTTTGGATTCAGGTAATACAGAATTATTGTAATATATTTTATAGCACTGCTTGTTTTGAAGTATAAAAAAGTCATTGGTTAATTTGACTAAATATTTAGATATATACAAAACTTTTTAAAGGATTACTTTCAACCTAAAAATAAGAACTGTGAGTGCCCTTGGCACTTGATTTCTCAACACCTTACTGTATGACTTCCAGTCCTATTCAGGGCAAACATTTCAATTTATTACACAAAGAATAATATGAAGAAGTATGAGGAAGCTCTTACCACACTTTTGTAGGCTACAGTGGAGCCGAATGGTCGAATGACTAGAGGGATGTCTAGAAAGGTATCTTCACGGGCACTCTCCTGTTTACACTGAAACAGCCACAATTCATAGGTTAAGTTTATAGTTAAGAGTTATGCATTTCAGCTTACTTAACCTTCCTTTATCGTCCAACTAATAGTATTTCAGTATTTTGCAGAAGGAAGGTCACTTGAAGCAGACATAGTGCTGTCTTCACTGTGTATAGCACACCTTGAACTTCTGTCATAATACAACAACCAGTTACATTATCCTGACAGCGGACCAACCAGTTGTGAAACTACTCTTACATATTCTTTAGAGCTAGCAAAGTGAACTACACAACTATCATCTTTTTACTGGCTTTAGGTATGTTGTGGCCAGGGCTCCCATACCTGAACCTCTACAGGAATGCTCTACGAGGTCAGGAACTTTACACCTCATTTACCTATCAACTAAGGTTTGAACCAGAGACCACTGTGGTTAGTGATTGTGCCTCCTATCACAGGACTATTCATTCTACAAATTTAGTATGATTTGAGCCACAGACAGTAGAGTTGGGATGTGCATCCCATCACTGAACAAGCACAATACCCTCTTATAACTTGAGCAAATAGGCTACATAGTAGCTCAGAAAGTTACTTCAGATAAGAGTAAACTAATAAGCCATTTAACTTAGATAAAATATGCTGCACACAAAAATTGTTCCAACTGAATACATGTATACACAAGAGTTTAACTACCAAATAGAAAACTTCATCAAACAATGTTTAACTTTATTGCAGAAGATTCTATATTTAAGGACAAAAGCATTCCTGAGAATGTACTACCCAAACATGAATTAGAAATATAATCCCTGGACTATTGAGTACAAAATTCATATTTTCAAGCATAAAGTAAAAATTGTTTGTACAGACCAATTAGATGTTTTGGTTCAAGTAAATTCTTTCACAGACCTGTCAGTTTCTACGCTTAAAACTAAAACATCTTTTCACTGACCAATCAGATGCTTTGGTTAAACTAGAACTTCCTTGACTGACACATCAGATGCTGACAAAGAAGACATTAAAAATTAAATGTTAAGCAAATATTGTTAGATCCAGATCAGCAAGCTCGCTGGGAGCTGTCTGATCAGGATCTGCACTATTTGCTGCTGAAATCTCTAGCAATATGCATGTTAATGTATAAGGTGATGACTAAGAATTAGTCTGTGATTTTAACTCCTGCTATTTGCGTATTTATAAGGCTTAGTCAAATAGTGTAGACTGCAGTTCAGCCAGATCGCTATTTATAACTACATCAACCCTGACATGTAGCATATATAGCTATTAAAGCAAAAAACAATGGAACTCAGCATGGATTTTTAACAAAATGTAGCAAGCTAAGGTTAAGTTTCAAAAGTACATTGACCTCTTTTATAATCACAAAGTGACCTACAATGGATAGGAAACCATGACTGTCTAGGTGTACCTATGTTGCCTACATGTTAGCTATGTTGCCTACATGTAAGCTGTCAAAGAGATGTCTATTAGTTATACATAACTGCATTCATAGCCATACATATGATTCAAGCTCAAAGATCTATAACATTGTGGCCAAATTGTAAATAACAGATAGAATGAGACCATGGCGGAGATACCTCAAGACATTTGACGTAGTCCTTCATCTTGCCCTGGTAGAGATGGTTAATGAGGTTCTCCTGGTCTGTACCCTTCCAAGTTGTTTCCAGGGCCTCAAACATCACCCTACACAGCTCCTGCACATCATGCTGCTGCCACACTGCAATGCCAAGAACAATATTTGACCATAACTAAGTAAGGGCAACATAAATCAAAACAACAATTAACACAGATTGCTTTGTGCAATGTATATAAGAACAGAAATAATCACCATGTATAGCCTATTGCCATAAGTATATGACCATGGCTGTGTCAGTGCAGAGTTTTTACTATTTAATCCTAGATAATTAACAATGGCACAAGACTATTTTTAATCATTCATCATAGTCACCAGATTTTCCAGTAATCTCTTCACTATGCACATAGTATAGTTAGACTCAAAGGGATTGCTTTATAGGATGTAACCAACAGAGGATGCATAAATACCAGTGGTACAAGTGGCATATAACTGTAACTCACCTTCTGAGCTGTCCCAGCCAAAACTTTTGGTCAGGTCTGTTCGTCTCCACAGCCCTCTTGTGGCTTGTCTATACAATACAAATAAGACAAATATTATAAAAGTTTGTTTGTATACACAGAGTTCAGCATATATAATCTGAAAGGGTGACTCTGACATATGCTTTTTCTTTTATAAAGCAAAACTCTGTTGAAACAAAATGCAATAAAATATTAACTCTGATTACTAAATTAAGAGCATTAATTAGAATGTGTTAAAATAATGCAGAATTCAGGAAAGAAATAGTCAGTTGTCAGTTACCTGAAGGAGCAGAAAGAGACGCTGCAGCTGGTAGGGGATATTCTTAACGCCTTTGTCACTGTCAAAGTGATACTTGTAGATAGCGTTACGAAACTCTGGGGTCATATACAGGGTCTGGAGAAGACTGTTTAGGTAACAGGTCATAGCCTGGTTCACAAGACCCACAAACCCTGCAATGACACGTAATAGATCATAGTCTAGTTAACCAGACCTTACAATCCTGCAATCAAACATGAAGAGTCTTAGTCTAGTAAAGTAGATCTACAAATACTGCAATGAAACAACAGATCATAGCTTAGAATACTTGACCCAAAAACCTTGCAATGAAATGTAACATGATCATAGGCCAGTAAACAAGACCTATAAACCCTGCAATGAAACATAAACTGGTTATAGCATGGTTCATCAGACCCACAAACCCTGCGATGAAACAACTGGTCATAGCCTAGTTAACAAGACCCATAGAGACTGCAATGAAGGAAATCAGATCATAGTTTAGTCAAACAGACCCACAAGCCCTGCAATTAAACGTAACAGGTCTGTTATGTGTATTGTTTTACATGCATTAATGACCTTTTTTTTATTAACCTATAACCTGACATAATCATGCATATAATGGTTAATTTGTTTTATTTCTGAGATACATTGCAGCAACTAATTATGATCATTATAGCGATGTCCAGCTGTTTTAGGTGGAGGAGGAGCCCAGAAAAATGTCTGGGTAGAACCAATGGCACACTGCTGGTCAGCTGGAAGACTTTCCCAAATTAAGCCCTTTGCCCTGGAGGGTACTTGAACCCACATGGTGGGATATAAGGTAAAACAGCTTTCGCATTATAATGAATAACATTTTTTGGATAATTTTCTTTCTTTTGATCAAAAATACTTTTCTTTCCTTACAGAATGAAACCATAAAAACCTACCAATATCCTTACAATATAACAAAAACATGCATATATGGTTTACCAGTCTCAAAGGTCAGCCTACACATCTAGCTCCTATAATAGCCCCACCCCAATACCCTATACCTATTCCCTAGGTTAGAGGGGTTATAACAATCATAAAAGTAAGTATCTGTAACAACTCGATACTAATTATAGAAAGCTCCTGAACATACCAGTGTCGGACTTTATGAGAGCGGAAGCATACGTAAATTCTGAGGCTGTGTATGAGGAGGAGGAGGAGGCTGAGGGAACAGTGACAGCTGCTGTGACGCGGCTCCAGGGTGGTGTTGTTACTGAAGAAGTCGGATGAGTACAGGGTGGTGCTGCTTTCTTCTGTTGACAGCTACACCATGGGAACACATGCAGAAATGGTCAGTTAGATAGTAACAAAAAACATTTTATAGGTTACCTGATTTCGAAAAAATGTAATTTTCTTTTCTCTACGTGTACACTGGAAGAATTAAACTAAATTGGTTCTCACATACTCCTGATGGCCCATTTGGCATATAATAATAAAGGTCAACCTGCATGCATTTCTGTATAAAAACACAACTCTCTTGTAACAAGCATATTGTTCATGTAATGACACTCAGCATATATAAAAAATGCCTGTGTCAGTGAATTCCCTAAGTTTTACTTAAGTAGCAGTGGCAGCTGAATGATGTTGTATTTAAATGAAGTTAATTTGCTTATAAAGAGATAGTTTTTTTTAAAACAATTTGAATTCAGAACTTTGGCAATAATCATTCCTGACTACAAATCACAACAGTGGTAATTGCTTATACTGCTAAATGCATTTTGACTTTTATGAATTGTTCCTAACTTTGCCTTTCATCACTAGACATGGGTGACTTGTCAACTGAAAAAGTAGTCCTTTTTTGGTGGTTGCCGGAGCACATAAAACTATGACTTTTCATCTTTACTAATGATCACTTAACATTTGGTATGCATAAAGGATCAGCAGAGATCTGTTCTGATTAGCTGGGGCTCTAATGAGGATGATACAAGACAAGATCTATTTTCTAAATAATGTAGTAAAAGGTAAAAAGAAGGTAAAATAAAAAAAAAAATAATTTGTTACATAAACTTGTTACAGCTTGCTTTCTTCGCTTTTCTTGTTTTTAGTCTGTTTTTCCATCAATCATGTCATGATGACAGTTTCTCCCAGTAAATCGAGTCAAATTACTAAAGAATGACATGCTGTTACCTTTGATGGTGGTGGTGGTGGTGGAGGAGGCATCTTTTTAGGTGTGACCCCCTCTATCTCACAGATGGTAAGGTTGTGACGCTTCTGATTGGGATTGATCATGTCCACAAGAAACCCATCTGTGTGCTGCTCCAGGGCTATCTGTTCATACAGTTTTATGATCTTGGTTAGGAAATGGGAAGTTATTCTTCTAAATGAGACCTAGCATATCATATTTTACCTTGAACATTTATATTTGATTCTTCATTTTGTCCAGTATGATTGGTCATACAATCCCCATACAGTGCAATGTAGCACTCAAAACATTGATTACAAAGTGCTGTTTAAGCAACCATATT